>CM019696.1:17443865-17808865 GCA_009760885.1 Achatina immaculata
ACTATTGCAGGTTGCATTCAAGTCTTTTATGCACGACGTTGTTCTGTTTGTTCTTTTATTTATTTTTTAATATATCCTTTTGCCTGCCTGTGTTGAAAAGGAGCCATATAGTATATAGACATAAAATTAGAATAGCAGATAATGACAAAATTGTGTCAAACATGATGATCGGATTTATTTGTGTAAGGTTGAAGAATGGGGCTGAGAAGAGAGCAAGAGAATAAGAGAGAGAGAGAGAGAGGGAGAGGGGGAGAGAGAGAATGGAAGGCACCAGAGAAGAAAGTAAGAATTATAAATAAATAAGAAAGTCACGTCAATTGTTTTGTTATTAAAACAATCATTTTAAAATGACTGAAAGTTGACCTAGAAGCAGGGCCTACAGATCACGTGGATGCATAAGCATTTCCCAGAATGTGTAAAACATTTTTAATGGATACAAAATACTTGATTATTAGATATAAGATGTGCATGTCCTAACTAACTAGCTATATTTTGCTATATGGAAAGTATAACTGTGATAGATTCTTGGATAGATCACGTGAATAGAACGTTGTGATATGGGAAAATAAAAAAATAACATTGTTCTCTTTTGTAGAATACGATTTGTTAGAGCAGGAAATAGTGAAGATTGATGTTGACGGAATTCATCTTCTAAATAACACAAAAGTGAAGCTACAAAAAGGTCGCGATTAGGAAATATGGACACAATATTAAACATAAACTATTATAATTTATGCGCTTAAGTAACTCAGTAATTAACATTAACGTCATATTATGGCTCCTTTTCACTTCCAGTAGCTGTGTTGTTCAAAGTAAAGTTTTTGCGACTTGTGTGAAGGTAGCAACCTTTCATTGTCAGTAGACGCATGCTTTTATCGACCACTTTTTTCTGTCATTTCTTTTATCGATTACACTAGACTAGACTACTCTGTTTTGTATCTCGTGTTTGCTAGCGCGCGCACATATTTGTCTCTCTGCCCGAACCCTTGTTCAAAGCCGCTACAGAATGGGTTTAAAACCCAAGAGTTTCTCCTCTATAAAACGTCGGAGCTTTAATTTCAGATTAAGCAAATGGAAGCCACGTCGTAATGTGTGCCTGGCATGGCTGTTTACTCGTGTGTCCGAAGTTTCGAATATTAAATTGTAATTATTGAATATTGCAGGGGAAAAAAAAAAGAAAGCATAGATTCTGTTTACGGTGTCAAATTAGTTGTAAAGAAGGAAACAGACAATTGAAACAGCCTTTTATAAAACTGACATTACATTTTGATGGCAGAAAACACAAGCTTTTTAGCATGCTGATACGGTTTTGATATTTGTTGCACATGTTTTGTCTGTTTATATATATATATATTTTTAATATTGGAGATTAGTCTCCAGTGATGTTTTAGTTATTTCTCATGTTTTGCTTTTTTTTTCCTCGTGATTTACGCTTTTTTATTCCAGCTGGTTTTTTTTAAACAAATTCTTTATGTTGTATCGGTTGTGTAGTATTTTTTCATCATGAAACTTTTTTCTATGTTCCTGGGATGTGGCTCTACCATTTTTGTGACATTTTTTTTCTCTTTAAGCTTGTTCGCGACTGTTTCTTTTATATGTTGCTGAGGTTTTTTTTTTAAAATATTTTTGGCGTGTGCGTCTGAGCCTGTCTCAGTGTGTGAAGTTTTAGAGTTGATTTTGATTTGCTCAAATTTCATGTGTGGAATTAATTCTTAGCGCTTCGCTTGTAGGTTGGGAGTATCTTCATGATCGCTTTGTTCGCCAGCTGGTCATTTCAGGAACTCACTTCACAATACTTAGAGCTGTTTAAATCAGAAATGTCCAGTTTAATTAATAAACGTGTAGTTGTGTACCATAATCGCAACTTTGAATCCTTGTCAGAAATGGATGAGTTGATTGGGGTGTGGGTGTGTGTGAAAAGGGGGGGGGGGGTGGAGAATGAATGATTCATCAAAAGCTGCAGACGGACGGTCAACAAAGAACAGTTGTCCTCATCTACTGCATTCTGAGAGATTGAGGCACCTATCGGAGCACATATGGCGTGTGTCCGGGGTGCATTGATGATACTCCTGGCTAACTAGCTAAACCATGCTTAAAAACTAAATTAAACTAAGCTAAACTGATCGGAATCGCCGGTGTTTGGTTTTTTTCCCTGCCCATTTCTTTGTTCTTAGTCTGGAAATATCCCGCAAAGGGGAAGACTTCTGTTTCAAAATAATAACATTAGTGCTGGTTATCTGCTGATGGCTGTCGTAATCAACTGATAACAAAGAGCCAGAGATCCACAACCGTTCGGACAGACAGATAGACATGAGAAGGATAGAACATAGCCTTGTTCATCTGCACCGACAAATTAAGAGCGATCCATTGCTTCTTCCGGAAATGATGGCATATGATGGTGATGATGGGCTGATTTTGTCACTCCCACATGATAGTGATGATGGGCTGATTTTGTTACTCGTCCACAGTTTCAAACTGCAGCGCTTCCTTACCTTTCTAAGCAGAAAGTTGCTACTATGACCAATATCATGCTCTGTGTAGCTTCTGTTCTATGTAATGTGGCTACCACAGAGCAGCTAATCTGGCAAGTCAAGCTTGTTAAAGACAGTGACAGGCCTTACTGATAAACCTTGCTTGGTTGCCATAGAAACCTCAACTACCCCATTGTCTGTGTTTACAAGAAGAATTCTGGCTAGCCAGTTACCATAGCAACTGTTTTTCTTGGTATCATGTTCCGGCAAAATTCGGAATCATTGAACAGATTTTGTTGGGAGGGAGAAGGTGAGGGTTGAGGGATAGTTTTATTGGACCTGATGCTGTGATCACAGTGTTTACTGGTTTTCGTATCATTTATCTTGAATTTAAATAAAAGGTGTCCGTCAACGTCTGCTTCCTCTACATGAAAAAAGCAAGCTTTTTTTCTGACATCCTCATTGTTGGCGGGGTGTCATGAGAGACTGCATCCCTTGGTTGTAGCTTGAAGTTAGTGTGACTTCTTCAGTGATCAACCAGTGTAAGATTGTTTCCTGTAGTGTTTGTATCTCTCTCTCTCTCTTTCTCTCTCTCTCTCTCTCACTCTGTGTGTGTGTGTATTTCTCTGTCTATCTAGCTTTTAGTACCATCAGTTTTAATACTCGTTTTTATGTTTTTTATAAACCGGCTTTTATTACCGTCAGTTTTTATACTCGTGTTTATGTTTTTTTATAAACCTCTCAGTTTTATACATTTTGTTTTTCCTTTTTATATTTGCAGTCACCATCTCCAGCGGTCAATGAGGATCAACGTAGAAACATCCAACAGGTAAATCTGTGAGACACTAAGTAAACGTTAACAACGCTTGATAAGCAGACTGTATATGTTTGTCTTCTGCGTGTATGCCAGGAACATATTATTTTATATGCATTTTTGTTCTAAATATAGCAAAGAGGTTGATGTTTTTCTCAAACCCGCCCCAATTGCTTTTTGTTTGTTTGTTTGTTTTGTTTTGTTTTACCAACAATAAAGCAAAAGCAGTGACCATAGCTGAACCCATTTTACCAGTAATCCTTCGAAAAGTTTAGGTCCTGTGTTAACAGATCTGATGATGTGTTTTTTTCAGATTGAAACTATGTGCTGAATGGATTCGCTGAGTTTAGTATGTCGTATGTGAATCTCAACAGGCTTGTCACTGAGTATTTCTCCTGCCAGAATGCCAAACCATCAAACATCTTTTCTCTCTGTCTGCATCTGTCTCTGTTGCCTTCGAGCTTCCCTGTTGCCATTAGATGCTCAAGCCCGCCTCTACTCCAAACATGCCCCGCAAATGTGTATTGTCATTTTCTGATCTGTGTTATAAGTTTCCTTGTTTCTTGTGCTCCTTTATAAGCTTCCTCGTTCGATTTTCTCACTGTTCATGCTGTCTTCAGCATTCTTCTTAGACTCTTCTAAGAAATCAGACGTACAGTCAAGTATAACTGAAAAGTCTTTTGCGCTTTGTTAATGATCTTGATTGAATAGAATAGAATCAGTTCATTTTTGCAGAGAATGTGAACTCCTTTTTGGCTGCTTGCAGCCATGGGTACAGTATCTTTGACGAGGTTTAAGCGAATAGGTGGACTGTTTGCAAGAAAATGGAATTGTAAAACATTTATTGTAACTGATAATTACCGAAAAGCAAGAATTACCTTATCGTTGCGTATAATAGAACTAACAGTGATCTCCATTAGCTTCTTCATAAATAGTAGACGATGCTAAAGAGAATCGACAGTTTTAATCAATTTTACTGGAATCAGGGTGGCTGAAGGCGCTGTCCAATGTGGCAGACAGGCACCCAGTGTTGTCATGACAGCACCTGGGTTGGCGAACTGGACCCGACTAACAACTTGTCCCACTTTTCCGTTGGTACTTCCAGTAACAGGCCCAGCGTGGCTAACGGGATAGGGATCGCCATAATAACTGCAACAAATGAGAAAGGTTTTCCTAGTCCGTATATTAGAGAATGGTAGCGTTTTGAATGGCATTTTATTCCAGAATTTTAACGACTAGGTTCAGCCTGTGAGAACGACGTTCATTTCTCTCTTATTAAATATCCTCCAGAAAAAAAAATGTACACAATCACTGTGTGCTGAATATGTCAGATAACTGCTACCATTGTTTCCCCATTCTTCGATAGTTAAAATTTGAATATTTTCTTGAATTTTCGCTGGCTAGGAAAGCATACTGCCTTATATACGCATCTCCTTGTAAATTCAACTGCATCCTTACATTGTCATTAATCTGGTATATTCCAGACCAGAAATATGGAACATCACGTTCATCTGGTTTACATCATCATACTCCACATTGTCTGATTCAGGAAAACAAAAATATGCTCTACAACACAACACACTGCTTTAACGCCAATCATTACAAGACTGTGGCAGTGTTAAATATTCTTCAGCGACAGTTCATCCACGTGGCGGTCAATGTTAGCGTAGTTGAGGTATATTCATTACGATATGTGACCGAGATGAAGCAATAAAGTGGATGACCTTGCTGAAGACTGTGTACGGTCTTCATATGAGTGCCTCCACTTGACGACTCTGTGAAATATTTTATAAAAATATTTTATAGCATCTCAGCTTGACTTTCAAACGCTAATTCTTACATCTTACACCTGTCCCGTGCCGTTAAACGTCAAATAGGACTCACGCGGTAGTTCGCCAAGTTTTCCTGTTTTCAACGAGCTTTTTCAACCTCATCAAGGGATTTTATGCCTACTAAACTGGCCTCTCTTAACAATGTCCTCTTTAAGGTTCCACGTGCTTGACCTCTTTTTTTTTTTCTTTTGCCTGTTGTGTTCCACTTGATAGCTTGTTTTGGGATTCTCTAATTGTTTCTTCTCATCACATGACCGACATATATCCATCTCCTTTTTCTGATCACCCATGAGACAGGTTGGTGTTCGCACATCTGCCTTATCTCTATGTTGTTCTTAAATTCGTTCCACTTTATACCGAGTATTTTCCTTAGGCATTTGTTTTCAAACGTCTAATTTGCTGTCTTTTTCTTTAATTGTTTCCAGCTTTCGCGTGTATAGATGAGGGTGGATATTACATTTCAACTGAATAATCTTAACTTGGTTTTTGTGTTTATAACATTTGAATTCCATATGTTCTCAAGATTCTTGAAGGTCAATGCTGCTTTTGTAATTCTAACTTCCTTCCGGTGTTATCATCCTGGTCTATGTCGCTGCCGATGTGAGATGCACATTCACCACATTAAATGCCTGACTTGTTTAATGACCTGGAGATCGTGAGAGTAAATTGTATCTGACACTTCTCTGTGTGAACTTAAATGTTACTTTAAAAATATTTTAAAACTGTTTGTTTGTTTTGTTTTTACTCGTTCTTTTACAAGAATTTGACCATCATAGCTGTGTCGGTGTATAGTTCACACATCATAGCTGTGTCAGTGTATAGTTCACACATCATAGCTGTGTCGGTGTATAGTTCATACATCATAGCTGTGTCGGTGTATAGTTCATACATCATAGCTGTGTCGGTGTATAGTTCATACATCATAGCTGTGTCGGTGTATAGTTCATACATCATAGCTGTGTCGGTGTATAGTTCATACATCATAGCTGTGTCGGTGTATAGTTCATACATCATAGCCGTGTCGGTGTATAGTTCACACATCATAGCTGTGTCGGTGTATAGTTCACACATCATAGCTGTGTCGGTGTATAGTTCATACATCATAGCTGTGTCGGTGTATAGTTCATACATCATAGCTGTGTCGGTGTATAGTTCATACATCATAGCTGTGTCGGTGTATAGTTCATACATCATAGCTGTGTCGGTGTATAGTTCATACATCATAGCTGTGTCGGTGTATAGTTCATACATCATAGCTGTGTCGGTGTATAGTTCATACATCATAGCTGTGTCGGTGTATAGTTCATACATCATAGCTGTGTCGGTGTATAGTTCATACATCATAGCTGTGTCGGTGTATAGTTCATACATCATAGCTGTGTCGGTGTATAGTTCACACATCATAGCTGTGTCGGTGTATAGTTCACACATCATAGCTGTGTCGGTGTATAGTTCACAATGTCCGTCATCTCTTGCCTTGTGTCCATATTATTATGAGGTCAGAATGCTCATTTTCCTGCCCGTATTAATTTCTATAATGTTTATCTTGTCAAATATCCATGTGCATATTTATTTTTTGTCACTTTTTCGACAAATCCGCTGGAACTTGTATTTTATTTTATTGCCATGAATCATTTTGTTCATCATCCCTCCAAAGACAAGCCTTTTCTGGCATCTCATTGCAGATTCTCCAGGGTGAGGGCCCATACCCCATGGTCTTGCTGCCTCTCCGAGGTGGGTACTGGATGGAAAGCAGTGACGGCTTCGTGACATCAGAGGACGACAGCGTCAACGAATCCATCACTTCTCTACACCCCAGCGCCAGTGAACTGAGCATTGACACCGACTTCACGGCCCAGTGTTACAGATGTGAATTTTACGGGAAGGTAAAACACGCCTGGATGGATCTAGCATATGGATGAATTAATGGATGAAATGAACGGATGGTTGTAGAATAATTGATAACAAGCTGCAATTTTTCATTTTGAGAGAGATGAATGTTAAGAAAGACGCTTTATTTCTTCAGTTTTAGTTTGAAGTCAGTCAAAGGTTGTAATTTATGAAAGCCGCACGATTCTCCTTGTGTAGCTAGTATTATTTTGATTATAGTGAAGTACATCCATCGGAGTCATGCGCGTCATGACTGGGTGCACAAAGAATACGTCGTGCAAGGCGGTGAGGTACCGTCTCGATCTTCTAACCATGGAGGGTCGGACAAGAATTTGCCGAGCAAACGCAAACCTACGAATATGGAAGTGAAAAGAGCAACAGGTTAAGAAAATCTTGGATGAGCCAGACAGAGGGCATTGTACAGCAGGTCTGTCCACTTGAGGGCGTAGAACCAGGTGAAGAATGGGTAACAGTGCCGATGGTGTGCTGCACGTTCTGTTCAGTTTGCATCAAACTAGACAGGTAGCAGACAACAAAATCCAGTGGTTGTATGGGCCAAAGTGCAGGCCTTGATTTCTGAGAATACTGAGTACGATGCAATCATTTATACGTCGGGTCTGCTGTTAGACACAATCGCAGCGCATGGGCTGCCACGGCTCAAGCTGGAGGTAGAACAGTGAAGGAAGATATTGAAGGTTTTTGCTGTGACTACAAGCAGTCCAACTATGGAGGTCATGGCAGTCACTAAGGCAGTAAAGTGGCTGGAGGCAAAAACTTTCGCTCCAAGCACGTGTCCTCAGTGATCAGTGGCTGCGCTCAGGAAGATCGAGTCGGGTTGGGTTTGAAAGCACTGGTTGTAGTCTCTAAGGAGGTCAAGGCGGAGAAAAATCTGTTTCATCTCTGTAAAAGGACGCATGGGAGTAGAAGACAACGAACAGCCTTCCTGGTATGGCCACTGTGGAAAACGGACAAACTATGGTGCGGACTAATATTCTAAATGCTCTTAAAGGAGGCTGGTCGCATCAAGGATTCCGGCAACGACTGTGACTATGAAACTATGAGCAGGTTGCTTGAGCATAATGTCAAACGGGGTGTAGGCAGACGAGAACGATATGAAGGGACCCAAAGAAGACTGATAAACCAACAAAGAACAGTGTCGTAAGTCGTTGCACGCAAGGGGGAGATGTTGATGAGTACCTATGGACAACTTGTCCGATGTGCAGTGGGAATGATCTGACGATTTACATCCATCAGGGCCAGAAAAGTATTTACTTAGATTCTGCGGAAGAGGTTGAGAATACAGCGAGGGCTTTTTTGGTAGATCTGACTATATAACGATTATAAGTTTTCCTTCAGGTTTTTTACAAAATTAACTGTCTCACTCCTCGATTAAGTTTTATGCTCTGCCAGAATAAATTTTTTATGAGAAATTTAGGTAAAAAGAAACTATAAGGAAGTTACTGTGTAATTTTAAAATACGGCTTCGATTAGAAAAGTGCTACTTTTTATTTTATTTAGACTTCACGTAAGTACCACTCTGATCACAGATTCACATAGTCCTCATTATCTGCTAACAGTGCTAGTGTTGTCTTGGAGTGAAAGGGTCAAACTACACGCACAACGGGATGCAAATAGTATAGTATAGTATAGTATAGTATAGTATAGTAGAGCAATTTCAGAAAATTGCTGCTCAATTTAGACTTGCTTGTACTTGTACTGTATGAACTCCCTGTAACTGCGAACTGTTGTTCTTTGCAGCCGATGCTGTAGAGATGCAGAGGCACAGCATCGTATCGGTGGGCTCGGGTTATGGCGGCTAATTTTTCAGTCCCGGAGTACAGCTAAAGAGCAGAGGGGTGTGCAATGCTTCTTTAGCAGACTCCACTACCATGGAGACTATGGCGATCCCCGCCCCGTTAGCCTGGACTATGCCTGTTACTGGGGAGTAGCACGGAGAGGTGGGACAGGGGTTGGTCAGCTATGGGTCGCTGATTACCTTATCGGGAGTCTTCACCCCCACTCAATTTAGAAAACATAAAACTAGAGAACATACAAGAACATTTGAAACAGTTTTTTTTTCTAAGAAGTACAATAAAAGTGGTGAATAGCTGACATAAAATAGTCTTTTATAAACTCTCATGAAATATCACATCCAAAATAATAATCTCTCTCTCTCTCTCTGAACCTTAAGTGCCCAGGGCACATGGGGCTTCCGCAAGGGTTTTCCACAAATGCCTGTCCTTAGCCTTTTTTTCTGCTCTTGCCCAGGTGAGCCCTCTATTGCTCAACATCCTATCTGTTGTTCTTCTCCTTGTCTCTTTTGGTCTACCCTTACTTCTGCTCCCCTGTGGTGTCCATCTTAGTGCTATTTTTGGTAGTGAGTTGTCAGTCATTCGGAGCACATGTCCCAACCATCGCCAGCGTCTTTCCTCAATAATTGCTGTCAGTGGCTTCATCTGCATCTCTGCCAACAAGATGTTATTTCTTATGGTGTTTGGCCACAATATTTTTCTAATTCTTCATAAACATTTAGTCTAGAAAGAATTCAACTTGTTTTCTATGGTTTTGGTAATTTTCCAGCATTCACTTCCATAGAGTAGTACACTTAGAACATTACTTTTAAATATCCTGATTTTCGTATTTATGCTTAGTTTTTTTAGATTTCCATATAGTCTGCAGCACTGCAAAAGCCTGGTTTGCTCTAGTAAGTCTGCTGTTGATGTCCTCTGTGCTGTCTCCATTTTCTACTACTTTACTGCCAAGGTATACAAACTCATTGACATCCTCCACTAACTTGCTATCTACTCTCAGTACATTTCTATTGTTCACATTTTGCTTCACTATGTTGTTTGCATTCTGAGTTAGCTTGTTTATTTTATCTTGCATATCTTTGTGGCTGCTTGATAGTAGACAAATGTCGTCGGCAAAGTCAAGGTACTCCAGCGCTGTGTCATGGGTCCATTGTAATCCTCTGCGTTTGAAAATAATAATAATAATAATAATAACCGAGATAGAGAAAAAAATGCGCGCATCAGAGCAAGCCAGCAATCAAAACTAGAAGCCCAGATACGTGCACTTAGCAGTTACATTAAGCTTCTACCAGAAACATCGATAATCACTTTGTGACACAATCAGTTTTATGGACGAGGCTTGTTTGTTTGTGTTTCACGGACAGTTGTAATGACAGGACATCCTCTGCAGCGAATGTGGGCCATGTTCTTTGTGGAAGAGGTGAACTTTAGGGAGATTAGAGAGAGAGAGAGGAGAGAGCAGGAGGAGTATGGGAGTAGGACTGAGAGGAAAAAAAGAGATGTGTTTTTACACAAGTGTCTGAGTGAAAGAAGAAGAAAGGAGGGAAAAGACGAGGCAAACACTGAAGAGAAAAATAATAATAATGAAAGATTTTGTTTAAGAACCTTATGTTTCCTTAAAAAGTAACATTTTACTAACAGTTTGTTTTTACTAAAAAAAAGGTGACAGTCATTAAAAATAAATTACTTCTAACCACTATCTTGCAAACAAAATGTACTTTTACATTCTAAAAAACTAGAATAAACATGTTTTTTTTTTTACTTTAAACTATTCTCTCACCATCTGTACATAGTTTAGATAAACTTCCGCTTCCATTGACTCGTAGAATGGCACCCAGCATACAGAACCCACATGTAGAACCTTATCAGCTTGATTTCTTGTAGCCCCTTTTCAGTTTACGTGTCCCTGACACATCTCTCAACTCACGATATCCCCTGGCAGGAACACTTCAACTACTACGCTGTGGATGAGCACCTTGGCCCTGTGGTGATGTCCATGAAGGCAGAATCAATTCCAGTGGATAGCATCAATGCTATTGTCAGGTAATGCTTGGTCACTTTTGTTACATGTTGGGGGGGGGGGGGCGGGGTAACCATGTCACTTTTAGTAATTGTTAATTAATGCTGTCATTTCGTGGTAAGTGTTAGTTAATGCTGTTCTGGTAATTGTTAAGTAATGCTGTCACTTTGAGGTAGTTGTTAGTTAATGCTGCTCTGGTAACTGTTAATTAATGCTGTCAGTTTTTAGCAATTGTTAAGTAAAACTATTCTGGAAATTGTTAAGTAGTCCTTTCACTTTTTGTACATTGCAACTGAAATAAATTTAAGATAATCAAGAATGCTCAGATTATTTGGCCTGTGTGAATATTAATTTTAAATTAAACATAAAAATCCCTCACTTCTGTTAGTCTTTTTTTAAAACCAGTTTGTGATCTTGCTATGTTAAAAACATAAAAATGAAGCTTAATTTTTGAAGGAACAAATATGCTTCTTTAATTATATGTATTTTTTGTTTGTTTGAGTATGTAATTCCATTTACTGTCCTTTTTTTCATTCTAAAGAGCAGCATTTTGATCTGCAATTTCTGTTATTCTGTTTTTGAAGCCTGGAATTAATAATCTTCAAAAGAAGTTCTGTGACATGGCTGATCAGACTAATGTGCCATGTGTCATGGTGCCATCTATGATGCCTTCACAGCTCTTATTTACATATGTTTTTAAGTTCATCTTCTAGAACTGGTGGTCCTACTGTCCAGATCTCTTATATTTTTGAGCATCTTTCCATGGTTTCCAGTTTGTTTGTGCGCTAGTTCACTCAATCATGAATTAACTTTTATCATTTTTTTTTTTACAATTTTTCTGGTTCACTTAATGTACTCTGGTGGTGTAGTGGTCAGTGCTCTCGCTTGCTGATCAGAAGGCCCCAGTTCAGTTTCTAACCTGGGCTTTAATTTTTTTTTTTTGATCTACCAGCACCAGAGTTCACCCAGGCTTGAAAAATGGGTACCTGAGGCTTCCATAGGAATAGGAAAGCAGCGAGGACAGATCCAGACATTTCTGCTTCAAATGCTGTAAATGGCCTAGAAATGCTAAGGCACTAATATTTCACCACAGCTGCATGCATATGCTACAATACATCTTACTTACATCTTACATCCTTCCCGTGCCGCTAAAAGTCACATAGGGCTCCCATGGTAGCCTGCCAAGATTTCCTGTTTTTGGTATGCTTTTCAGCCTCATCAAGAAATGTTATTGCTACTAAACCAGACTCTCTTAACAACGTCCTCTTTAGAGTTTCACATGGTTGACCCCTTTTTCTTTGACCTTTTGTGTTCCACTTTATAGCTTGTTTTTTGGGATTCTCTTGTTGTTTCTTCTCATCACATAACCAACATATGTCCATCTTCTTTTTCTGATTACCCATAAAACAGGTTGTTGTTTCCTCATCTGTCTTATCTCTGCATTCTTGAATTTGTTCCACATTATACTGAGCATTTTCCTTAGGCATCTGTTTTCAGAGAGTCTAATTTCTTGTCTATTTCTTTAGTTGTTTTCCAGCTTTCACATGCATAAATGAGAGTGGATATTACATTGGAATTGATTAATCTTAGCTTGATTTTTGTGCTAATCACTTTTGAATGCCATATGATCTCAAGTTTCTTAAATGTCAATGCTGTTTTTGCACTACGAATTCTAACTTCCTTTTTGGTGTCACCTTCCTGGTCTATGTAGCTACGACGCATAGAGTTCATATAATCATGAAGAACTTTAATCTGGGTTTAATCTCACTGGTTCACATAATTATAAAGTACTTTTATGTTTTTTTAAGGAAAACTTAAAAAAAAAATTATGTGAGGTAATTTTGAAAACAAATTTAATCTCATTTTTCAGACAGCTTTGTCTCATCTTTTCATTTCATTATTTTGTTTTTTCAACTGACATTTTCCTTTTTGACCTGGAACTGTTTATTATTTCTGGTATTCCTTATTTCTTTGTCTTTAATTTCAGTACATTTTATTATTAATTAAATGTTATTATTTATTATTAAATATTATTACATATTAAATATAATATACACAAAAAAAGAACAAATATATCCATACTACAATAATTTATATCAAAGAAGATTGGCTAGCAAAGAGGATTAAAGAGAGAAAACTTAAATATTTTGAACATATTAAACATCATGATAGTTTAGAGAAGACCATCTTGGAAGGGTACATAATGGGAAAAAGAAATAGAGGAAGACCAAGGTGAAGATGGCTGCAAAACATCGTTGATGATCTGCAAATAGATGACTCAGCAACAGGGCATCTTGCTTATAACCGAGATGCTTACAAAAGAGCTGTTAGGGAGGCAAAGTTCCGCAAGAGGCATGAAAGTGACTGACTGACATTTTATTCTTTCTTTGCTTTTAGTTTCTGTACATTTTATTCTTTCTTTGCTTTTAGTTTCTGTACATTTTATTCCTTCTTTACCTTCAGTTTCTATACATGTCTAGTCCTGCTCATTTTATTCTTATTTGCAAAAAACGAAATCATTTAACTATGTCAGCATGAAAGAATTGCCAGGAAACAATTGAACTTAGGTAACCAGTAATCCAATGGTTATTTATGGCTATAAAATTAAATTTCATTTCTCTGTGTTAATTCAAGGATTTTTAAAAAAATTATGTTTTCAGATACTAATGATTACAACAACAAAAAATCCGATTTTGATAATTATTTTAGTTGGTTCAATCATTTCTCTTTTATTTTCTTTGAAACACAATTATTTCAGTTTAAAAAAAATTTTGTTTCAAATATATCTATGCTGGGAGATGTCCCTTTTTTCTTATATTTTTCTTGTCTTTTCATTTCTTTTTTCTTGATCATTTCTACTCATGATTTTTTTTTTACTTTCTCATCGTATTTCTTTGTCTTAGCTAGAAAACATGCAGTCTGTTTTCAGATGTTTATAACATCTGCAATATTTCTATGTTGTTTCTAAAGCAATGCAGAGGCTTACGTCATGCCTCTCTCATACCATGTTATATGAGCCATGTCCTTTATGCAGCGAAAGTACTTATAGTTTATGATCAGTATGTTCGGCGCATTCATTTTCCACAATGTCTGAGTATAGTCTACTGAGGCTGCAGTAGAACTTTAGGGATAACTAGAGATAACTGAAGGAAAGTGGAGGATGACTGGACAAGGCTAACTTGGCAGATAACAGTTGGAACTGAGATGGACTGAATGCAGTAAATAATAATACAAAATCTTCTTTCTGTTGTGTAATCTCACATCCTTCCCGTGCCGTTGAACGTCACGTAGGGTTTGCATGGTAGTTTACCAAATTGTCCTGTTCTCCGCGAGCGTTGCAGCCTCATCAAGGGATTTTATGCCTACTAGTTTTTGCTGGAAGATCACCAAAACCATAGAAAACAAGTTGAATTCTTTCCAGACTAAATGTTTACGAAGAATTAGAAAAACATTTTGGCCAGACACTATAAGAAATAACATTTTGTTGGCAGAAATGCAGATGAAGCCACTGACAGCAATTATTGGGGAAAGACGCTGGCGATTGTTGAGACATGTGCTCTGAATAACTGACAACTCCCTACCAAAAATAGCATTAAGAAGGACATCACAGGGGAACAGAAGTAAGGGTAGACCAAAAGAGACATGGAGATGAACAACAAAGAGGATGTTGAGCAATAGAGGGCTCACCTGGGCAAAAGCAGAAAAAAGGCAAAGGACAGGCATTTGTGGAAAACCCTTGCGAAGCCCCATGTGCCCTGGGCACTTAAGGTTCAGAGAGAGAGAGAGAGAGAGAGAGAGAGAGAGTTTTGGCCTCTCTTAACAGTGTGTTATGTAATACATTATAATAATTATAGATAGTGACTGCTCTGTCTATCAGCAACCAAAAAACATAGATGGATGGGGACATTTTTTCTGTGACAAACTGGTAACTTTTCTGTCCAAACTCTTTTTTTTAAATTTAAATAAGAGTTATTTCAACAGACCATGATGTAAGATGCTTTTTTTAAAAATGCTTGTTTATTTGTGTTTTCACTGAAGACATAATATTCCAAAATCATTTGCAGAAAATGAATAAGTAAATGTCCTGTCTGTGTCCCCACAGAACGCGATTCTGCACTAGGCAAGAACTCATACCTGCCTCAGCTATTGATGTTCCAAACCCAGCTAAAATTGCAAAGGTAAGTCATTGATCTTATCTTACATCTTGCATCCTTCCCGTGCCGTTAAAAGTCACATAGAGCTCGTGCAGTTGTTTGCCAAGTTTTCCTGTTTTCGGGGAGTTTATCAACTTGATCAATGGATGTTATGCCCACTAAACTGGCTTCTCTTAACATTGTCCTCTTTAGAGTTTGACTTGGTCGACCTCTTTTTCTTCGGTCTGTTGGCTGCACTTGATAGCTTGTTTTGGTCATTGATACAGTTATTAAATATTTCATCAGTATTAACACTTTGCACTAGTTTAGCCCAGTGGTTGGACGCTCAGTTTGCTAATCTGGTGGTACCAGGTTCAGTCCCAGCAGTGGGATTCTTTCTGGTACACACCTAAAAAGAAAAGGCCCCAGGGTTCAACCCAGCCTCTAAAAATGGGTACCAGAGAAATCTGGGAAGGTAAAGCGGCCAGGCATGATACTGACCACATCACACTTTCATGTGCCGAGGGTCATGGAGAAAATACGGGCCTAACACTGTATTCCCCAATATGCCTTAATGGCATGGAAACGGGAAATTTACCTTTACCTTATCTTTACTAGTACTGACAATGAAAACTGCATCAATTTTAGCACTCTGTATTAGTATTAACACTAAATATGATATCAGTATTCCAGTATTAACAGTTTGCATTACTATTAACACTAAATATTGCATCAATATTAACTCTTTGTATTAGAGTTACTGCCAGAATGATAAAACACTACAAACATTTTCTCTGATACAATGGGAATGAATTACAACACTAAAACAGAAAAAAAAAAAACAAACAGAACTGAGTGCATATAACACATGTTGTTATAGAACGATAATACCTGACCCACATGGGGTGATAAATTATTACCCAGATGCCATAGTGCTGCAATCACATGAATTGTGAAAATGGGTTTCTGGCAGTCACTGAAATCGGAAAATATCTTATTGCTGGCGAGACATAGAGAAGCATTGTGTACATATGGGTGACATAGAGTAGCTTTGTGTACACATGGCTGACATAGGGAAGCATTATGTACACGTGGCTGGCATAGGGATGCATTATGTACACATAATGATTGTTATTACATTAATTCATACAGATATTCATACTAATAATCAGTCACACGTATGTCTATGAGGAGAGCAAGAGAGAGAGAGAGAGACAGAGAGAAACAGAGACAGAGTGAGAAAGAGAGAGAGAGAGAGAGAGTGTGTGTGTGTGTGCTTGGGTTCAGAGGTAACAAAGACAAAGGTGAGAAAGTTTTTTGTAAACTGACCATCGTAACTACCTGGATCGCCGCAGCCGTGGATTGTGTTGTTGAGATGAATAACCCTCTAATCATCAACTTCAGACACTGATCTCTCAAATCATCAGTGTTAAATAATGAGCACTCTACTCATCAGCGTTAAACACTAAGGTAATCATCAACCTCAAAAACTAAAATCCTCTAAACATCCACGTTTACTCTTACCAAAGTAACGGGTAATAACATTTCACTCTGCAGCATATGTTGGCTTTTGTTTTTTTTTTGTTTTTACATCTAACAAAATTATATGCATCCAACAAAATTATATGGATCTAACAAAATTATATGCACGTATATAGAACGGGTTTTTTATTTTGTTTAATTGATGGAATTATCAAGCATGAATCACCAGACTGGTATTTCCACCTCACTGAGAGCGTAAACTACCACCCATCATCGTCTTCTTTTATGTTGTCCCGTATCCCATATGCCGGTATATTCTACATTTCTTATTCTTGAAATAAAATGCACTTTTGAAATGACCCAGTAGTAGGGACAAGGAGTGGACTGGATAATTGTTCATACTGTCTGGACTGAGTGTTGTAGTTCAGTGGTTCTCAGCCATTGTCACACATCATGGCACGCTTGACAGTCGTAAATTTCTTTTAATTCACACCTGTGATCTTAATGCTAAATTATTGTGTAAAACATACATGTGTAGTATTTTTAGCTTGCTTTATTGACCAGGATGGTAACACCGGAAGGGGGTTAGAATTAGAATTGCAAAAGCAGCATTGACCTTCAAGAATCCTGAGAACATATGCCATTCAAAAGTTATAAGCACAAAAACCAAGCTAAGGTTGTTCAGTTCAAATGTAATATCCACCCTCTTTTATGCATGTGAAACCTGTAAAACAACTAAAGAAACAGACAACAAATTAGATTCTTTTGAAAACAAATGCCTAAGGAAAATACTTGGTATAAAGTGGAACGAATTTAAGAACAACCCTGAGATAAAGTTGATGAGGGAACAACAACCTGTCTCATGGGCGATCAGAAAAATGAGACGGGCATGTGTCGGTCACGTGATGAGAAGAAAGGTCAGACAATCCCAAAACAAGCTATCAAGTGGAACACTACAGGCCGAAGAAAAAAAGAGGTCGACCACGTGAAACTCTAAAGAGAACATTGTTAAGAGAGGCCAAATTAGTGGGCATAAATTCCCTTGATGAGGTTGAAACGGTCGCCGAAAACAGGAAAACTTGACGAACCACCATGCCATCCCTATGTGACTTTTAAGCGCACAGAGAGAATGTAAGATGATTTTATAGGTTACACTAAATTGACTACATGATATTCAGATTCTATTGCAATAAACATTTTTCAAGAAAGACATGGCAAATGAAACATCTGGGTGATGTTATTCGCGTGCCTTGTTTTCGGTGTAGAATGTGAGCCTGTGGGAGGCATAGATCTTCATTATTCATGAAAGAATGTTACATAAAAACTTCTTAGTTTATGTCACATAAATATTAAGCAGGTGACAGTTTTTAGACAGGCATAATTGTGATACAGTGCTTGATCATTCTGGTAGTGTCAGTTGCACTGTAATTTTAACAATAGTGTTTTGTTTTTTTTTTGCTATCAAACTTTTGGAACATGCCTGAGGCTGTCTTGCAGCTTGGCAATGTGCTGCGGAAAACTGTATGGGAAACACTGTTCTAGTGCTGATAATTGGGAAACACTGTTCTAGTGCTGATAATTGGGAAGCACTGTTCTGGTGCTGATAATTGGGAAACACTGTTCTAGTGCTGAGAATGTATTGTCTTGTGTCATAACGTTTCAATAGTTTATGATGTTGGTAAGAGTTATGTGTTTTGCGTTGAAAGTTTGTACAAGAGTGTTTGATGCCACATGATTAGTCTTAGCATTTTGTGAGTGAGTGGGTGGAGAGAGAGAGAGAGAGAGAGAGAGAGAGAGAGAGAGAGATTGATTGATTGATTGATTGATTGATCTTTATTTCAAAAGGGTTAAGAATTGGGCACGCAGGCCCGTCTGACATTCTGCCCTTTATCATTCATCTTTCACTCTATCCCAGACATTCTACAAATATGCTGTTCATGTAACAAACATAATTAACATTGAAGCTGAGAGACATAAAATAAAATATAACATTTACGTTTCGCTCATAAACATTCACTCAGTACAGAAGTAACTACATACATTATAAATGACTATCTACTCAACAAAATTTTGGGGACTATTCAGAAAACAATTAATTGTATTCGGTGTCTGTAAGAGCAGTTTAAAATAACTTTTAAGTTTTATAATTCATGGAGGCATGTAGTCGACATCAAATAGATGTTCTGAGAGAGAGAGAGAGAGAGAGAGAGAGAGAGAGAGAGAGAGAGAGAGAGAGAGTTTCCTCAGTTACTAATATTAAAAAATGAATAATATCTACATTAACTCTTGAAATACAGCAAAGATGGGTGGGTGGGTGGATCGATGGAGGGGGAGGTGGATGGATATGATTTATCTTAGGGTATATATGATATATGAAGTGTGATGTGATGGTATGAATGTTATATGATGTGATGATATGATTCACTAAAAAAAGGGATTCACTAACACGAGTATTTGGTGAGCAGTCTCTTAATTGGACACAGATACTTATGAGACATGGTTTTCAACTTATTCCTCCAGCATTTCAGTGTTCTGAATTTTCTTGTCTATTATCTTTCTTCGAAAGTTATAGTAATCTGAAACAGATAACGACGACCACATGGGAAGGGGCTTTATCTTTTAAACTTTCTCAGAATGTCACAGAAAACCAGTAGCTCTTCCATGAGAATCAATGTCTGGCTTTTCGAGAACTTTGTGAGGCGGTGGGAATATGTCAGAAGATTCTCCCCAGCAGAACTGGGCACAAGCCGCATCTCAGTCAAATTTGTCCACAAGATCCTCACGGCTGACCAAATACAGCAACATGCCATGTCTGCACTGAGCTTCAACAACTCTCCTCTGAGGACGAAACAAATACAGCAACATGCCATGTCTGCACTGAACTTCAGCAACTCTCCTCAGAGGACGAAACAAATACAGCAACATGCCGTGTCTGCACTGAGCTTCAACAACTCTCCTCTGAGGACGAAACAAATACAGCAACATGCCATGTCTGCACTGAGCTTCAACAACTCTCCTCAGAGGACGAAACAAATACAGCAACATGCCATGTCTGCACTGAGCTTCAACAACTCTCCTCAGAGGACGAAACAAATACAGCAACATGCCATGTCTGCACTGAGCTTCAACAACTCTCCTCTGAGGACGAAACAAATACAGCAACATGCCATGTCTGCACTGAGCTTCAACAACTCTCCTCAGAGGACGAAACAAATACAGCAACATGCCATGTCTGCACTGAGCTTCAACAACTCTCCTCTGAGGACGAAACAAATACAGCAACATGCCGTGTCTGCACTGAGCTTCAACAACTCTCCTCTGAGGACGAAACAAATACAGCAACATGCCATGTCTGCACTGAGCTTCAACAACTCTCCTCTGAGGACGAAACAAATACAGCAACATGCCATGTCTGCACTGAGCTTCAACAACTCTCCTCTGAGGACGAAACAAATACAGCAACATGCCGTGTCTGCACTGAGCTTCAACAACTCTCCTCAGAGGACGAAACAAATACAGCAACATGCCATGTCTGCACTGAGCTTCAACAACTCTCCTCAGAGGACGCAACCTTCTTGACGATGAGAGCTGGGTTTACGGTTGTGACTCAGAGATAAAGCAGAAACTGCCCCAGTGGAAAAGTCCAGAGTCACCGAGACCCACCCCCACCAAAAAAGGCCAGACAGTTAAAAAGCAATGTCAAGAGCACAGCGATCGTTTTTCTGTGACGTGAAGGGAATTTTGCACCAAGAATTTGTCATTGCTGGCCAAACTGTGATCTCCCATCTTCTGCTGTGATGTTTTGCGGCGTTTGCGTGAAAATGTGAGAAGAACACGTTCTAGTCAGTGACGAGGGAAAAAAAAAACAAACTGGCAACTTCTTCATTACAAAGCTCCGGCTTGCAGTGAGCTCAATACCTAGCAGTTTTTTTACCAAGAACAACATGACTGTCGTCTCTCATCCTCCTTTTTCGCCAGATTTGGCCCCCCTGCGACTTAATTCTATTCCCAGAATTAAAGATGTGAAGACAAAGCTGAAAGAGTGACAAAGATGGAGTGTTACAGCAATGGAAGGACCGCTGGGGCCATTGTGCTGTAGGCAAGAGAACTCCGATGGGTGATGGCGTCCAGTAGAGGAGCTACAGTGGAGTTTTTACTTAGTTATAAGACCAGACCAGACCAGATCTTGTGTGTCACTTGGCTGCTGTAGAAATAAGCAGCCTCTGATGGTGTAGAATATTCCATCAACCCGTACAATTTGATTCCATTTATTACTACAGTTATTTCCAGTTCTCGGGATTTGTGCTTTCTATAAATCCCATCACTTTCACATCTTTCTGTTTTGCGTACAAATTTTATCGCTGAAGATATCTCGAGTGTTTTTTTTTTTTCAGTCACTAAAATGTTATCAATCACTGTTCACTAACTGCCTTATTTTAGCTCATATTTGAACATTTGTTTCATGATAAGAATCTGAACTGTGCCTTCCGGCGACCGCAAGTTTTTGTCGCTTTCCTATCCTTGTAGGTCAGGTCACCTTGTTTATGAGGGCGTGCGGTAGCACCAGAAGCTTGCCAAGGTCAGTCTGACTTCCTGGTATAACGGTCAGCTGTCTCTCTACCTGGATTGATTTGTAGACTTGAAAAGTGATGATATAGCTGCGTGTAACACACAACACACTTTGTGTGTGTATTTAGTCCTCAGCCTTCTCGGCCGTGTCACGACATGAATGGCATTTTCTCACATGAACTGTGAGCCAAGCTAAATCCTCACTCGCCTCAAACTTACCTTAGCACGACTAAGCTAATTAGCTTTCCAACCATTTATGTTCAGATTTGTTTGAAAATCATTGTTGTATGCTCCTGCATCTATCATCAAATATTTCTTGATGTTGTTCACCGTGTCGTAATCGTCTTTTTATCCCTTTTCTGTTCAACTCTTCCCACAGTGTTCCAGTGTTCTGAACTTTCTTGTCTGTTTTATCTTTCTTTGAAAGTTATAGTAATCTGAAACATTCTTTAAAAATATTTTAAAATCGCACGCAAATTATAAATTTTAAAAAATCTAGTTCAGTGTTAGGAAGCGAAACAAAACAAAATATACATTTAGTAATGAACAGAATTCTCAGCGTTTTTTATGTCCGCATATTTGCGCTTGTCCTTCTGTCTCAGTTGTTTGTCTAAGGCAGAGCTTTCCATCATAAAATATATCCCAGTTGCGTGGCGCTGTTCATAGCCCGACAAACAAGACAACATTTACGAACTCCCCCCCCCCCCCCCCCCAATCCCAGACCCTTTTCGCTATTTATGATGTAATATCCAGGAAACCAGGAAATATTTTTGATATGTTTTATTAATAACATGAAAACCATATTTAAAAAAAAAAAAAGATCGTGAATCAGTAAATAATGTTTCTGATTTTTATGTGTTTTATTCACAGTGTATATGTGAAGATATTACAACAGATAGATTCCATCCAGTCTTATCTCTAAAGGTATGAGCCCTTTTATCAATTATTGACTGATTTTTATACTTATTTATTTAATTTCTGTTTCTCATACAAACAACTTTATTTTCATGCACATAGTATTTCAGTTCCATTATCTTATACCTTTTATTATCGTATACAACTCAGTCTCTTTTAAATACAACCTCCCTTTCAGTAAAATCATTATCGAGCTTTCTTACTGTCAGACATCAGTTGTTCCATCTATTCACTGTAAGCATCATCTGTCCATTTCATTCTTTATTGAAATACTAAAGAAAGCTGTACATCATCATCATCATCATCATCACCACCACCACCACCACCACCATTATCATCATCATTATCATCATCATCATCATCCTAAGCAGTTAAGTTTTTGTTGTTTGTTGTTCCAGGGCTCAGAGTTGGTCATGAACTATGATGAGCATGTTCTGACTCACAACTTTAAGTTTGGTGTCATATATCAGAGAAAAGGCCAGGTTAGTCAATGTTTGCTGGATATCACAAAATAAGAAATATCCCACATTGGTTTAGGCTGGGTGAGCCCTCATGAGGTCGGGTTCTATGCAGCTGACCTTGACAAGATTATACTGACAAGGGGTAAAGTGAATGGGTAATGGGTTATGGTGGCTCTTTGAACTCCCCAGCGTAAACATAAAACAATCATCAAGCTCAGCTGCACAAGAGAACATATCAGTCCTTTTCTGCACATTTGATTGTACTTTAGCAGCACAGCAGCTAATATCCATGAGCACTATGAAGAGGTAGGATAGAGTTCTGGCCAGCTTTGGCTTATTGGTTCCGATATCTGTGCCATAATTACACAGACAGTCTAGCTTGAGGTGTTTGAAGTGCTTTCAGAGTTAACATATACCTCTGATTCTAAAGAAAGTAATGGACACCGAGAAGGTCATTTTTCAGCAAAAAAAACAAACTTTGTCCTGAAATCATGGATGGGGTAAAAAAAAAATTGTCAGAACAGAAAGAAGAAAACAGAAGATTCATTCATTCATTTGCATGTCCCTTACAAAACTTTGCCTCCCTAACAGCTCTCCTGTAGGCCTCTCAGTTGTAAGCAAGATGCCCTACTGCTGGTGCATCCATTTGCAGATCATCAAGTATGTCTTGCAGCCATTTTCACCTTGGTCTTCCTCTCTTTCTTTTTCCCATTATGTACCTTTCTAAGACGGTCTTCTCTAGATTATCATGACATTTAATGTGCTCAAAATATTTAGGTTTTCTCTGTTTAATCCTCTTTACTAGCCAGCCTTCTTCAATATTAAGTTCTTGTAGCATAGATATATTTGTTCTATTTTGTGTCCACGATATTTGAAGAACTCTTCTGTAGCATTTACAATCAAGGGCATTTATGTGTTTCTCAGCTGTTTTGTTAAGTGTCCAGGTCTCACAGGCATATGTTGTGATGGGAAAGATGCATGCCCTTAAAAGTCTTATTTTTGTAGTTCTGTCTGTTCCTCTCCACAGATTCTTTAGTTGTTTTACTTTTTGAAGAGCAATAGATATCCTCCTTTTAATTTCCTCTTTGTATCTCCATTATTAGTTAGTAGTGATCCAAGATATTCAAAACTCTCCACTTCTTCCAATTTTTCCTCATTGATATATATTTCAGCTGCCTTATTTGTTTTGTAAGTTGTCATCAATTTAGTTTTCTTCATATTAAGACAGAGGTTTTGCTCTATAGATATATAAGTTAAAATAGGCACAGAAGATATATAAGTTAAAATAGGCATCATAATGCAAGGGGGATGATGAAACAGGGGAGAGAAGAAATGGTGATAATGTTTAATCTCTGCACATTTCAGTGTGCTATAAGTTCTTCCTCGTTAAATGGCATTTTTTACTTTTTTTTACCAAATGATCATTACTTCAAGTTTCAGTTTCAGCTTTGTAATTGACCACTGTATAATCTCCATCAGAATATTTGTAGCCATAGTAAACTTATTTGTGTTTTCTTTATCACCCAATTGTGGCTCTAAAACTAGCTTATTTATGTGATTCTTTTTCAAAATCTAATTACAACATTAATCAATTTTTTAATGTGATCTATATCTACATCTCTTTTTAGGTATATTTATGTGATCTTCCTTTATTGCTCATTTTAACTCATTAATATAATTATATGACTTACTTTCCGATCTCTTAATATCCAAGAGTTTTAGTTACATCCTGCCAATAAATACAGTTAGAGTTTCACGTAGTCTACCTCTTATTCTTTGGCCTGTTGTGTTCCACTTGGTAGCTTGTTCTTGGATTCTCTGACTGTTTCTTCTCATCACATGACCAATATATATCCATCTCCTTTTTCTGATCACCCTGGTGATAGGTTGTTGTTTGCTCATCTGTCTTATCTCTGCGTTGTTCTTGAATTTGTTCCACTTTATACCGAGTATTTTCCTTAGGCATGTGTTTTCAAAAGAGTCTGATTTGTTTCCTATTTCTTTAGTTGTTTTCCAGTTTTCGCATGTATAAATGAGGGAGGATATTACATTGATTTCTACACTGTTTGCAAAGTAATCTGTTTAAAAGCCATATATTTTTTTTACTCCTCATTATTTACGTATACCTGCAGACAAGCGAAGAAGATGTATTTGGAAACAGGAGGCACAGCCTAGCAATGGATGCCTTCCTGGACACCATTGGAGACAGAGTACAGCTCAAAGACTTTAAAGGGTGTGTTTAGAAGTTATGCAGTTTTTGAGACAGTTTGGGCCGTGTGCGTGACTGAACAGGTTTTTTTTTTTTGTAGACGAAATGTCTTTCATTGTTCATGATACATGACACAGTTGGTTTGAATGTTCACAGGAATAATGTGTGAAATGTTTTTTATGTTTAAAGTTTTACAATTTTGCAGTTATGTTATATGTAACTAATACTGGTTAGCCTGTTCTGTACGTTCAGAAGCCCATGGATTTTAAATCACAGTCCATTCTCTCCTGCTGACCCAGATGTGGGCAGCCTTTGAAGATGGAGAATATTCAATACATGGGCAAGGCACTGTACTGCACTGCACAGTTCGTGACCATGGACTTGCACGGTTCACTTACTTAAATAAGGCTAAAGCGGGTGAATAAAGATAAGGTCATGTGGAGTTAACTGGAATAATGTACAAAACAGTAAACAAATATTTGAGAAAGGATGGCACAGAGGAAATATTTTCAGTGAAGAATGAAACCTCATCATATGTTCATTCATTCATTGTACATAAGGGTAATTTAGACTGAATTAATACTGCTTTAGAAAGGATATGTTTGACATGTACCGTAAATATTAACGTAGTTTACTATCATTCATTGTACATAAGGGTAATTTAGACTGAATTAATACTGCTTTAGAAAGGATATGTTTGACATGTACCTTAAATATTAACGTAGTTTACTATGAGTGTAGCAACAATGGAATATATTAAATAATATGTATGTGTCTGTTATTTATTAGTAACATAATTGCAGCATTAGTTCTGCTTTAAATCTGAAGTTTGAGAAAGAAAACAAGCAGACAAGAAGTCAGATATAAAAAAAACAAAAATGCGCTTTTGTATGTATTAAAAAAAAAAAGAGACAGTAAAATCTGACTGAAATCTTAAGCAGAGATATCTGGACAACAGATAATGTCAGTCATGTCCATAATACAACCAGTCTCTTTGTTGACAAATCTCGTCTGGAAAATTAATATTTCTTTTTGCCTCAGATTCCGAGGTGGCCTGGACACAACTCACTGCCAGACAGGGGCGGAGTCTGTGTACACAAGGTACAACGGGAAGGAAATCATGTTCCACGTCTCCACATTGTTACCTTACACAGAAGGAGATCCCCAACAGGTGAGAGATTAAACATGTTTCAGTACAGGATACAGTTAAGATCATAGCAGGTAAATGAGATTCATAGACAGACAGGTCTGTCAGCATAGATAAGTACAAGAGAGAACGAAGCTCAATGCACTGTATATAATTGTTCACTTCTTATAAAAATCTAGGTCTAAATTTATTACACTATGGATAACTTTGAACATCAAAAAGACAAAGACTATGGTTATATCTAAGAAACAGAATCCACCAGCATGCAGTATAAAATTAAACGGAACTATTCTAAAGCAGGTGCAGAAATTCAAATACCTTGGAGCAGTAATAACTTCAGATGG
Source organism: Achatina immaculata (assembly GCA_009760885.1). Classification (NCBI taxonomy): domain Eukaryota; kingdom Metazoa; phylum Mollusca; class Gastropoda; order Stylommatophora; family Achatinidae; genus Lissachatina; species Lissachatina immaculata. Next base: position 17,469,964 of record CM019696.1, read on the forward strand.
GAAATGCAGAACAGAAATTAGAAACAGAATAGGCCAAGCAAAGACTGCATTTTAGAGAATGAGAAACATATTAGCCAACACATCTTTATCAATGAATGTTAGAAAACGAGTCCTAAAATGCTATATTGAACCTATCTTGTTATATGGAAGTGAATCATGGACAACAGGCAGGTCTGCACAAAAATCATTGGAAGCAGCAGAAATGTGGTTTATCAGAAGAATGTTGCTGGACAGCAAAAATAACTAATGAAGAATGTATGAGAAGAGCTGGAGAGGCAACAAAATCTTGTCAAAAAGATAATAGAGAGTCAATGTACTTTCATAGGACATGCAATGAGAAGAGGGGGCATTGAAAATATTATAACAACAGGAAAAATAGAAGGAAGAAGGTCAAGAGGAAGACTAAGAGAAATGATACTGGACAGTCTAACGGGATGGTGTGAGAGGAGATCACCAACTGAGCTGATGGCCTGCATGAAGGATCATGTACTCTGGAGAAGCATAAGAGCCAAAGCCAGTAGGCACTGCACCTGATGATGATGATGGATAACTGTTAATGTTTACCCCACCAATTTATGACAATAGGCTTGGTATATTCAAAGTATAACATGACACTGCAGTTTTTTTTTTTAGCATGCGGTGTAAGAGATTCGGGTTAATAAACAAGAGGTTGAGCATGGAAGTAACATAGTTCATAGTGAATTGTTATAAATGTTATAGTTGTTGCATAAAGGCCAGCTGTCATCATGTTTCAGCTTTCATGAGCTTTAAACATGGTACCTGATACTTGGCTTTAAACATGGCACCCAAGTCTTGCTGCAGGAAAACTGCCTCTAAAATTTGATGTAAAAAGGCATACAAGGGCACATTGTGCACACATTTCACAGTGCATTAAAGATAAGTAGATCTTCATATAAAAGTCACTATCATAAATATGAGACTACACCAAAGTTCAAAGTTAGTGAACGCATAAAATAACTTTATTTGTTTCTTTTTTTCAGTTACAACGTAAACGCCACATTGGTAACGACATTGTTGCAATTGTGTTCCAAGAGGAGAATACTCCATTTGTACCAGATATGATTGCCTCCCATTTTCTTCACTGTTTTATTGTAGTACAACCTGTAAAAGATACACAACCACAGAGATATAAGGTCAGTGTGATCTTCTTCAGATCTTCTGAATCATCACTGTTATCTTCCTTCTGAGATGTGACTAAGTTTGTTTTTTTTCCTGCCTGTTGCTGATTATCTCCAAGGTCTATTGATGAGAACCAGTGAGACAAAGCAAGCCAAAAGTTATCATAGTTTTCTGTAGTTCTCTAGAAACAAGCATTTTTGTTACTTCATCATCATCATCATGTGCCATCTCCAGGACAGAAAGTTGACAGTAATAAATCTTCAGTTTCCTCTCTCTCTAGCTTTGATGTTACACTTAGCCAGGCTGTGTTCTGTTCATTCTTGTATGTTATCTTCACATCTACATCTCTGTCTACCTCTCGCTCTTTTTCCTTCTACCTTCCCTTCTAGCATGGCCTTCAGTATATTGTTACGTCTTTTGCTATGGCCAAATTATTTTGTTTTCTTTATCTTTATTTCTTTGATACGTTCACATTTATGTGGAGCTGTTCTAAAGCTTGTGCATTTGCTCTTTTCATTCTCCATGATATATGCCCTAATTTTCTGTAGATCCACATTTCTGCCATATTAATTCTTCTCTTCAGCTGTTTGCTTAGAGTCCAGGTTTCTGCCCCATCCAGTAGAAAAGAATAGCTATAGCATTTTACAAATCTCGGTGTGGTTTTTGTGGACAGATTCCTGGATAACAGTGCGGTCTTTGTGGTGTTGAATGTATGCTTTGCCATTCTTGTTCCTTTTTTCATATCCCATCCTCGGTTAGTACCCTGGGTAGCTGTAGGTTTGTTACCTCGGTCTGAATAAAAGTGTTGGGATTTTATGTTTTTTCTATGGTCCTGGGCAGCATTGACCTTTAAGAATCTTGAGAACATATGGCATTCAAAAGTTGTAAGGACAAAAACAAAGTTAAGGTTATTCAGTTCAAATGTAATATCCACCCTTATTTATACATGCGAAAGCTGGAAAACAATTAAAGAAATAGAGAACAAATTAATCTCTTTTGAAAACAAATGCCTAAGGAAAATACTTGGTATAAAGTGGAACAAATTCAAGAACAATGCAGAGATAAGGCAGATGATTTAACAACAACCTGTCTCATGGGTGATCAGATAAAGGAAGTGGACAGATGTCAGTCACGTGATGAGAGGAAATAGTCGGAGAATTCCAAAATAAGCTATGAAGTGAACACAACAGGGCAAAGAAAAAGAGGCCGGCCACATGAAACTCTAAAGAGAACACTGTTAATAGAGGCCAATTTAGTAGGCATAAAATCCCTTGATGAGGTCGTAAAGCTTGTCGAAAACTGGAAAACTTGGCAAACTACCATGGAAGCCCTATGTGACATTTAATGCCACAGGAAGGATGTAAAATTTAAAATATGGTACTGGAGCCTGCTTAGCAGCATGTTTCTTACATCCATGCTGGAAATTAAAGAAAGCTGTTACATCACACTTCCTATCCAATGATGAAGCCAGTTTATAAGTTTCAGTCTTTGCACTCTACACAGAACTCAGTGTTCTTCGTCAACATCTCTGACCATGAATATCTTTTTAGATGAGTTTTTATGTTGTGTCTTATTCATCTGTTTTATACAACTTACCCTGTAACAGGATCTTATGTATGAGTACTTGCAGATATCAGTACAGTCTGTCATGCAGTAACATTGTTTTCTATTTTCAGATATCTGTAACAGCTAGGAAAGATGTACCAAGATTTTACCCAGTATTACCTCCATCAGCTGAGTTTGTTACTGTAAGTCACCCAGCAGTTACTTTATCATTAAGCATTTACTCTCATAGTAATGGCTGATGGCAAAATATATATTTAAAAGATCCTGTTTCTTCCCAATTTGTAACCCATGTACATAGTTTTTATTATATCTGTTAATGGATATGAGAGTTGGAATAACTATGACTTTTGGATCAGTGAAGTGAAACTAGTCAAGATCTTACTTTCATGCAGTCACTGATAAAATACTGAAATGATGATATCAAAGCTTGTTCATTGAGGGTAACAGTTTTACACTGACATGAGTCTTTTAAACTGCTTTGGTTACAAAAATATTTATTAACAAAAAAAGACACTAAAAAGAACAGAGCAAAAAGAAAACCTGCAACAATCTAATTTTGTTCTTTGGAATTCAAATTACTACTATATAAATTAAATTAAAAAATTTTGGTTACTTCCCATACAAATATTTATTGTGAATTGTTTATGTTGTCTCGAAATTTTTGATTGGTAGTGAAAACAGCTGAGAAACACATAAATGCCTTTGAATGTAAATGCTACAGAAGAGTTCTTCAAATATCATTGACACAAAAAAGAACAAATATATCCATACTACAAGAACTTAATATTGAAGAAGGCTGACTAGTAAAGAGGATTAAATAGAGAAAACCTAAATATTTTAGACATATTAAACTAGAGAAGACTGTCTTGGAAGGGTGCGTAATGGAAAAAAGAAAGAGAGGAAGACCAAGGTGAAGATGGCTGCAAGACATCGTTGATGATCTGCAAATGGATGCATCAGCAGCAGGCCATCTTGCTCACAACAGAGAGGCCTACAGGAGTGCTGTTAGGGAGGCAAAGTTCCACAAGGGACATACAAATGAATGAATGAGTGAAAAAGTTTTGCAGAATGATCTATTTCTCATGTTTTGGATTCTGAGAAATGTTTTTCTTTAATTCACTTTTTAACATGAGAGGGGAGCATCTGTCACACACTCTGGCATGCAGCCAAGTCCACGTCTCAGCATCAGCTGCCTAAAACATTTAGCTCAGAGTGTGTTACAAGATCAAACAGCAACATCATTAGCTATTCTTCTTACATTTGACATCTTATATCCTTCCCGTGCAGTTAAACATAGGGTTCTCATGCTAGTTTGCCATGTTTTCCTGTTTTCAGCGAGCTTTTCAACATTATCAAGGAATTTTATGCCTACTAATTTGGCCCTCTCTTAACAATGTCCTCTTTAGAGCTTCACGTGGTTGACCTCCTTTTCTTCAGCCAGTTGTGTTCCAGTTGATAGCTTGTTGGCTTGTTTTGCAATTCTCTGATTGTTTCTTCTCATCACATGACCAATATATGTCAATCTTCTTTTTCTGATCACTCATGATACTGGTTGTTGTTCAGTCATTTCCCTTATCTCTGCATTGTTCTTGAATTCACTCCACTTTATAGAGAGTATTTTCCTCAGGAAATTATTGTCTATTTCTTTAGTTGTTTTCCAGCTTTCGTATTCATAAATGAGGGTGGATATTATATTTGAATTTAAAATTTTAGCTTTGGCTATATTTCTTACTTACATCTTACATCCTTCCCATGCCATTAAACGTCACATAGGGCTCGCATAGTTGTTTTGCCAAGTTTTCCTGTTTTTGCAAGTTTTTCAACTTCATCAAAGGGATGTTATGCCCACTAAACTGGCTTCTCTTAACAATGTCCTCTTTAGAGTTTCACGTGGTCGACTTTTTTTCTTCAGCCTGTTGTGCTCCACTTGATAGCTTGTTTTGGTATTTTCTGATTGTTTCTTCTCATCACATGGCCTACATATGTCCATCTTCTTTTTCTGATCACTCATGAGACAGGTTGTTGTTTGCTCATCTGTCTTATCTCTGTGTTGTTCTTAAATTCGTTCCACTTTATACGAAGTATTTTCCTTAGGCATTTGTTTTCAAAAGAGTCTGATATCTTGTCTATTTCTTTAGTTCATTTCCAGCTTTCTCTTGCATAAATGAAGGTGTATTTATTTGAATTGAAAACTTGGTTTTTATGCTTATAACTTTTGAAATCCATATGTTCTCAAGATTTTTTAAGGACAGTGCTGCTTTTGCAGTTCTAATTCTAACAATACTTATAGGACACTAGGACACGTGATGCAGTGTACTTACACAACACTACTCAACCCAAATAGTCAAATTTTCACACATTTTCTACCTACAGCAAATTTTTAAAAAATCATTTCTGTAGTTTAGCAAGTGAGCATGACCTGAAAGCAAGAAAGTGAATTAATACTGATATTGTGCAAAATGGTAGGCAAAGATTCACAAGAGTCTAGAGTTATGGTTCTAATGAACTCAAACTTATTCTCATTATGCAATGTTTGTATTTAACTAGACAGATAACCCTCATTTTCTGATGTGGGTCTGTTATAATGGCCATATCAGATAGTGAAATGGATATATAAGTAGAATGAGTATACAGTATTTTACTGTCAAATAGACAGGCATGTTTTGAAATATAAACATAAAACATAAGACTGAACTAATAATTTGGACATAAATTTTAAAAGAAGTCATTTTACAGTAAATTATGCTCTTAAAATATTTGTAAATTTAATGTAATAAGTCCATTGTAGACCAGTGAGCAGAAAAACAAATCATAGTAAAACAGGGTGTGTCGGAAAGTAGGGACTGTCTGTGCATTTTAAAAAATTTTCTGTTAAAACCATTTCAGAACATCATAGATTATCATGAAAAATTTCCATCTGTTGAAAAACATTTCAGAATAGGATATGGATACTTAATCATGTAATATTTATTTACCAAAATATAATCACTCATGGTAGGGTTTATGGTTTGTGGGTTAGGGAGCTAAGCTTAGGGTTAAGATTAAAATTGAATATTAACACATGTTTTAAGTGTCAAAAGTAAGTAAACATTTGTGATTAAGTGTTTGCATGATTAAATGTTACCATTAAGAATTTAAAATTTAACAATTTAATTTCATGAAAAAATAAAAAAAAATAAAAAACATTTCGGGATATCATAATTTGCTTTTGAAATCAAATTTTTGGTTCTATCCTATATTCAAATTTCCAGGGTGAAGAGTTCAGAGAGTTCCTTCTGACCAAACTGATCAATGCTGAGCTGGCTTGTTATAAAGCTGACCAGTTTGCCAAGCTTGGGGTAGGTTCAGCACTGACTTCTTTCAAAACTCATCAGTTTTCAAAACCATGGGCTGGCCCAAAATATAAAGTGTTTAACAAGAATCTTTAGAGTAGTTACTTAGAATAACTATTGGATCAAATACAAGTAGAACAAAGTTTTCATCAATAGATCTCAAATGTTTTTTTCATGAATAAAAGCTATAATAATGCATCAAAAACCAACTGAGATAGTGTATCCATCAAGACAACATCTCATATACAAAAGTACTTGGATCCACCAAGACAACATCTCATATACAAAAGTACTTGGATCCACCAAGACAACATCTCATATACAAAAGTACTTGGATCCACCAAGACAACATCTCATATACAAAAGTACTTGGATCCACCAAGACAACATCTCATATACAAAAGTACTTGGATCCACCAAGACAACATCTCATATACAAAAGCACTTGGATCCAGCAAGACAACATCTCACATATAAAAGTACTTACCAGACTGTGTTGAAATCATTATCACACATACTTTGTATATACAATGAAGGTGATAGAAAATCATGAAACAAGATAGAAAATCATGTAATGTTTCCCTGAAGCAAGAGGGAAGAAAAAAATCAGAACCAAAGAAATTGATTTTACTGATAATTTTTTAAGGTCTATGGCAGAACTTCCAAGTTTAGAACATACACTCCATAACTTCTAGAACTTTGTGAAGTAACTGCATTATTTTTACAGTAAATTGAAAAATCTTGATTTCAAAGTTTTCTTTCTTGGTATGTATTTGATATCAGAATATTTTATCAAGCATTTTCAAATAATGTCATTTGACTGAGCACTTCTCTGTTGGTTCATTTGACCAGTATTTCAGTTTTGGTCACAGTAATTCCATATACTTAAAAAAATATCCATCTTTTTCTTCAGCATCGAACACGAACATCGCTTCTCGAGTCTCTCTACCATGACTTACACAAACGAAATTTGGAGCTTTTTGGCTTGTCAGCAATGCCAAGCACTAAACAAGAAGGTAGCCGACTGATTGACTCAGTCAAGAGAGCTTTCAGTGGGAAAGGAAGGAGCCCCAGTATAGAATCCAACAGTACACAGAGTCAAAAGAAGATGAATGGTATTCAAGGCTCGCTTGCTACAGTTGGGGAAGATGAGAAAGGGACAGCCTCACCTGTAAGTTTAGACCTGATTGTAGACATCATAATCTGGAACATTGAATTTTTACACTCATCTTCTTATATCTTATATCCTTCCCGTGCTGTTAAATGTCACATAGGGCTCGCAAGGTGGTTCGCCAATTTTTCCTGTCCTTGGCGAGTCTTTCAATCTCATCAAGGGATTTTATGCCTGTTAATTTGGCCTCTCTTAACAATGTCCTCTTCAGAGTTTCATGCGGTCTGCCTCTTTTTCTTTGGCCTGTTGTGTTCCACTTGATAGCTTGTTTTGGTATTCTCTGATCGTTTCTTCTCATCACGTGACCAACATATGTCCATCTCCTTTTCCTGATCACCCATGAGACTGGTTGTTGTTCAGTCATCTGTCTTATCTCTGCATTGTTCTTGAATTCGTTCCACTTGATGCCAAGTATTTTCTTTAGGCATTTGTTTTCAAAAGAGTCTAAATTATTTCTTTAGTTATTTTTCAGCTTTCACATGCATAAATGAAAGTGGATATTACATTTGAATTGAATAGTCTTTACACTCAGACCAAAATTGTCAGGCTTGCCAGAACTTAATAAAACACTTCTATCTATTTTGTAACAAAAAATGGAGACTTTGCTGTTTGTTTACAATTTTATTTGACAACTTTGAATATAGTAAATTGATTTACTGTATATTTTAAAAAATCTTATTATGATCTTAAAATCACATTTATTGAAAATAATTTAGTACATGAACTGATAATTATTCATATTGCATAATTTTTTAATCTGCATAATTAATTATAAAATTTGTTTAATTTTCTTGTGTAATAATGCTTTGAAACAGTAATTGAATGACAAAGTAAGTTTGTTTAACTCTTTCTGTTCTGCAGAAAAAACTCAGACATTCTGTTTGTGCCAAAGTAAAAGCACGGGTCTTGATCTGTATAGGGGGTATAGTTGTAAAATTGAAATAACAAAGTATTTCCACGATAAAAGTATATGTATTATGCATCAAAATAGCTGTAAATGTAAGAATTAAGAGCTTTTTAGGAAAAAAGAAGTGGTGTGATGCTTTTAGCTGATAATTATGTCCTATTTACCATCGAGTAGGTCTAGATCTACCATCGGCGATGTCTAGATCAACCTGTATCTTCATTCAATCTCTCGTGTGATAGTATGTAGCAAACTCAGTACAATAATGTCTGAAATAACCTTCTGACTACTTCTTCGGTCTGTTTTATAGCATTTTATAGGTCAAAATCTACTTGGGGCACATTCAAGAACAGTGGTCTGGTCATGGGGCTGTCCATATGGATCAGAAATCACTCAAAATATTGAACTTTCTCGAAAAAAAGACCCATTTTCATTCGGTTGTTAGGCACACTTCAGATGGAACTATGAAAGTTCACCGGGCATGTGCAAATAAAACATGCACAATTAAAAAATTACACTGTTTTTTTACACACGATACAAGTAGTAAAATTTTACCAAACAGCACTCGACAGATAAACCGAAAGTAGTAAAATTTTGCCAATAGGCACGGAAAGAGTTAAGAAGTCTGTAACAAAAGATAGGAAAGAGCTATGGGGAAGAGACTTTAACACTCTGAAACACATCACAAGCATCAAGGTTAACATAACCAACAATTTGTTGTTAGCTCCCAAAAAACATCATGAAACTGTTAATAGAATCATGTTGACTGAACATTACAGAATCTTAAAGTGTTAAAACAACATCTGGCACTCTTAGATTTTCATTAAGGAAAACAAAAACATTCTTTCAAAAATTTACATGGAACCTTATGTTAAAACAGATCGTCCATTATATTTAATTGAACAAAATGCAGTACTATGTCTTCTTCTTCTTCGTATGCATTTTCTATTTATATCTGCCGTCCTGTCTCGTGAAAAAATGTCACTGTTTATTGCAGCATATCTTCTTTGGTGGTTTCACTGAGCCAGTAATTGCTTCTCAGTGTCTCATGGCTGGTGCAGTTTTGGAGGATGTTTTCCACAGTTTGAGGCACCTGGGCACATGTCAAATATTAGTTGTACCAACTTTAAACTTTGTATACATATGATTTTGGAGTTAGCTGTGTGCTGTTCAGAGATGGAAAATGGTGACTTGTTCCTTTCTGTTTAGCGTGTGATAGTCATTATTTAGTGGTATTTGTGGCTGCAATATTATGATTCATTAAAATGTAAAGTAAAACAATATCCCTTCAGCAACAAAAACACAATTACAAATTGATCCACTTCACTAAAACAGACTCTGACAAAGAGAATGTCTATAATTCAAAGAAAAAGAAATTATTATAGATTTATCATAATATCCTGATGAATGATAGATGATTTATCATAATATCCTAATGATATCAGGATATTATGAATTTTATGAATTTAACTCTTCCCGGGCCTTTCGTCGCTTAGAAGATGCTTCCAGTTTCTCACATGGTGCCTCTAGTTGCTTTAGTGACGTTTGGTTTGTTTCATTAAAAAACAGGTGTAACGTTTAGGTTGTAAACATTTTAGTGCGTATGCCCCGTGACCTTTTTCAAAATGGCTGAAGAGTGCTTAGTTATGAGGGAGAAAATAAGTTTTCTGTGAGAAGTTTCAATTTTTGGTGATATAGATAGGGGTACGGACATGCCGTGTGACAAGACCACTGTTCTTGAATGTTAAGTAGATCTAGACATATTAGACGACTGGAGAAGTAGTTAGAAGGTTATTCAGACGTTATTTTAGTGATAATGCAACATAGAATCACAATACAACATCAACAGGGAGATCTACGCATCTCAGATGGTACGTAGTGTACCTCTAGACCTATCCGATGGTAAGTTGGACACAATCATTGTCTAAAAACATCACATTACTTCTTTTTTTTTTTCCTAAAAAAACTCTGCATTTATGAAATCTTCATATATATTTAGTTCTTTTGAAACATAATAAGTACACTTTTCACATGGAAAAACTGTTTCATTCACATTTTACTAATATGCCCCTATACATATCAAGACCCGTGCATTTAAACCAGCACCCAGCTGAACGTCCGTGTTTCTTCCTGAAGCACAGGAAGAGTTAAGAGATCATACTTGTATAACTAACTGTACGAGAATAAAGTTAGATCTAGTGATATTGGATATTTACACAAAGTAATTCTTATTGTTATAATCGCTTAACTCATTGTCTGCCATCCTTGCTATAGTGAGGTCTTCCTTTTAGTCTAGTGACTGCCATCCTGGTTATAGCGAGGTTTGTTTCATTGCAGCATAAAACCAGTGCAGCTTTTTATTGTACACGATTTATCTGCACATGTCCGACATGGTGACCTTTCATAGTTCAATTCAAAGCGTGACCGAGTGAAATTGATGTTTTTAATTGAGAAATGTCAATATTTGTTGTGATTTCGGAGGCATAAGGACATGTCCTATGACCAGACCACTGTTCCTGAATTTACATCAAGTACATCTAGACGTATTAAATGGACTGGAGAAGTGGTTGGAAGGTTATTTCAGACATTATTTTAGTGAGAATGCCACCACACAATGAGATTGAATGAAAATTTAAGTAGATCCGGACATCGCCGATGGTAAATATTGTACATCTAGGCATGGCTGATGGTAAGCAGTACACAGTTATCAGCTAAAATCATCACACTACTTCTTTTTTCCTAAAAAACTTTTCATTTATGAAATCTTCTTACATTTACAGCTATTTTCATGCGTAATATGTATACTTTTAAAGTGGAAGTACTTTGTACATTCACTTTTACAACTATACCCCCTATACATATCAAGACCCGCGCTTTTTGTGTGGCACATACAGGAATGTCTGCGTTTTTTTCTGTGGCACAGGAAGAGTTTAAAGTCTCATTGTTTAATTAAGACTCTTTTTTTTTTCACTACTTAAGGTTCAGAGTATTGAAATGTGCACGTCTGATAGAATTTTTTAAATAAGATTTTTGTTTTCTTTACGCAGGTACGTAAATCTCCATCTACACCCCGGAATCTTGTTCGACAGTTTTCTTCAACATTTGACAAACCTAACAAATCAAACAGAGATAGCAAAGGGTAAGACTGGCCTGCAGTTTCAGCTTATTCTTTTTTTTTTATGATATAGTAAGTTAAATTTTTTTTCATACACTAACTTTTTCATAGTTTATAAGCAAAAACTCAGTTTATATACATATGTGTTTATTTGCTGAACAGGAATCTGCGCATTGATAGCAGCCACTGTATTTTATCTTACCAAGCCTGTGCCAGCCCTCCACCAAGCCCACAATCAAGCCCTAGCAGTATATCATCCACCACAAGGTAATCTTACCCACAAACTTCATTCATTCATTCATTGTCTGCACACAAGGAAGTCTTTACATTTTTAAAAATTCTATATACAATGGAAAGTGCTTTCAGCAGTTATATACAATGCCAATACTCTAGATATTTATACAACAAATAATTGCGGTGTAGTTGCATTTGTGAACGCACGTAAAATATGATATGCATTTCCTGAACATGTAAGTAAAGATCTGTTTATTTGCAATATGTATAATGAAAACAGTTTTCCTTCCAACATAGGACAAACCAGCTTGTTCACATGTCAAGATCAAACTCTGAGAGCAGTTTCAACAGCATGGAAGAGCTTCCTCCAAACAACAGCAACAACATTATGACTACCACAGCCATCAACAATAGTGCCAGTAACAAAAGCAGTCTCCATGATGACTCAGACACAGGAATGGTACTGGTTAGCACTTCATTTATTTTTTTTTCATTCAATGTTTTTTCATCAAAGTTCTGACATTTCCAAGCAGTTAACAATATGAATTAGTCTGCCAGTCGGTGGCATACTTTGGAGGAAACAAAGGAAATTAACTGGAAAACCAATGAAGCATGAACTAAGGCCTCAAAAAAATAAAGAAAAATGAAAGAAAGAAAGGACTAGATACATTGTTTGTACAATGCAGTTGATGAAGTGTATCTGAAAAGATATAGAATTGAAGATTTACATATGCTGAGGATCCAGAACACATACTGGCATACAACATTATACAGGCATGTAATCAGAAAACGACGGCTAGAAAAGTCAACATAGAACAGCTTAAAAATTATACAACATTGCTTTTCAATCTTGGGTCCACAAAGGGTCATGTGGAGGGTCTGTGTACCAAGTCTAGATTGTGTTGATTACTAGAATTGTGTGAATGTTTTTAACGTTATACCAAGTGGAGAGTGAATGTCGGGATTCTTCTGTGTATTGCCAAGTGGAGAGTGAGTATAAGGGTTCTGTAGTGAATTACCAAGTGGAGAGTGAGTATATCGGTCCTGTAGTGAATTACTCCCCCCGTGTGGTACCAGGGATCTGCAAAAAATAGGACCACTGTACCCTACCACGCATGATCGTAAAAGGCGACTAAGGAGGGTTCGGCATAGGGCCAGCAACCCTATCTGGTAAAAAAACTATCAGACTGCTACAGAAACAGAAGCAAGGGAAAAAACAAATGCAGGTGGAAGGAGAAATGCTTATCAGGAAACTGAGCCCATGAAGGTTGTGGATGAAAGCCAGCCACTGGAAGTCCCCACCCCGACTGCAGACTTCCTGGAACCTAAACACAAGATGCAAATAGGCAGCTGGAATGTAAGAACACTTAACCAGACTGGAAAACTAGCACAAACCATCAAGGAAATGCACAGATACAAACTAGACATACTAGGAATACAAGAAGCAAGATGGACAGGACAAGGCAGAAGGAAATTAACAACACAGCACACAGAAGATACAATAATATGGTCAGGTAAAGAAGATCTTCATGATGGAGGAATAGCATTGATTATAACAAAAGAAGCATCAAGAGCATTGCTGAAATGGACCCCAATAAATGAGAGATTATTATATGCACGGTTCAACTCAAGATTCATGAAGCTGTCTATTATAGTTTGTTATGCACCAACAGAAGCAGCTGAAGAGGAATTAAAAGAAGATTTTTACAACAGCCTCCAAGCCACAGTAGAAACAATACCCAAGCATGATATGCTACTCATCTTGGGCAACTTCAATGCAAAAGTAGGTGAGGGAAATGAAGATAGAAGAAGAATCAAGGGAAAAGAAGGAATCGGAGAAATAAATGAAAATGGAGAAAAACTGTGCAGTTTCTGTGAAGAAAACATGATGACCATTGGAGGGACAATTTTCCAACATAAAAACGTCCATAAAGTGACTTGGAGGTCCCCAGATAACACCACAGAAAACCAAATCGATCATATACTAATAAATAACAAGTGGAAACGGTCACTACAAGATGTGCGAGCAAGGAAAGGAACAGATGTAGGAAGTGATCACAACCTTTTGGTAGCAAAAATAAAACTAAAATTAAGGAAACCCAAAATTGGAGAACACAGAAAGATACATTTTGATACAGGAAAACTGAAAGACCAGCAAACAAGGAACAAATTCTCAATAGTACTTAAGAACCGCTTCAGTGTCTTACAAGACGAAGCAGAAATGTCCATACTAGAGCTCAATAAAACGCTACAGGAAACAGCAAAAGAGGTGCTGGGATATCGGAAATGGAGAAAAGAGGAATGGATAAGCAAGAGCACATGGGAAAAGATAGAACAAAGAAAAGAAATCAAGAAAAAATTACTGAACACCAAATCACAAAGGCTAAAAGAACAAATTTTAAGTAATTATGCACAAAAAGACAAAGAAGTGAAGGAATCATGCCGTCAAGATAAATGTCAATACTATGACAATTTAACAGAAACAGCAGAGAAAGCAGCATATGCAAATGACATGAAAACCATATACAAAATCACAAAGCAGATGACAAGTAACTTCAGCACAAGATGTGAGAATGCAATAAGGACAATAAAGGGACAGCTGGTCAGTGGAGAAAGAGAAAAAATTGAAAGATGGAGGGAACACTTTAACACCCTACTAAACAGAACACAAGCAGTACAAACAATAGACATACCTGAAGCAAAAACGGAACAAAACATCAATACAAGACCAATAACAATAAGTGAAGTAAAGGAGGCAATAAAGAAGCTAAAATTAGACAGGGCACCAGGTGAAGATGAAGTGACTGCTGAGATGTTGAAAGCAGATGAAACAGAAACACCAAAACAACTTTGCCGGATATTACAACAAATTTGGGATCTAGAAAAAGCTCCAGAGGAGTGGAAAACTGGGCTTATAGTAAAACTACCAAAGAAGGGTGACCTCAGAGATTGTGGGAACTGGAGAGGTATTACCCTACTGCCACTCACCAGTAAAGTATTTTGCAGAATAATCATCAACAGAATTGTACCAGCACTTGAGGAAAAACTTCGGAAAGAGCAGGCAGGATTTAGGAAAGGAAGATCATGCATAGACCACATATTTGTACTTAGACAAATATTAGAACAGGCAAATGAGTGGCATAGCACAAAATATACATTGTTTATAGATTTTGAGAAAGCCTTTGACAGTGTCAACAGAGATGCACTGTGGAAAATCCTAAGATGGCATGGCCTCCCCCATAAGATAGTCAATGTAATCAAAGCCCTATATGAGGGTTTTCAGTGCAAAGTGATCTGTGGAGAGCATACCTCCAGCAGCTTTAGGATACAAACAGGAGTGAAGCAGGGATGTGTACTATCACCAACATTATTTATCTTGGCAGTAGACTGGTTAATGAAGGAGGCAACATCAGACAAACACAGAGGATTACAATGGACCCTTGACACAGTGCTGGAGGACCTTGACTTTGCGGACGACATTTGTCTATTATCAAGCAGCCACAAAGATATGCAAGATAAAATAAACAAGCTAACTCAGAATGCAAACAACATAGGACTAAAGATCAACGTAGGAAAGACAAAGTTAATGAAGCAAAATGTGAACAACAGAAATCTACTCATAGTAGATAGCAAGTTAGTGGAGGAAGTCAATGAATTTGTATACCTTGGCAGTAAAGTAGTAGAAAATGGAGACAGCACAGAGGACATCAACAGCAAACTTACTAGAGCAAACCAGGCTTTTGCAGTGCTGCAGACTATATGGAAATCTAAAAAAACTAAGTATAAATATGAAAATCAGGATATTTAAGAGTAATGCTCTAAGTGTACTACTCTATGGAAGTGAATGCTGGAATATCACCAAAACAATAGAAAACAAGTTGAATTCTTTCCAGACTAAATGTTTATGAAGAATTAGAAAAATATTGTGGCCAAACACCATAAGAAATAACATCTTGTTGGCAGAGATGCAGATGAAGCCACTGACAGCAATTATTGAGGAAAGACGCTGGCGATGGCTGGGACATGTGCTCCGAATGACTGATAACTCACTACCAAAAACAGCACTAAGATGGACACCATAGGGGAACAGAAGTAAGGGTAGACCAAAAGAGACATGGAGAAGAACAACAGAAAGGATGTTGAGCAATAGAGGGCTCACCTGGGCAAGAGCAGAAAAAAAAGGCAAAGGACAGGCATTTGTGGAAAACCCTTGCGGAAGCCCCATGTGCCCTGGGCGCTTAAGGTTCAGAGAGAGAGAGAGAGAGAGTGAATTACTCAGTGGAGAGTGAGTATAGGAGTCCTGTAGTGAATTACCAAATGGATAGTGGATGTAAGGTCCTGCAGTGAATTAGCCAGTGGAGAGTGAGTATAAGAGTCCTATAGTGAATTACTAAGTGGAGAGTGAGTATAAGAGTCCTGCAGTGAATTACTAAGTGGAGAGTGAGTATAAGAGTCCTGCAGTGAATTACTAAGTGGAGAGTGAGTATAAGAATCCTGTAGTGAATTACTAAGTGGAGAGTGAGTATAAGAGTCCTGCAGTGAATTACTAAGTGGAGAGTGAGTATGAGAGTCCTGCAGTGAATTACTAAGTGGAGAGTGAGTATAAGAGTCCTGCAGTGAATTACTAAGTGGAGAATGAGTATAAGAGTCCTGGAGTGAATTACCAATTGGAGTGTAGGGGGTCCTGCAGTGAATTACTCAGTGGAGAGTGAGTTTAGGGGTCCTGCAGTGAATTACTCAGTGGAGAGTGAGTTTATGGGTCCTGCAGTGAATTACTCAGTGGAGAGTGGGTGTAGATGTCCCACAGTAAGGTCACGGGTTTGCAACTTGTCAGAGACCAGGAACCCATGCTGCATAGTATAACAAATTAATATTGTTTGCAAATTGTTTCTTTATTAAAAGTATTAGGTTTAATTAAGTGACAGTTATTAGTTCAAAACTATTTAGGCCTTCTCAGATTGCTCATTAAAATGAGATGCAGATACTGTCTTTTTTTTGGGGGGGGGGGGGGGGGGGGTTGTGTCGCACCTCGCATGAACAAACACAAAGTCACTGCAGTAAAACTATGATAACAAAATGTTAAAATTTTTAAAGCAAAAGTAGGAACATCTTTATTAGTTAACAAGCACATACAGTGAAGGAGTGGAGTGGAGTGAGTGAGTGTGGGTGAGAGAGAGGGGAAGAGAGGGAGAAAAATTCTGTGCTCATTAACTGATAAAGCTGTTCCTACTTTTGGTTTAAATAGTTTCAACATTTCCTTATTTGGAGGAACTGACTGGAGTTAGAATCTTATCAAACTCAGCCACCTTGGGAGCCTCTAGATCTCTATTGGTTGTGCTGAGATAGCACAATGGCCTGTTCTCAGGAGCAAGTACCTGGTTGGCTAATGTCTTGGCTATCTTTTGATGATGTCCATCTCACTGATACAGTCATCAGTTTTGCATTTATGTGCTCAGAAACTCTCTCTCTCTCTCTTCTCACATCTCTCTCTCTGTGTATTGTGTGTGTTTGTGCATGCATGCATGTTTGGGTGGGATGGCTTGGTGTTTTTTTCTCCTTAATACAACATAAAACAAACTCAGTACAGAGTGTTTCTGTTCTAATTTCAGGACAGCATGTCTTCAACGGGCACACCAAATACAGCCACACAGAATCTAGCTAATTATGGAGGAGAGTATGTGTTCTCACTGGAGAATGATGGTAGATATAGATATAATTTTTCAGATTTTTTCATGACTTTGCCTGCAGCTAGTTTTACTTTCTTCACTTAGCTTTAGTTATAGTTTTTTGATCATTTCACTTGCTGAGAAAGTTAAAAATGATGGCAGTCATGTATTGTATTGTGCTATTGGCACCATATATTTCAATTGCTGCACTGTCATTCTCAAGAATGACTGCTTTGGCTTTTATGTTTCGCATTGTTTCATGGCAGTTATATTGATATATCACAACAGAATCTTATCTTTCCCTTTATAGAGTAAGGCCGATTCATAGTAATGTTGATAAATTCATCATTTTAAGTCTTTATAAAATACACAGATTTTTTGGGGAAAAAAAACACTAAGCACATTGTCCTATCCAGTCAATATATATATATATATCTTCTTCTTCTTCTTCTGTGTTCGAGGTTGTTGGTCACATCCGATCCTGATCTCTGTCAACATGGCAAAGCTTGCAGTCCTCTCCAGATCCTGATAGGAGCCCTATAGCTTTTACCCCAAGCTTGTGTCCTCTGGCCATATCTCACACCTCAGATCTGCATGGTATGGGCACTCTTGAAAATATATATAAATATTATGCCTGTTTAGATAGCCTGCTTATGGTCAGAGTTTGCATGGCTGTATATGTCTTCCACAGTGCATGACCAGCTGCTTCGACAAATTGATCAACTCCGTGGTGAAATTCATAAGCTAAAAAGTGAAAAACACGATCTCCTTCGCCAGCATGCGGTAAGTGCTTCACTGGCTTCATTTCTGAGTAATTCATTATACAACTTTTATATACCTCATCAAATGTATTTCATCATATATGCGGCATTTGTCTTTTATGAGGATGGTAAATGTTATACATTATGAGCTGTAGGATGAATAAGGATTTTCATCTTCAGATGTAGCATATATAGAATGTCTGTCCATAAAGTTTGAAATAATCTTGTAAATGTACCAAAAAGAACTTGTATGTGCAACAGAGATCTGAGTCAGTTCATTTCAGTCATTTGCATGTTCTTTGCAGAACTTTGCCTCCCTAACAGCTCTCTTATATGCCTCTCAGTTGTAAGCAAGATGGCCTGCTGCTGATTCATCCATTCGCAGATCATCAACGATGTCTTGCAGCCATCTTTGCCTTGGTCTTCCTTCTCTTTCTTTTTCCCATTATGCACCTTTCCAAGACTGTCTACTCTAAATTATCATGACGTTTAATATGTCAAAAATATTTAAGTTTTCTTTGTTTAAAATCTTCCTTACTTGCCAACTTTCTTCAATATTAAGTTCTTGTATTATGGATATGTTTTTTCTTTTTTGTGTCCTTATATTTGAAGGACTCTTCTGTAGCATTTATGTTCAAAGGCATTTATGTATTTCTCAGCTGTTTTGTAAAGTGTCAAGGTCTCACAGACATATTTTGCAATGGGAAAGATGCATGCCTTTAAAAATCTTATTTTTGTAGTTATGTTTGTTCCTCTCCACAGCTTCTTTCTTGTTTTATTTTTCTGAAGAGCAATTGATGTCCTCTTTTTAATATCCCTCACTGTATCTCCATTATTAGTTAGTAATGATCCAAGATATTCAAAACTCTCCATCTCTTTTAATTTTTCCTCATTGAAGTAACTTGTTACTTGTTAACTCTTTCCACCCGGGGAAAAAAAACGCGGACGTTACCGGCGTACGGGCGGACGTTACCGGCGTACGGGCGGACGTTATATTATCGAGCGGGTGTTGCGATAATTTTTGGGTCCCTCTCTAAAATTAATTTTAACAAACTAATTCAGGGTTCAACATAAATGTATCATATATCAAAATAAGTAGAAATGAATGAGGATTTCATAAATGTAGTTATTTGTCAAAGAAAGAGAACTGTTGAGAAAAAATTGAAAAGTTTGTGAGCAAAAAAAAAAAAATTATTTAGGACTGAGGAAAAAAAAAAGTATGTTCAACTTACCCTCAATCTGAATATATTCCAACTGAATATAAATCCAACTTTGGCACATTTTGTTGTGAAATCCAAATGAATCACATCTAATATACACTATATCTCTTTTCAGCCCAAAAAAGAGTTATGACACACAAATAAAATTGTTTTCTACTTACCATTACAGCTGTAAATATCCAATTGAAAAACACAGTATGAAGATAAATGGAATTCCTCACATGAAGTGTAAAAACTGTGGACAAATTTGCAGACCTACACAAACAAACACAAACACAACAGAAAACAATGTGAACTCATTTTGCGCAACCCATGTGCATGTCAATTGTGAAAATTTGGATGGCCCTGAAAAGGGCCGTTATAGAGCTGCTGTCGGCTGAGGTGAAGGCTCCTCTTTCCTGAGCAATTGCCAGTCTTGAAAATTTGGATGGCCCTGAAAAGGGCCGTTATAGAGCTGCTGTCGGCTGAGGTGAAGGCTCCTCTTTCCTGAGCAATTGCCAGTCTTGAAAATTTGGATGGCCCTGAAAAGGGCCGTTATAGAGCTGCTGTCGGCTGAGGTGAAGGTTCCTCTTTCCTGAGCAATTGCCAGTCTTGAAAATTTGGATGGCCCTGAAAAGGGCCGTTATAGAGCTGCTGTCGGCTGAGGTGAAGGTTCCTCTTTCCTGAGCAATTGCCAGTCTTGAAAATTTGGATGGCCCTGAAAAGGGCTGTTATAGAGCTGCTGTCGGCTGAGGTGAAGGCTCCTCTTTCCTGAGCAATTGCCAGTCTTGAAAATTTGGATGGCCCTGAAAAGGGCCGTTATAGAGCTGCTGTCGGCTGAGGTGAAGGCTCCTCTTTCCTAAGCAATTGCCAGTCTTGAAAATTTGGATGGCCCTGAAAAGGGCCGTTATAGAGCTGCTGTCGGCTGAGGTGAATGCTTGTATAAAACTGTCAGTATGTGATCTGTCCACAGTATATTTACATGATAAAAAAGTATAAAAAAATTAATTTAGCTGTCAGTATATACAATACAGGTACAAAAACACTAGTCTTTTGCTGTCTTCAGTCAAGAAATCAGTCACCTACAGAGTAAAAATGGTCGGGTTAGACAGAGATGTAAAGGGTGGCTCAGACAGTAAATGTAGAAAGCACAGGCAAATGAAGTATTTGTGCTAGACTGCAGTGGTATCATGCTCGATGTGACGTATGATACGCCCGGAAACAATTCTTTGGACACAGATGAGGTTCGTCCGAGCACGTAGTGCAGTAGTAATAGGTGCGGACTTTCTTGTTTGGCCTCGAACAGTATAAACACCGTTTACGGAAATCTTTCATGTCAATCAGATGAACACTTTGGTAGTGTTCTGAGATAAGGGGATGTGCTGCTGCTCCCGTTTGCCTGGGAGCAGGCATACTAACTTCTGCAATGAAGCTGCTGTCTGCCAAGGATACCAAACCCTCAATAAGCTGGTTCTTGAAGAAGACCAGAGATTTGTTACTCCTGCCAGGGTTCTCTGAAAGCAAATATAAAGTGTGAGCATTCACCTGTGTTATTTCCAAAATCCAGTTGAATATTTTCTTCCACCACTTTATTGTCTTTCTAGAATGCATGCCATAGTATGAAACCTTTTGGTCAGCTCTGTCACATCCATTCATACATATGTTATATGTGTGAATGATCTCTGGTTTCTGGACCTCTCGCTGTCCTTCGATAAGAGGAATAGTGACAGCTTTTCCATGTGTTGTAACCACATGAACAGGCTTCTTTGACTTTTTGTTTGTCCAGGAAACACAGAGAATCTTACCATCATCTCTGACATGGTAAACAGGCTTGTTTTCCTCAAGTGTCTGAGTTTTCAGCTGCGGAGGAAAGCCCTTACGACAGATATTCAAGGTCTCAGTGTAATTGTGACCTTTTGACAGCAGATAATCAACCAGAGGAAGACTGGTATAAAACCTGTCTGCAAATATGATGAGAAGCCTTCACTGGCTGCAAAAGTGTCTGAAAAACTTTCACAGCATGACTTGGACTGTCAGCAGTGGCAGGGTCATAGGAGGTTTGCTTCCCAAAATATATCACCAGGTTGAACACATAACCTGTGATGGAGTCACAAAGGCCAAACGTCTTGATGTTATATTTGGCTGGCTTGCTAGCGTTATATTGTTTGTGACACCAGCGTCCCTTGTAGCCAATTACCATTTCATCAATACTTACGTCTCTGAAAGGGTAAAAGGCTGCCTGAAAAGATGCGACCAGCTGATTGACAAAAGGTTCAATTTTGGCTTTACCTTTACTATCAGCTTCACCGACATGCAGCATAGTGCTGTATATCTTCAGAAACCTATCCCTACTAAACATCTGCCTAAAAAATGGTGACTGCAGATGGCCTGTGGTGATCCAATAGTCACTGAGTTTTGGTTTAGGTTGCATGCTCATGGAAATGATAGTGACCATAAACTTATACATTTCATGGCGGCCAATAGGTGTCCATCCAGAATCATTACTACCATCACCTGCTTGGCTAAGTTTCATAACAGCATAAGCATTTATGCTGGCTATGAGACTGTCCAAAATATCTATTGTAAATAGTGCAAAGAAAAACCCCAGTGGTGTCCGCTCACGGCCAACATCTAACAGAATACCACTGCCAGGATCACTGCTGCTAGGAGTTCCTAGCTCTTCATTCACCTGTGCTTCTCTCCAGTTAGATACTGAATTGTTATTTTCTCTCTGAGCCACAGAAACAATAGTTCTAGGTCGTTTCACAGGTGGATGACGTATCCTATTGCTCGGTCCAGCTAAAGAACTAGAACTAGTCGTAGGGCCATTGTCAGAGTCACTTTCACTATGCCTGTCACCGTCACTATAGGCAGATAAACTAACTACAGGTTCATCCACGTGAGAAATTGATTCAGTTATGGTCTTTCCGTTACCTATACATTTAAATAAATTCAAAGCTGCCTTTGCACTGTTTCTAACAGGCCTACCACTACCTGAATAACATGCAGTCACATTTGTCGCGTCGGTCGGTGAGTTCATTTTTTGAGTCGGTCTCGAAAATGTCGCTGAAAAACACAAATTCTTTACAATATTTAACAAACTCCTTTTTGAACAGCGTGCCCGGAAGTAAAGGAAGATTCTGGCATGCGCAGATAGTCATTAACTAAAAAGTTAATTTCACATGTGAACGAAACAAAACAGGGTGTCCCATAGGGACCTGTAGACTGCCGACGCAAAACGAACATGGCCCCTGTGGGGTCCAGGCGGGTGGAAAGAGTTAATAACTGTCAGCTGCCTTATTTGTTTTGTCAGTTGTCATCAATTTAGTTTTCTTTGCATTAAGATAGAGGTTTTGCTCTTCACTATTCATACGGACTAACATAATTAGTTTTTCCATTCTTTTTTGTGTTGTGGACAGTAATACTGTGTCATCAGCATATCTAATTTCTGGTATTTCATAACCTCCAATTGTTATGGCATCATAATATTCTTTGTCTACATCTTCTCTAACATTCCTCATTATATTTTCAGTATACAAGTTATATAAGTAAGGCAACCCTGACAGACTCCTTGTTTTATGTCAAACCAAGGTTTTGTTTCACCATTTGTTCTTACCATTTGTTCATTAAATGTCATGATAATTTAGAGAAGACCGTATTGGAAGGATACATAATGGGAAAAAGAAAGAGAGGAAGACCAAAACGAAGATGGCTGCAAGACATCAATGACGATCTGCAAATGGATGCAGCAGCAGCAGGCCATCTTGCTTACAACTGAGAGGCCTACAGGAGTGCTGTTTGGGAGGCAAAGTTCCGCAAGAGACATGCAAATGAATGAATGAATGAATTTGTTCTTCCAAAATGTTGGCCTAGATTTTAATTGTGTCACATGTGTTGGAAGTTCCATTTTTTTCCCCCAAAGTTTCTGGTGTTGTACACAATCAAATGCTTTTGAATAGACTATAAAAGATAAATATAGATTCATATTAAATTATCTGCATTTTTCTATTTTTAGTCTTATGTTGAAAATATGATCTCTTATTCCTCTTCCAGCTTGGACCATATTGACTTCTTCTATTTATTTTCTTACAAAGTCTACCCATTATGATTTTTAATAGAATTTTACTGGCATGACTAATCAGGGCAACAATTCATGTTACCCTTTTTCAGCAGTGGCATAATCTTGTATAAATCTTGTAAATGTAACAAAAATAACTTGTATGTGAAACAAATATCTGAGTGTGAACACTGCACATAATCCTCAACAAATGCACTAATGACCCCACATCAACATCAAACCTCGAGCAGAGACCAGTAGACAAAGTTAAACTATCCAAAGTCATTCCCACCCCCACACCCCCCCCCCCCCACACTAGAGAAGCCAAATTCTGATCTTATATCCTTCCCATGCCACTAAACATCACACAGGGCTTACATGGATGTTCGCCAGGTTTTCCTGTGTTCAACGAGTTTTTCAACCTCATCAAGGGATGTTTATGCCCACTGAAATTGCCTCTCTTAACAATGTCCTCTTTAAAGTTTCACGTGGTCGACCTCTTTTTTTTTTTCCAGCCTGTTGTGTTCCACTTGATGGTTTGTTTTAGGATTCTCTGATTGTTTCTTCAGCATCTTCTTCCTTTTAAAAAAAATTTAAGGTCAAATTAGTAGGCATAAAATCCCTTGATGAGGTTGAAAAACTCATTGAAAACAGGAGAACTTGGTGAACTACCATGTGAGCCTTGTGTGACATTTAACATCACAGGAAGGATGAAAGATGTAAGATTTTTTGTGATTTTTGAGCATCTGCTTGACAACCTGGGGTCAAAAGGCCATGGATATAGAGGGGCTACAGTACAACATAGCTTTATTTTCTCTAACTGCTGTTGCCAAACCTATCCATCATCAAAATGCCATACAGAGACTCAAAACAGATAAAAATAGGACCTGAACATTTCATTATGTGGTACAAGAGAAAAAAAAAGTGAAAATTTGTAAAGGTAAAGGTATGAGTTGTGAATTAGCTTAATTGCATACACTCAAAATTAATTGCATATAAAACAAAAATAATGAAACTTCTCATTAATCAAGAAGGAAAAATATACATAGCAGGAACAGTTGTTGATGAAGTAAACCAACATGTATACCTTGGCAACTACACAAACCAGGAAGGAAGTTAGAATTTGAATTACAGAAGCAAATCTTGAGAACATATGGAATTTAGAAGTTATAAGCACAAATACCAAGACAAGATATTCATATGTGATATCCACCCTCATTTATGCATGCAAAAGCTGAAAATCAGCTAAAGAAATAAACAAGAAATTAGACTCTTTTGAAAACAAATGCCTAAGGAAAATACTCAGTATAAAGTGGAACAAATTCAAGAACAATGCAGAGATAAGACAAATGAGCAAACAACAGTCTGTCTCATGGGTGATCAGAAAAAGAAGATGAACTTATGTAAGCCATGTGATGAGAAGAAACAGTCAGACAATATCAAAACAAGCTATCAAGTGGAGCACAACAGGCCAAAGAAAAAGAGGTTGACCACATGAAGCTCTAAATTTAGAGGACATTGTTAAGAGAAGCCAATTTAGTGGGCATAACATCCCTTGATGAAGTTGAAAGACTCTCTGAGAACAGGAAAACTTGGCAAACAACTATGCAAGCCCTATATGACTTTTAACAGCACAAGAAGGATGTAAGGCTATAAGTGCTTTTCTGCCAAGTCAGCAGATGACCAAAAACTGCTGACTAGTGTCACCATCAGCACGAACTCAGTAGCTAGTGGCATAATTTCTCATCCTTCCCAGAGCAGTGACCCTGGTTTTTCTTCTTGAGGCTGGGTAAACCCCAGGAGCCACAGTTTGACAGCCCCCCCCCCCCAGTGGTGGGTTGAAATAAAAAAAACACATCACCTAGTCAGTGAGCAAGTGTCTAATCTACTGCGCTAATGCAGCTCTCTGTGAAAAACTTGTAAGTCTGAGAATTAGGAAAACAAAATCCAGCAGACTTGTAATATGTTATCTCCACTTGTTCTTGATCTGTTTACCAACATGAGTTCATATCACAACTCTCATTTCTTTCTTCTATTCTACAAAAAAAGGTGCACCTAAAAGAAATGAAGGCTTTGAAAGAACAAGAACTGCAACTGGCCAGTGATCTACATTCAGCCCAACAAGAATTGTTGGCCTACACAGACAGAGTGCCTAAACAATTTTCCACAGAGGATTCTTCATTAGCCTAGTGTAACCATTATCACCCAGTAAATGTATTTGTAATTGAGGTCTGAGATATGATTTCAATATTTAATTACATTTAACAAATGTTATAAATGATGCTATTATTGCTGACATACATGTGAAGATGTTTAAAAAGATGTGTGCATCAACAGGATGTCCAATACAAAAGAAAGGAATATTTTCACAGGAAGAACAATTTATTATTTTAACATATTCATACTATATTTAGCATCACTGATGAAAAAAAAAGATGTCGGGGAGGTCGCACAACAAAATCAGCTAAGAGGAGTTTATAAACTATGAAATACTTTGGAGACTTAGCAAAAACTAATCTGAAAGTGGTGCATATTCAAATGTTTTTTTTTCTTGTCCTTAAATAAAAAGAAGCCATCAGGAAGAATCATTCAACTTGGAACTTTCCAAAGAATGTTTAAAACCAGTTATAAATCCAGTTATTACTGGAAGTTTAAAACTGGTGGTGATGCAAGACTGACAGTGGTACAAGGCTGATAGTGGTACAAGACTGCTAGTAGTACAAGGCTGATAGTGCTTCAAGACTGCCAGTAGTACAAGGCTGATAGTGGTTCAAGACTGCCAGTAGTACAAGGCTGATAGTGGTTCAAGACTGCCAGTAGTACAAGGCTGATAGTGGTACAAGACTGTAAGTAGTACAAGGCTGATAGTGGTTCAAGACTGCCAGTGGTACAAGACTGCTAGTGGCACAAGACTGCTAGTGGTACAAGGCTGATAGTGGCACAAGACTGCTAGTGGTACAAGACTGCTAGTGATACAAGGGTGATAGTGGTAAAAGACTGTCAGTGGCACAAGACTACTAGTGATACAAGACTGTTAAATGTTGTGAGACTGGCAGTGGTACAAGATTGGTAGTGGTACAGGATTTGGTAGTTATACTTGCCTGGCCGTGATACAAGACCAGTAGTGTTACAGGACTGGCAGTTATACTAGACAGGCAGTGGTACAAGACTGTTAACGTTGTCAGACTGGCAGTAGTGTAAGGCTAGTATTAGTAAAAGACTGATAATGTTACAAGGCTAGTAGTACTTACATCCTTCCAGTGCCGTTAAACGTCACATAGGACTCGCATAGTTGTTTGCCAAGTTTTCCTGTTTTCAGCAAGTCTTTCAACTCCATCAAGGGATGTTATGCCCACTAAACTGGCTTTTCTTTAGAGTTTCACTTGGTTGGCCTCTTTTTCTTCAGTGTCTTATGGTTCACTGGATATCTTGTTTTGGTATTCTCTGATTGTTTCTTCTCATCACATGGCCTACATATGTCCATCTTCTTTTTCTGATCACCCATGAGACAGGTTGTTGTTTGCTCATCTGTCTTATCTCTATGTTGTTCTTGAACTTGTTCCACTTTATACCAAGTATTTTCCTTAGGCATTTGTTTTCAAAAGAGTCTAATTTCTTTCTAATTTCTTGTTTATTTCTTTAGTAGTACTACAGGACCAGTAATGGATTTTAAGGAAATAGAATAAACATATTACTCATATATCAAGAGATGGATGACTGTGGTACATAGTGACCACATCTTGAGAAAGAAAATATCAGAGGAGGGAGAAATTGTATGAGTTGAGATAGTTCTTAAATTTTGTAATTAAGTCAGCCATTACATTTGAGTTATTTTTCCCACATCTTTGTGGGGAATATGTTTCAGAATCAAGTTTTACTCAGCAAATGATGGCTGACCACTCTTGAAGAATTTTATGGAAGACATTTTTAGATTATATCTGAAAATAGCACTTTATTTTAAGGTTGATTGAGAGAGTAAGTGAGCTTTTGTGTGAGCATCCTGATGCCAAATTCTTTAATAGTGTGTTTCACTTTTATATAATGCACATAGCACAAACATCAGTTTGTGATAAAGTTGTACATAACTGTAAAAAAATAAATAAATAAATAAACAAAGGCTGTGTATTTAGTGAAATTTACATCTGTATTCTTTAAATTTCTTATTTTAACCTATTTGCAGCTGCAGCTTAGAGTATCAAACTTTATAGCTAGGTCAAGATATATTTTAAAATCACTTTATTTTTTGTTTGTATTTTAACTCTTTTCTATCCAGATAAATAAAATTAAGATGTGTTGCAGAATCCAATGTATTTACAGCATCAGGTATCTTTTTCTTTCAGTTTAACCTGTTTTACTGGCATAATATCATAGTTTTTTTTAATTGCTGCATGACAGTTAAGTAAATAATTTTTATCTTCAATCCAGTCTGAAAAAATTGTTTACTTTCTGTATAATCTTAATATGTTTTTTTTATGTTTATCTGAACTGACTAAAACTGATTCAGCTGATAAATATTTGAATCAGAGTACAGAAAGATAAACTTTTTCCACCTGCGACAGCCCTAAAAGGTCTGTTCTGGTATATGCTGCGCTATATGCTGCTTCCAACGACACAGCACTCTAATGTTTCGGACCTTCTTTCGTTGAAAACATGATGTAACTTTTCATTTAACTGGTCATAACTCTTCTGAATCCAGTTTAACTAGTGTATTCCAGCATGGCGGGAAAAGGGAGAAGTTGAATATCATGAAAGGAGTGTAAAATGCAAGTGTTTTTTAGAGATCGAGTGGTAGAATGGTCACACCGACTGACTAGATCTATCTTACTAAATGTGTTTCTAATAGCTGAAGACCTGTTACATTTATTGGATGTCAAAAACATCCATAAATATTGATTTTTCTGTGTTGAAATTTGAATGACTACACATTTTATATTGGATTATGACACAATTAAGCTAAGTATAAAGTAGCTAAAAAATTTTTGTTAGTGCCAAAAAATTGTCCCATCAACCAATTGTGTTTTTTTTCTTTCCTTTGTTTGTCTTTATTAAAAATAACTTCACTTATGGAATCTTCATTCATTTCCACTTATTTTAATGTGTGATACACATGTGGTAATCACAGAATTAATTCAGTACAATAACTTTTACACAGGGACCCCCTTCCCCACAATGTCTGCGTCATTGGGAAAATAAGGAATGTTTTTGGACATAACGCGGGTGGAAAGAGTTAACTTCTCCAACTAAATATATTTGTTAACAGTCTTGACAACTAACAAGCTGAACTGGAAGATGAGCTTTCTCTGAAATGCACAATCTCCATTGTTTGTTTAAATCTGTTGCTGCCATTCAGTTTGTGAATAATCAATAATAAACATGTTGAATATGATGAATATGTGATGCCATGTTGCCAGTTTGATACATTTTCAAATGATTTCATTGTCAGTTGAATATATTTGATAAATTATTGAACATACAAATGAGTACCAACATACACCTCAGGGGCATATATTTACAGCATATGGAGCAAATATATGTTGTAGGATGAAGAAACCACTATTCCACATTTTGTCAGACTACATCATCATGTAAAACTGTACATTACTGTAGAGCACTCTAATGTATGCCTTTTGGCCTAGTACTTCAGCATATTCAGGGATGTTTCCCTAGCATTTGGTCACATAGTACCATCAGGCAAGGCAGCAGGACCTGTTGGTTCTTGGCTGCACTTTTGGTAGTTGCAGCTAATCTTATATTTATAGGCATTCCATTATTAACCATCCAGTGGATGCACCATGGAAAAGGACAGGCATCACCTGACAGCAGCCTAAAAATGGAAGAGGTGACCAATAGATATTAATTTGATAATTTTTTAAATTATCAGTTAACAGTGGAGTAACATCTTGCATCCTTCTGGTGCTGTTAAACATCACTTAGGTCTTGTATTGTAGCTCTCCGTGTTTTTTCAGTTTTCAGCAAGTTTTTCAACTTAGTCACATGATTTTATCCCCAATAGTTTAGCCTCTCTCAACAATGTTGTCTTTAGAGTTTCATGAGGTCAACCTCTTTTTCTTTGTCCTATTGTGTCCCATTTGATGGGACTACCTTTACACGAAGTTAAAAAAAAATTTAGACATTACTAAGTCACTAAAGCTAGTGAACAGTTTGTCCAGTTTCTTTCTTTAATGTATATGAAGAAAATATACTTATAAATACTTATAAATCTTCTGTGCATGATAGAACAAATGGTAGCAAATCTTGAAGAAGCAAATGCTACTGTAAAAAAATGTAAGCCAACCATCATGATTGTGTTATGAGAAAACTTATGTCAGTACTATTAAAATGTGTTTATAACTGTTTGGTTGCTGTAATACTGTATGAATCAGCCTCAGCACTTTTGAAAGATAGAAATAGTAGCGGATGACAGGTTTGTTTGTTTTTTTTTCAGAAACATAATCTGAATGTGAATGTAAGTTTTCATTTAATTTCCCATGACCAAAATATTGTTCTCACAGTTATTAATACAGATTTCTGATCAGAGAATATGGTAGATTATAAAATGGACATTCCGAATTTGGCTAATCTTTGTAATATAGCATGTTCACTAGAACCTTTTCTGGTGCAGTCCTATCATTTTTAAGGAAAACCATCATCTGCTATTGCAACTGATGCATGTATATGTTGCAACATATAGTCATGGTTTGAAGGTATACTTAAACTTTGACTTCTTTGTACATATAAATATGTTGATCATAACATTTACTGGTCTCCATTCACTTAAGGTACTTTAATTTAATAGTTAAAAGTTTTGTTTTGAAAATAAATTGTGTACAAATTTATGTGGTCCTTTCTTTCCAGTATATGGTGCCATTTCAGACTGGCCTTGGTTTGTACATTGGATCTCAGGATTAGCTTTGAAATATGGAATGAAGGCAACATTAATACCATTCACTGATCATAGATCATTCACAAAATATTGAATTTGGCTTGTGAAATTCTAGTCATAATTACCTTTAGGTAATCATTTGTATTGTAAAAAAAAAGATATACATTTTGGATGAAAACAGTTTGCTACAGGAAATGTCTATAAAGTCTATAGCAATAAAAATTCAGAGGCCACCAGATGATGATATAAAAAGTCGTCTGGATTAGTGCAGTCTATTAAATATTAGTGAAGAAATAATTAAAAAATGATAAATCATATTTTTCATGAAATTTATGACCCTTCGACTGAATTTATTTTATAACATTTATGTTCAAATTAAATGAGTTACCTGAAATTGTTCAAAGATAACTCTTTTCTGAATTATTGCTGTTCAAATCTGTTATTTTCATATGTTAACTCATGGAATATCATGAAACAATGAAACAGCAATTTTACAATTTTTTTAAAAAATGACCGCATTCATAAGATTTTGTTCCATAGTTGGGAGTTTGTAATTTTGAACTGCTGTAAATGCTAAAAATAGGCTTTGTGTACTTTCCCCTGTAAATGATGTGGCTGTGATGAATGATTAACATGAAAATGTTTGTGTGCCATGGGTATATTTCAGTGGTCGAAGACAAATAAGAAACAAATAAGAAGTAGCCAGCAGTCACTGTCAAATAATATCAACTGCAAAGGAGTATCCTCTGTATACTGTATTAATGCTGTTGCTTTTATTTCTCAGCTTCTTTCTGCAGTTGTTTAGTCTAATCAGGATTTTGTTCATGTTTGAGTCCATACATAAGACATGAGTCACATCACAGTGAATCTTACATCCTTCCCGTGCCATTAAATGCAATGTAGGGCTTGCATAGTTGTTTGCCAAAATTTCCTGTTCTCAACGAGTCTTTCAACTTCATCAAGGGATGTTAAACTGGCTTTTCTTAACAATGTCCTCTTTAGAGTTTCACTTGGTTGGCCTCTTTTTCTTCGGCCTCTTGTGGTCCACTTGATAGCTTGTTTTGGTATTCTCTGATTGTTTCTTCTCATCACATGGCCTACATAAGTTCATCTTCTTTTTCTGATCACCCATGAGACAGGTTGTTGTTTGCTCATCTGTCTTATCTCTGCATTGTTCTTGAATTCGTTCCACTTTATACCAAGTATTTTCCTTAGGCATTTGTTTTCAAAAGAGTCTAATTTCTTGTCTATTTCTTTAGACAGTAAATCACAAACAGAAAAATATTAAGTGGCCACAACGTTCCATAAACAAAGCCCAGTAAACAAACAAAGGGTTCACAAAAGACTGTTTTATGGAAAAATGATGAAATATATTCAAGATTAAAAAAATACAATTGGAATTTATTGTGACAGTAATTATATTATATATACATATATTGTAAGGATGAATGTAGTCACAAAGAGCAAATAGTAGCATCAAGTAGAGTTGATTACAGACACTATGCTCTAGTGGAATGATCTGATTCATATCTGTTAAGTCATATGTGATGTATGACAACATCTTACCTATTCACATCCACAACAGACCCACTGGTATTAACCTGCACACAGATATAAGTCATGCAAAAATCTAAGTCAGTCCTTTTAAAATGTAAGTCATATAATGATATGAGAACTGTTAAGATGTAAGTCATGAGATGATGTAAGACTTGTTGAGATGTAAGCCATGTAAGTCCTGTGGGGATGATGATCATAGAGTGATCCATGTTGAGATGTAAGGCCTGAATTCTCTTTTAGAGTTTTTAGTCATGTATTTTTATCACAAACTACAGAATCACATCAGACTGTAAATGTAAGACACACCAGGCTGCCAAATTAAAGCAGATCAAACTACCAATATTAATCATATCAGACTGCCAACATAAAGTAGATCAAACTACAAATGTAAGACACACCAGACTGCCAACATAAAGTAGATCAAACTACCAATCTTGAAACACACCAGACTGCTAACATAAAGTAGATCAAACTACCAACCTTAAGACAAATCAGACCGCCCACATAAAGTAAATCAAACTATAAATGTAAGACACATCAGTGACATCAATTCAAGCATACTTTACATTTGCCTAGCATCTTTCAGCATGTGTGTAAAGTCTAATTTCTTCATAAACCATGTTTTGTTTTCCTTATCAGATTATAAAAAGGTGACATTTATCACTTGTTTTTAGCTTATTTTCTACCAAAAGCAAAGAAAACAAAAATCTGAAGTTTACTTAAGTAGCAAGATACCTTTTCATGTTCTGTAATGATAATGGACTGTTCCAGTCATGCTTTTCTTCTTACTTATTTCCTACATCTTTCTCGTGCCGTTAAACGTCATGTAGAGCTCGGCTCGCACGGTAGTTCACCAGGTTTTTTTTATGCTTTCCTATAAAAATTAAGTTAAATATGTTTCTTATGTTTACATACTTATACTCACTGGGTATAATCTCTTCATGTGCAATATTTCAACAATTTGTGTTTAGAGAATTTGAGATTTTTTGCTTTCAGCCAGCCTCATCTGAGAGAATGTGCATTTTGTGCCAGATTTATAGAAGTGAGTGTGGGTACACCTTTACGTGAAAGACTGATACAGTGTCATTGTGGCTGTGTGTTAAGAGGAGAAAGTTTTAAGTGCAGATTTATGCTTTAGCTTGTCACTCACAAATGTGTATACAGCTTTCAGTTACAAAAAAGAACAGTATTGTTTGCTTACACATCTAAATAGGCATATACATATGTATGAAGACGTAAAGTATAGAATTTCCCTGTTACTCTTAGTCTGTAAGCCTGAAAAGTAGTATTTGTGTGTTGTAAGAAAACAATTGATTTGCTCATTTTTTGCAACATGTTGATTTAAAATAACAAAAAAAAAAGCATAATTTCAACATATTGTGATCAGTATAGCTGATCTAAAGGTGTCATTATGATGTGTTCAAGAAACAGACTATTTTTAATTCATATGTTTAATTTAAAATGCTTATCATTTTTATCTATAATTACCCTGTGTTCCTAATGTTAACTATTCTAAATGTTTTTTTCCCCTCTCTATACACTTTTGAGTTTGTACTGATAATTTTTTGCAAATGGATGCATCAGCAGCAGGGCATCTTGCTTACAACTGAGAGGTCTACAGGAGAGCTGTTAGGGAGGCAAAGTTCCACAAGAGATGTGCAAATGACTGACTGACTGACTGACTGACTGACTGACAGATAATTTTAACAATACAGTAGTAGCTTTATCACCTTGCTCTTTCTCCCTTTTTTTTTTGTCCTTGCTGTAATTTAGACACATCACTTATATTCATAAGACACTACCCATCATGCCTTGTGTAAGTCTTCCGTTATTCATCAAAATGGCTGCATGTGGGGAAAAAAAAGTCTGAAAATTTTTTTGAAAAGATAATTTGTAAATGACAGTACATGTTCATTCTATAAAGCTATATAGTGGTTGATAATGATGGCATTTGTAAATGATGTATGTTATGTACTGTACATGTTTCTGAGTAGATCTATAAGGACCTATTTTATGACCCTGATTGCTAGTCACGATATATTTTGTGATAAGACAATACATTACATGATCAACCTATCATGGAGTTTGCTGATTTAATCTGAATCTGTTCAGTGATTTATTTAACTATATGTGTATGAAACAGTCTATCACTGCAGATGAATGACCAACATAAACAGCACAACAAAGTATGTATGAGATATAATGACAAGAGGGAAAAAACATAAGAGCATATACATTTCTTTTTTCTCAGCTTTCCAAGCAGTTAAGCCTCACTGCTGCAGATAAAGTTCACCTCCATTCTTCCCTGTTTCAAATCTTCTCTCTAGTTGATGACACCAATTTCCTGCATATCTTCTTCTATGTTGTCTCTCCATATCTGTCTTGGTCTACCTCTCAGTCTTGTTTCCTTCATCATTGTTGTACAAGAGTCCATGTTGCATTATTTCCCTTCTCATCTCTACATAAAGGACTTCATCTTCGAGAAACCATCACTGTCTCTTATAGGTTTCCACCATGCTAGCCTTTTCTTTCTCCATGATTTTTCTACAGTTCTTATTGGTTCTTCCTGTTCAGTCTGATATATTTCAGTATAATTCAGTTCAATACAGAAGTTTCCAAGCTAAAGCAGCAAGAAAGTTGGCATTCTTTGCATCCGCTTCAGTCATTGCCATCACATTGTCCTTTCTTCTAGAAATTCATTAGAAATAATCAAGCCATTTGTGTTATCTGAGTATAAAGGATTGTCTTTTATCTTTCCATTCTGAGAGATCATCATGATCAAAATGTCTCGATATCTCTGCAGAGCTATCACTTCTTAAATTTTTACTCCATGTTTCTGAATCATCAGTGTCTTTCTGGTGCTTTAAGTATGTTACAATATTTTATGTTGTTTGACTAAGATATCTTACATCCTTACCATGCCATTAAACATCACATAGAGCTTGCATGATAATTCGCCAAATTTTCCTGTTTACGGTGAGCTTTTCAGCCTCATCAAGGGATTTTATGCCTATCATTTAGGCCTTTCTTAACAATGTCCTCTTTAGAGTTTCACGTGTTCAACCTCTTTTTCTTCAGCCTGTTGTGTCCCACTTGATAGCTTGTTTTGGGATTCTCTGATTATTTCTTCTCATCACGTGACCAATATATGTCCATCTCCTTTTTCTAATCACCAATGAGACAAGTTCACTCACCTGTCTTATCTCTGCATGGTTCTTGAATTCATTCCATTTTATACCAAGTATTTTCCTTTTTTGTTTTATGTTTTCAAAAGAGTCTGATTTGTTGTCTATTTCTTATGTATGAGCTATAATCTTATATATCAGATATAAATATATCACAAAATATAAAAATGACAATGACCCGTTAATGGTACTTCTGAGGAAGTATGAGATTTTGGCCAGCTAAAAGATGTCTGGGATTTTAGCCAGCCGAGGTATGAAAGGATATTCACTAGCTATGATGAGAGTCTAGTAGGGCATATGGACAAGCTATGTTATGAGAGTCTAGTTTTGGATTTTAAAAAACTTAAACAAGCTTTCTAGTGTAAGATTTTGTAAGCTTTTACAGGATTTTGATAATTAAGATGTAAAAGTCTGGTGTAGGACATTAACCAGTTCAGGTACAGAAGTTTAGTGTAAGACTGAGCAGCTAGAATATCGAGTTCTAACACATGGATTTGTGATCAGCTGTGATATGTAAGTCTCTAGAAAACAATCAATGTCTCTCCATGGATTGAATTTTGTGACAGCTATGATATGTAAGTCTGTAGAAAATAATCAATGTCTCTCCATGGATTGAATTTTGTGACAGCTGTGATGAAAGTCTCTAGAAAACAGTCTATGATTCTCTGTGGACTGAATTTTGTGACAGCCGTGATATGTAAGTCTCTAGAAAACAGTCTATGATTCTCCATGGATTGAATTTTGTGACAGCCGTGATATGTAAGTCTCTAGAAAACAGTCTATGATTCTCCATGGATTGAATTTTGTGACAGCCGTGATATGTAAGTCTCTAGAAAACAGTCTATGATTCTCCATGGATTGAATTTTGTGACAGCCGTGATATGTAAGTCTCTAGAAAACAGTCTGTGATTCTCCATGGATTGAATTTTGTGACAGCTGTGATATGTAAGTTTCTAGAAAACAATCTATATCTCTCCATGGACTGAATTTTGTGACAGCTGTGATATGTAAGTTTCTAGAAAACAATCTATATCTCTCCATGGATTGAATTTTGTGACAGCTGTGATACACAAGTCTCTAGGAAACAGCCTATGGCTCACCATGATCATCTATTAAGCATCTTTTAATTTCTTCCAAATCATCCTTTTATAAAGCATAGGTTTTTGTTCTTTCTTCTACCTTTTTTCTAAAAGCTTCTTGTGTGGCATGTGTTTTCTTTGCAGTCACATAATTTCAAAGTGCTCTGTGAAGTCATATTGCTTTGTTTTGTCACATTCCTTAAAACTATTGGATTTTTTCCTCCAGCAAAATTTGATTGTCATGTTTCTTCTTTTCTCTTTGTAAGATCCCTCTATAGTCTCTTGTAAAAAAAAAAATGTAGGTATGCTTAATTATCAGAGAGACACTCCATGACAGTTTCATCAGCTCTATGAGATTAAAGACCTAACATATGTAAAGTAGGTCCTGCTCATTATTTAATCATAATGTAATTATATGAAAACATAAAACAAGACACATAACAGCACAAAGTCATAGTGATAAAGAGTTGTTAGTGCTGTTTTCCCTTAATGCTCTTTTATTTTACTTTACAGTAAATACTGCACTTTTCATTCCAAGAACAGTTTCTCGGGCTGATTATATCTGCAGATTCTTGACAACAAAACTTGACATCATAACCTGTTGCTGAATGCAGTAACTTTCTCAAGTCCGAATTGTATGCAATAAAAGGTTTAACATGCGATAGGAATATAAAATCTGTTGTAAAACCTCCATTTGCCTGTTAAAATTATTTGCAAAAACAGCATTTGCCTGGACTCTACACGGTGTGTTGTGGTGTTTTCCAAGTATTAATAATTGTTCTGGGCTTAGCGAAACAGTTCTCAAATGAACGTGTTTGCTGGATGCGAGACATACATATGTCAGTCAGTATTCTCAAGAGACCATGCTTCTACCATACTGATAACCCGTACTTAAAATTGGAAGGCATGTGAGCGCAGACACCATCCTCAAAGCTCGATATCTGAGAAGGTTTGTATGTGCAAATGTCTGACACACGTTATCATGGAAGCTGCAGCTAGCGTGCTTTCTAAACTACACAGAGGTCTGTGAGTATTTTAAAGCTGTGTTTCAGAAGGGCACTTCGTAACACTGGGTGCTCGATACGTGGGTGGACAGGGTGATATAGGTAATCCAGGCTCGGGGATGGGGGTCGTCTTTGGTGGTTTGTGGTTCGAACTTCTAGGGCTAGGCGGTGGAGTAATTCTCACACACGGCTGTCTAACATACATCTCTAACTCAGGCTCTACCAGATCTTCTTCTTTTGTCCCGCATTCTTTGGTTGCGCAATCGCCTGCGTTCTTGTCAAGGCAGGACTTCTCCGCCATTGTTTAGATGTTAGAGCAACAAAGGCACAAGCGTGAAGCCATTTGCCCTTGCAGTATTCTTTTCATGAGAAATCAAGTTTTCGTCATCTTCCTGTGTCTAGCAACCAGCCAACGCTTCGGGGCGGAGAGTTCTTGGCAGAAAATGACGCACAATGTCGGCTGCAGTGAGAGAAATTACAAGATTTTGGCTACTGTATTTTTTTTTAGTGTATTTTACTCCCAAAAATAAGCAGTAACCAAAACTTACTTGAACTTACAAGAACTCACTCTGTAATAAACGAATTAAACATGAGCTAGAAGCAGCAACGACTAGTCGGAAAAACAAGTGAAGAGGTCCCCAGACTTTCAAAGCAAACAATGTGAAGGGTACATTTTTAAAACATCCCCTTTACACCCACCCAGCCCCCACACACACACACACACATAGGAGAAAAGTCTGAAGCCACGAGGTAAAATATCTGAAAGAGGTCGAGATAATAAGACAGGAAAAGAAAGGCTACTGATCTAGTTAAATTAATATGAACCACACAAAATGAAGATGCATGATCGCAATGTTTTTTTTTTTTGGGGGGGGTGCAACTTGATGAATGCGTGAATTCATTGCTACTTAATATTTCTTTTCAAGAGCTTTACCATGGGCACCAGCAGGGGGTGGAGGTATAGGGAGCCAGCAAACACACCAGTCAAGCTGAATGAAGGAGAGGACTTGGTCGTTGTCCTAGCCAACAACGCCATGGGCTCACCTCTCTCCACACGCAGTTAACGTACACAGAAATACACACCCTTTGTCAGTCATTCATTCATTTGCATGTCCCTTGCGGAACTTTGCCTCCCTAACAGCTCTCCCGTAGGCCTCTGGATTGTAAGCAATATGCCCTGCTTCTGATGCATCCATTTGCAGATCACCAACAGTGTCGTGCAGTTGTCTTCGCCTTGGTCTTCCTATCTTTCTTTTTCCTATTATGTAACCCTTCCAATACTGTCTTCTTTAAATTATCATGACGTTTAATATGTCCAAAATATTTAAGTTTTCTCTGTTTAATCTTCCTTACTAGCCATGTTTTCCATTCTTTTGGCCAAATACCTGAATCTTTTTACATATCTTTTTACATAGTGCATGATAGATTGTTGCACATTCCTTTCCTCCTGCTTTAATAAGTTCAGCTGTTATCTCATCACTTCCTGGTGATTTACCATTTTTCAGATTCTTTATTGCCCATAAAACTTCTTCAATTGTCGGTTCGGTTTCTTTCTCCTCCAATAATAATTCACACTGTTGATTTCTGCTTTCATAGTCAGTTGTATCATACATTCCTCTGCAATATTCCTTCCATCTTTCTAGAATTTCCTTTGCCTCTGTCAAGGTCTTTCCCATCATAACATTTAGCTTAGGTGTGATATTTCTCGTCGATGTCTTCATTTCTTTAAACAGTTTGCTATCTCTTCCATATTTCTGATGTCCTTCTATTCTTTCACAACAATCATGTATGTATTGTTTTTTTTTTCTTTTCTTATTTCTTCTTACTTCTTTTGTTAAAGATTTATATTCCTCTTTGTTGTTATGTGTCACTTTCCATTTCGTCTTAATTTTTCTACGTTATTTTATTAGTTTTAGTGTGCCTGTTGTAATCCATTCGTTCTTTCGTGTTTTCTTTACTGGAACCATATCTGTAGCTGCTGTTTTTAAGATAACTCTGACCTGCGTAGCCAATTCATCTGGTTTAATCTTTTCCTGTACAGCCATCAGTGTCTCGAAACAGTTCTTCACTTCTATACCGTATTGTTCTGGTATTTTTGTAAGATGAAAGCGGTCTTGATCCCCGGTCTTTTTTTATCTTTATCTTCATATCTGCTATTAATAACTCATGGTCCGTGTCGCAATCAGCACCTGGTAGAGTTTTTGCTGATGTTATATTTGATTTCCACTTTCTTTGCACTAAAATGTAATCTGATTCTTGGTTTTCCCATCAGGTGATGTCCATGTGTAAAGTCGTCATGGATGTTATCTAAAAAGTGTGTTAGCGACCATTAGCTCATTTTCCATGCAAAACTCCACAAGACTGTCACCTGTCTCGTTTCTAACACCCTTTGTACTAGTCTCAAAAACAGGTAAATAAACTGAAGCTGGATTTTGTAGCACACGAAGGAAATTTTTCCACACAAAGCGGCAGAGATGAAGATAAACCGACCGCAAGCTTGTGCTGTTCCATCAGGACAATATTGAAACTAAACGACACGTGATGATGATTCTTGCTTGCTGGTAGGAGAGAATTCTGCATGTTATTTTTTGGTGGCTTTTTGTCCATGTGGCACCGCGAGCCACATTTGTTTAGCCATGATTTCTCAGTCTATCGCCAGGCGCCTA
Source organism: Achatina immaculata (assembly GCA_009760885.1). NCBI lineage: Eukaryota > Metazoa > Mollusca > Gastropoda > Stylommatophora > Achatinidae > Lissachatina > Lissachatina immaculata. Next base: position 17,509,483 of record CM019696.1, read on the forward strand.
ATGAAATGTTAGCAGCGAGCATATCTCGTGCAGACTCCATAAAAATGCAGACATAACAACCATATCTAATCCAGACCAGACAGCGAAGATACGGTGGGGGTGGGGAAGGGAGGGGAAGAATACTGAACTAGAACAGACAAATAACAAAAGATGGAAAAGAAGTAAGAAGTTTCTTCCGTGGATCAGTTTCAAAACATCTCAGATTAAAAAAAAAAAAAAGAAAGGTCACAACTACATCCTGAGGACGAATGGAGTTTACCGCTTTCTGATTCCATTATTTGTAAAGAGAAGATTTGGTACATCCTGAGAACTTATAGAATTTACTGCTTTCTGATACTATTATTTGTAAAGAGAAGATGTGGTACATCCTGAGAACTTATAGAATTTACCACTTTCTGATTCCATTATTTGTAAAGAGAAGATGTGCTAAATGAAGTTTTGTTTCATTACAGCTTATACGACACTGAATGTACAGTTTTGGAGAAAAAAAAATGTCCACCAAACATATAAACTTATCAAATCTACCAACTCTGAAGTACTGCTGAGAACTAGGCTTTCATCCATGATGATAACACACAGCAACAGAAGATTAAAATGCTTGAAAACAGAAACAAGAAATGATAAGTGTTATTTCCCCGAAGCAAACCCCTAGGACGAAATAATAGTTGGGAGATGGGCTAGCGGGTAGACGAAAACTGAGCTGTAACGACATAATGATATTTTTTTCAACTACAGGAAGGAACTTAACAGAACAAAGGAAATGCCAGGCCACGGAGAGAGCGGGTCCGAGTTAGTGCGCAGCATCATTTGAAGATAAACCGAGGGCCAGAACTGAAGCCAAAAGACATGCGCAAAAAAAAAAGGATGTTATCTTGCAATACAGATACTACTTGCTGTTACCGTAGACGATTACACAAATAATCATTATTATAATCAATCGTAAGAGAAAGTATTCAGAAAAAAAAATGACGATCAATGAATCAGCAGCTGTCACGAACAGGATTTGGTTCGAAACTGCCTTCTAAAACGAAAAGCCCCTACTATAGAATAAAAAACAATTTGTTACAATGAAATAACAAACAGCTAACAAACGGGGCTTATGGATACAACTGAATATCTGCACGTAAACGAAAGCATAATCACATGCGCTTTTCGTTAGAGGAATAGCAAACATTTACCCACTCTTCTTTCCCTTTCCTCGTTTGTTTGTTTGTTTGTTTGTTTGTTTGTTTGTTTGTTTGTTTTTCTTGTATGATTTGTATGAATAACACAAAAGTTGGAACGCCGGACATGTTAGTCCTTCATCACGGCGTAAATCTGCCTCTTTCAATTATATGTTTTTGTTTACCACAACTCAGCGACAGTGGTCACGCGCGTGTGTGTGTGTATCGAAACGTCGGCACGGATAAACTTCACAAAGCTCCTTTACCCTCAAACCATTTCTCTTGTATGATGGTATCTCATGTGCCACACAGATGTGATCGTAGACAGCAGTTAGAGAGGATAACGAAAGTAGCTCTTATCAGACTTTCTGATAAGAACCACAAGCATCATCCATACCTGTTTCACGACAACTTCCATCTACTGAAAATATTTGCGCATAAAGTGGGAGCTGACTCCAAGATTATCAGACTAATGCCCGTCTACAAAACTCCCTATATAACATGTTTTCAAAACTGTTGTCCTTCAAGAAAGTAAGCGAAACAAAGTTTAACTTTATAAACATTTATAAAACGTCCTCGACTAACAGATAATGCACTCTTCATTGTTCAAGATTTTAAAATAACCACTGGTTTAAAACATAGAATCTGCTATTCGCTGAATATTTGCTCATGAAAATAAAGTATTTATTACCATAGATGCGCTACAAGAAATGATTAGTTCACGTTTCAAGGATCGTATTTTGTTTACTCTCATCTTCGTAAATCTTATCTACCATAAATCCGCCTCCCTTCTGTGGCTAACTCACTACTCTCGCTTATCCTCTCATAAAACATACACACACACTCACACACACTCTCACACACACTCTCACACACTCACACACTCTCTCACACACACTCACACACACAGTTGGCAACCATATCAGGCCAGTGGTTGACCTGTGTAGGATCTTAGCCTCCATTAGACTCACATTCAGAAACGGGGAGTGGGGGTGGGGGGCGGGTGCCAGACGATGCTTAAACCCGAAACCCGCCTAAATGCTGTTTTGATTGGCCGATAATGATCTCAATGAATGTAATGTGTGCCCCCATTGGTTGAAGAATGTTTTATAGTTATCTGCTCTGGGAGATGCGGGATGGATTTTGAAAAAGAAGGAAATACGTGTCTGGCTTTGCTGCTGTTTTTTTTCTCTCTCCCTTATCTTTTTTTGTTTTAATTTTCTACCAGACTAAATTTTCACTAGATAACCTTGTTTAAAAGTGCTCTAGGGAACGCCGAAGCACAAAGCTTTGTTCACTTGCAGGGAGATTGGCTTGGAACCGAGCTCTAACAGGTAAGTTTGTGTTTCTTTAAAATAACGAGTAAAGTGAGAACTTTCCGTATAATTGCAATCGACACTTGAAAGTAATCAGTTAGCCGTCTTTAATAATATATCAATATATAAAAAATGATATCCTCTGTTTTTTATAAAATATAATATCCTCTGTTTTTTTAATAAAATATAATATCCTCTGTTTTTTATAAAATATAATATCCTCTGTTTTTTATAAAATATAATATCCTCTGGTTTTTTAAATAAAATATCCTCTATTTTTACCTTATATTGAGTGAGGGAAAGACTCTATTGTTACCTTATATTGAGTGAGGGAAAGACTCTATTTTTACCTGATATTGAGTGGGGGAAAGACTTAGAAATGTTACAATGTTTTCACAGATTATAACTTGCAGTCAACGCCGCTGTTGTTGGAGCACGTCCAGACGGACAGACACGCCATGAATGTCAGTAGGAACGCTCAGATACTACTCGTCATAGTATTCTCCGTTACCATGGCGATAGTAGACGCCAAGCGATGTGGCAAGGCCGACAAGAAGGAAGGTCGATGCCTCATAAGGAGAGATCGTCGAGAAAAGAAATCAAAAAAACCTGGTAGGTTTGGCAAAGTTTCTGCTCTGACCTGAAGGTGGCTTGGGTATAAAACTTCTTCTGTTTACTCTCATGTTTGTTAAAATACCTGGGTAAGATTAATCTGTTTGCACGCGCGTGAAATAAACGAAACAACACGACTTTGATCTTTCCAAACGGTTGATGTTTTAGCTATGGTATCATTAGAGATGGCCGAGGTAGGCTTTCTTCAGACATGTTTACTCTGTACCTCTCCTTTTTCACTGCACTCAAAAAAAAAACAAACGCACTGCATGTCCTTAAAAGCACTCGGGTTACCTCCACCGTTCAGTTTTTGTTTTCATAGTTTCTCGCAGGTTACCTCCACCGTTCAGTTTTTGTTTTCATATGTTCTCGCAGGTTACCTCCACCGTTCAGTTTTTGTTTTCATAGTTTCTCGCAGGTTTCCTACATCGTTCAGTTTTTGTTTTCATAGTTTCTCGCAGGTTTCCTACACCGTTAAGTTTTTGTTTTCATAGTTTCTCGCAGGTTTCCTACACCGTTAAGTTTTTGTTTTCATAGTTTCTCGCAGGTTTCCTACACCGTTAAGTTTTTGTTTTCATAGTTTCTCGCAGGTTTCCTACATCGTTCAGTTTTTGTTTTCATAGTTTCTCGCAGGTTTCCTACACCGTTAAGTTTTTGTTTTCATAGTTTCTCGCAGGTTTCCTACATCGTTCAGTTTTTGTTTTCATAGTTTCTCGCAGGTTTCCTACACCGTTAAGTTTTTGTTTTCATATGTTCTCGCAGGTTTCCTACATCGTTCAGTTTTTGTTTTCATATGTTCTCGCAGGTTTCCTACATCGTTCAGTTTTTGTTTTCATATGTTCTCGCAGGTTTCCTACACCGTTAAGTTTTTGTTTTCATATGTTCTCGCAGGTTTCCTACACCGTTAAGTTTTTGTTTTCATATGTTCTCGCAGGTTTCCTACATCGTTCAGTTTTTGTTTTCATATGTTCTCGCAGGTTTCCTACACCGTTAAGTTTTTGTTCTCATACTTTGAGATTGTGTAAGTGACAGCAAATTCTCTCTCACTGGCATGTTCCTACATATTTCGTTATAGTGCGCTTGAAATATTGCTGTGATGTACTGGTCGTGCTAACACAACCGTGGTCTTAAGACTTCAAACGATTTCCGGTCCTGGGGAAAGATGTCTTCTATACACAGAGAGATCATTAAGAGAAACTATAAAATGGCACTCACATAAATGACTGCTGCTTCGCGAACTAAGACATCGTCCAGTTTCTGAGTGTCCATTAAATTCAGCTTGATCATGTCAATCACACGCTTTGACATTTGGCACCGTCACTTCCTGGGTAAATTATTTCAACGTGTTTTAATTTCTTTTTTCTCCTCTTTCAGTCCCAGTACCGTGATTTTTTTTTTTTTCTGGTACACACCAAAAAATGCATCGGGGTTCACCCAGCCTTTAAAAATGTGTAGCAGAGAAATCTGGGAAGGCAAAGCGGCCAGGCGTGAGACTGTCCACATCAGACTTTCATGCGCCGAAGGTCATGGAAAATGCGAGGCCTAACGCCAAATTCCCAAATATGCCTTAATGGCGTGGAAACGGGAATTTGACCTTGACCTTACCTTCACTCATTCTACCTCACTGTTTCTGTAGTTCTTTCACCCAGTGTTCGCAAGGTCACGAATTAAATCATTCATTAACTGGTCACTCACACATGAACTAATTCACCGTGTTACTAGCTGATTTATTTACAGATTCACTATTACATTCACTTCATAACTCATTCACTCTCACGTTCATGACAGGCATTCTCAAATTCACCAGCTCGCTCACTCATGCGCTCTTATATCCATGCATTCCTGAAGTAACTTTCTCTGTCACTAAATACAAGCGTATTTGTAACTTTTATTTGTAACTTGTAACTGAAGTGTCCTCTAATAAATTCACTTTCTCATTATTTAACAATCGGCCATTCATTCGTGACATAACATACACAGGAAGTCAGTTGCTATTTTATTCATTTCTACAATCCTCATCTCGTTCACACATATTCTTCATTCTTTTCTAACCTTGATCTAGGATCAATTAATAACTCATTCAAACATTTCCTTCCTTCAGTCAATGACTCATATACATTTACATCTAGATATTTTGTATCAAACCCATTTTTCACAAGAGCATTTAACTATTTACTAGTCTCGTCATCTACAACTGAGACTTGATCACTCGTAAATCCTTTCTTGTCTCCACCTGCCTAATCTGATTTACTAGAAGTTTTAGTAACGTACTAATTCATGTTCTAACTGGGAACATGGCTTATCCTATCAAACTGTAAACCACAAGCCTAATCATTTCTTAATTATTTTTTTTTAATGAATCAAGTAACCTTTTTTTTTTAAAAAAAGTACTTGGCATAAGATCTGATGTTATTATAGAACAGGTCTTCAACACTCCGATTGTTTTGATTTTCGATGTGGAATTAGATTTCGTGCTTGTGTTCTGCGATGTCTCTTGGCGTTTCACAGCAACGCATGGATGTGTGGAATGAGCAACAGCGTCATCATTGCTCTCAAGACGGAGGTCGGGGTTCTGTGTACCGAGCTACTTAGCTACGAGTAAGTGCTACAGATTCGATGTTTTAAAGTGAAAATCTTGAGCATAGAAACTTGTCTTGTGCTATCTCCCTGTAACTGCGAGCTGGTGTTCTTTACAGCCGATGCTGTAGAGATGTTGAGGCACAACATCGTATCGGCGTGGGAGCGGGTTATGGCGGCTACCTTTTCAGTCCCAGAGTACAGCTAAAAAGCAAGGGATGTGCAATTCTTCTTTAGCAGACTCCACCACCATGTGGACTATGATGATCCCTACCCCGTTAGCTAGGCTAGGCATGTTACTGGAGGTACCAACAGAGATGTGGGACAGGGTCTTGGTCAACTATGGTTCGCTAAGCCCTGATGCTAACATATCAGGTATGGTTCGCTAAACTCTGACGCTAGCATATCAGCTATGGGTCGCTAAACCCTGACGCTATCATATCAGGTATGGTTCGGTAAGCCCTGACACTAGCACATCAGCTATGGGTCGCTAAACCCTAACACTAGCATATCAGCTATGGGTCGCTAAACCTTGACGCTAGCATATCAGATATGGTTCGCTAAACCCTGACGCTAGCATATCAGCTATGGGTCGCTAAACCATAACACTAGCATATCAGCTATGGGTCGCTAAGCCCTGACGCTAGCATATCAGCTATGGGTCGCTAAACCCTAACACTAGCATATCAGCTATGGTTCGCTAAACCCTGACGCTAGCATATCAGCTATGGGTCGCTAAACCCTGACGCTAGCATATCAGCTATGGGTCGCTAACTGACTCATCGGACCCTGAACATGGAACCACATCCAATTTATTTTATGCGAATATCTTCAACGTGGAAACAGATCTGATGTTTTTATTACGAAATCTTCGACTCAGTATCAGATCTGATGTTTTTATTACGAGATCTTCGACTCAGTATCAGATCTGATGTTTTTATTACGAGATCTTCGACTCAGTATCAGATCTGATGTTTTTATTACGAGATCTTCGACTCAGTATCAGATCTGATGTTTTTATTACGAGATCTTCGACTCAGTATCAGATCTGATGTTTTTATTACGAGATCTTCGACTCAGTATCAGATCTGATGTTTTTATTACGAGATCTTCGACTCAGTATCAGATCTGATGTTTTTATTACGAGATCTTCGACTCATTATCAGATCTGATGTTTACAAGACACGATCTTCGACGCGGGACAGGAGTAAATTCACAGTACATGAAAGATCTTTAACTTTGCAGCGTAATTCTTAAGCATACCAAGACGTACACGCAGAGACAAACTACACACATGTTTTAGTCATATTCCGCCCTCATACTATCGCCTTTCTCCAAAAATTCACATCAAGAAACGTAGTAAAATCCCCCATCTCGAAACCACCCACCAAAATTAGTAATCATAAATTTCGCTCAGCTTTCTCTCATGACCCATTTTTACATGTCAGACTGGCTTCAAGGAGTTCAATTCTTAAGTTTACAGAAATCTACAGGTGAACTTCACAACCTCCAGATCTCTGTCCGCCAGCGTTTATTACATGGCATTATTTTTTCTTTTCTTTTCTCCTGAGGATATCTGAAAGCAATCTTGGCAATTTTCACTTCATTAGATAAGAGATTGCGTCCTACATGTCTGCAGTCTGGTTTGTAATCAGTTTAAACGTGCGTCTAGGAAGAGTTTGTTTTTTTTTCACGAAGTGAAGAAATTTGCAGCTTTGCACTTACGGACAACGTTCTTTGTCAAAAGTTAGCCGTACCCTGTTGCTACCTACTAGGAATGTTTTCACTTGAAGATTTTCAGCTAAAATTGCGTTACTTGTTCTCCTTCTTCAGTCTCCCTGGGAAGTGCGAGCTGGAATTCTTTACAGCCGATGCGGTGAAGATGTTGAGGCGCGGCATAGTGTTGACTTAGGAGAGTGTTATGCCGGCTATTTGTTTGTTTGTTTGTTCAGTTGCTGGGTGAAGGTAAAAAGCAAATGGTTGTGAAATACTTCTTGAGCCGACTCCGCCACCATGAGGGATATGACGATCCTCGCCTTGTTAGCCAGGGTAAGCCTGCTGGGGGTACTACAGGGTAAGCCTACTTGGCGTACTACAGGGTAAGTCTACTGGGAGTACTACAGGGTAAGCCTACTTGGGGTACTACAGGGTAAGTCTACTGGGAGTACTACAGGGTAAGCCTACTTGGGGTACTACAGGGTAAGTCTACTGGGAGTACTACAGGGTAAGCCTACTTGGGGTACTACAGGGTAAGTCTGCTGGGAGTACTACAGGGTAAGCCTACTTGGGGTACTACAGGGTAAGTCTGCTGGGAGTACTACAGGGTAAGCCTACTTGGGGTACTACAGGGTAAGTCTGCTGGGGGTACTACAGGGTGAGTCTTCTGGGGGTACTACAGGGTAAGTCTGCTGGGGGTACTACAGGGTAAGTCTGCTGGGGGTACTACAGGGTAAGTCTGCTGGGAGTACTACAGGGTAAGCCTACTTGGGGTACTAACGGGAGAAGTGAGACAGGGCCGCGGTTGGCTATAGTTCGCCATCCGTGATGTTAGCATGTCAGCTATAGTTCGCCAGCCCTGATGTTAGCATGTCAGCTATAGTTCGCCAGCCCTGATGTTAGCATGTCAGATATGGGTCACTGGCTCTTTATGTCACGCACTCCTCATTTCATGAACTTCACTGTGTCGCTCACTTCTTCGTGTCATTCACTTCATTATGTCACACTCTCCTTCATGTCATTTCCTTCATTATGTCCTTCACGTCACTAATTCCACTGTATCATTCAATTCTTCATATCATTCATTTCATTATGTCATTCAATTTATTATGTTATTCTTTCATTCCTGTCATTAAATGTATGTCTCACTCTATAGTAACACTCATCAGTATCTATTGCCATAGCCTTTGACGTAATCTCACCCATTACAAGACACTGTTTACCACCGCTTGTCATTCACTAGCGTTCTTTCCCTGGTGTTATTTCACTCTCTGATATTAACATCTTCTTAGTGTAATTCACTCTATCATGTAACCATCATATTACTTCTATTATTCCTTCTGTCATGTAGTCATCTTCCCAGTGCCATTTATTTTCCCGTTTAACAATACTCATGGTATCATTTGCTCCATCGTGTCATTCACTTCATATCATTCACTTCATCGTGTCATCATCTTCTTCTTATCACTCACTTCATTGTGTCATCATCTTCTTCATATCACTCACGTCATCGTGTCATCATCTTCTTCATATCACTCACTTCATCGTGTCATCACCTTCTTCATATCACTCACTTCATCGTGTCATCACCTTCTTCATATCACTCACTTCATCGTGTCATCACCTTCTTCATATCACTCACTTCATCGTGTCATCACCTTCTTCATATCACTCACTTCATCGTGTCATCATCTTCTTCTTATCACTCACTTCATCGTGTCATCATCTTCTTCATATCACTCACTTCATCGTGTCATCATCCTCTTCATATCACTCACTTCATCGTGTCATCATTTTCTTCATATCACTCACTTCATCATGTCATCATCTTCTTCATATCACTCACTTCATCGTGTCATCATCTTCTTCATATCACTCACTTCATCGTGTCAGCATCTTCACAGTAACAACGTATGACATGAAGGAAAGAGCCAGTCGCGGCACCGCTAAAGGCGTAACTATCGTGTGACATAGTACTAAAGGCATATGTGCCAACATGGCACCGCTAAAGGCGTAACTATCGTGTGACATAGTACTAAAGGCATATGTGCCAACATGGCACCGCTAAAGGCGTAACTATCGTGTGACATAGTACTAAAGGCATATTTGCCAAACATGGCACCAGTAAAGAAATACCTGTTGTCTCTAAGGGTCCAGAAGAACAACTAAGTGATAGTAGTTAGTTGACTCTCTCGGGATCAGATTTGACAAATTGGTCTGAGAGACTTCAAATTGTGTTCTGCAACACACTCAGAGAACATTACACCCAGGCACTCTTCTTCTTCCACTGGACAACAACAGAACATCTAGACTCCATTTTGCCAGCTTACTACGCAACAGTAACACACATGATGATGATGGAAATGACGATGGTAGGAAAAAAACTGTGTAACATGAAAAACTTCCCAGGCACGCAGTCCATGCCATAAGGAAGAAACATTCTACCACAAAGAAGAACGTACTACTTACAAATGTCTGGAGTGAATAACAACTTCCAGAATAACACTTCATCTTCCAGGAATAAGCAAACACACAACAGTACACTCTGGTCCTAACAAGGACGCTACAACATAATTCCTACATACTAAATCAGAAAAACGTTGTCCTAAAAAAGGACAACACAGGCGTTACTACACTCAAAGTATGACGTGGCTAATATCCTTTCAAATTACTACTCACTGCTACTAAAACTCTGATAAGAATATTCTTGACAAAACATCAGCAGGTTAAAAAACTTCCCCTGAACTTTACTCACCCTTCCTAAAATCTACCCTAACCGGTAAAATCCCCAGAATTCCTAACTCCTATGAGCTAAAGTTACCTTACACACACATCCCGTAAAATTAACCGTCTGTGGCAAATATTTGTCTGCTGTTTAAACAGACAGCCTATTCTGTTACAATAGTATCATTCATTTCATTGTGTCATCATTTTACATAGTACCGTTCACTTCATCGTGGCATAATCTTATTAGTAACATTCACTTCATCATGCCATCATCTTCTTTGTATCATTCACTTCATCATGTCACCATCTTCTTAGTGTCATTCACTCATCGTGTCATCATTTTTTTGTATCATTCACTCATCGTGTCATTACCTCCTTAATGTAATTCACCCATCGTGTCATCATCCTCCTAGTGTCATTCACGCCATCATGTCATTACCCTCTTAGTGTCATTCACTCTATTATTTTATCATCTTCCTAATGTCATTCACTCCTTCACGTCATAATCTTCCTAGTATCATTCGTTCCATCATGTCATCATCTTACTGGTGTAATTCACCCCGTCATGTCATCATCTTCCTGGTGTCATTCATTCCATCATGTCATCTTCCTAGTGTTACTCAGTCACATCACTCTCTCTCTCTCTCTCTCTCTCTCTTGTATCACCATCACGTCATAACACTATGCCCTTCCTGTTTATCATTCACTGGATCATATCACACTCATGTGAGTGTCATTCACTGGGTCATGTCACACTCATGTATGTATCATTCACTCTGTCATCTCACCAGTCACTTTACTGATGGTAAATCTTCTTGTTCATGTCGCCTGCTCTGTGATGGTTTTCTCTCTGGTCTTCACGTTAAGTACTTCCTGAGCTTGTCCTGCGCACGCTTTTACTAACATCCTTGTCTCATCTACTTAGTACTTCGTTGGGTCACAGATTCCGTCTGGCAATGGGCGACTCAACAACACATCACCCCTCTCTGGGCAACTCGTCCACTCATCATCTCTCTCTAGGCAACTCATTTCCATTTATCATCACTTTCACATATGTGGGCAACTCATTTACTCATCATCCCACTCACATATCTAGGCAACTCATTCACTCATCATCTCACTCACATATCTAGGCAACTCATTCACTCATCATCCCACTCACATATCTAGGCAACTCATTCACTCATCATCCCACTCACATATCTAGGCAACTCATTCACTCATCATTGCACTCACGTATCTAGGCAACTCATTCACTCATCATTCCACTCACATATCTAGGCAACTCAGCATCTCATTTACAAAACTAGTCAACCAATTCACCCATCATCCCACTCACATATCTAGGCAACTCCAATCATAATCCCACTCACTCTAGGCAACTATTCACTTATCATCTCATTCACAAACCTAAACAACTCATTCACTCATTACCCCAAATCACAAATCGAGATAACTCATCTATTCATCATCTGTCTCACAGATCTATTCATTCATTCATTCATTCATCTGCATGTCCCTTGTGGAACTTTGCCTCCCTAAAAGCGCTCCTGTAGGCCTCTCGGTTGTGAGCAAGATGGCCTGCTGCATCCATTTGCAGATCATCAACGATGTCTTGCAGCCATCTTCGCCTTGGTCTTCCTCTCTTTCTTTTTCCCAGATCTATACAGCTCATCAGTTCATCATCTCTCTTATACACCTAGGCAACTCATCCACTCATTATCTCAAATCACGCATCTAGGCAACCCCATCTACTCATCGTCTCTCTCACACATCTAGGCAACCCCATCCACTCATCGTCTCTCTCACACATCTTAGCTCGTTCACACACCGCACATCACACGTCAACAACCAGCACTCTTTCCTGACGCGCACGCGGTGTCAATTTGTCAGCGTTAATAAGGTCAGCAAATTAAAGCTGCCACTCTGCTCCATCTCTTTCTGCTGCATCTAGATACAGGTTCTAGTATCCTTTTAACTATCCCCATCATGGCAGAGTGGTCGAGAAACTTCTTGGATCCAGTCCAAGATTCGAAGCAAACCACTGTAAATCACTCCTTACTCCATTTCCTGCATGTGGTTCATCTTCGTCTCAAGATTTTACTGAAAATATCCCACGATGTTTTTTTACAGCCTTTAATGGTTTACAATCGTCTAGTACCTCATTTCCTCTAGTTTTATCCAAACCGCTTTTGTAGATAATGTCAAGCCTCTTTCTTGTATTGATAAGCAAGTCCTTGTATGGCGATTTCATTGTCTTTTGAGAGAGGAGAGAGAGAGAGAGAGAGATTCTAAGTGTAGATTCTCAGACGGAGTGTATAAAAATAGATATTCTTTCAAATATTCCGATATCAAAATACCTGAGCATGAAAGACTGACGTTTATTCAGTTATATTCTATTAGAAGATAACTAAGAAAACAGAGTGCCAGGTCGATAAAAATTCATCGTCATCATTATCATCATCATTATCATCAGCTGCCATGCCGACAGGCATAACATAACTCTGCTTCTACAGAGTACCAGATCCTTCATGCAGGCCATCAGCTCAGTTGGTGATCTCCTCTCACACCATCTCGTCAGACTGTCCAGTATCATTTCTCTCGGCCTTCCCCTGGCTCGTCTTCGATCAAAATTACGTAACAAAAACGTGTTTTCAAGTGATATTATAGTCTTGACACCTGGAAGTAATAGTTCGGAATAATTTACTGATGTACAAATTAGTTAGAGTACATTGCCTAATGAGCAGTAGCACAATGGTTATAATTTAAGATCTAAGTCTTTGAAAGAAGGTTATGATTTAAGATTTTGGTCTTTGAAAGATGGTTATGATTTAAGATCTGGGTCTTCGAAAAATGGTTATAATTTAAGATTTGGGTCTTCGAAAGATGGTTATATTATGGCTATTTAAGATTTGGGTCCTGGAAAGATAGTTGTGATCTAAGATCTGGGTGTTCGAAAGGTGGCTTGGATTTAAGATCTGGATCTTCAAACCACAATGTATTGATGCTTTGGAGGGGTACATATTTTGAATGGTTTTTTTTTTTACCAGAAGCCGAAGTTTGTGTTGATGCTGTCAGTTTCCGAGGATATACGACAGTGATGCAAGGACAATTCAAAGGGCAGGTTTCGTGTTCTTGAACTAGTTCTATTTCTAATCATTTGCATGTCCCTTGCGAAACTTTGCCTCCCTAACAGCTCTCCTGTAGGCCTCTCGATTGTGAGCAAGATGACCTGCTGCTGCTGATGCATCCATTTGCAGATTATCAACAATGTCTTGCAGCCATCTTCGTCTTGGTCTTCCTCTATTTCTTGTTCCTGTTATGTACCCTTTCAAGACTGTCTTCTCTAGATTATCATGACGTTTAATGTGTCCAAAATATTTACGTTTCTTCCGTTTAATCTTCTTTAATCTTTAGCCCTCTCTATAGTCACAGTCCTCAAGAAACTTCGTCGTTTTGGAAAATTCATTCTCACTCGTTGGTTTTTGAAGATCCTCATCTCATTGTAATAATGATATCATAATGTAATTTCAGCTTTTTTTTCAAAAGAGTGATGTCCATTTCTTTTATATATCAACAAATCACCTCATAATCTTTTTAAAGTGCACTTCCTTCCTGTCAATGAATTCTATCAGATCTATCTTGTCCGGGTAGCAACATAACTACATGCGGTTAATTTTCTGATATTTTCTGATATCTTTTCATGTTTCTGATATATCTTAGGATAAGATTTTAGATAACCAGTAACAGGACTTTATATTTTTTTTCTTGCTTTGTTTTGTTGTCAGTTCCTACAATGACGATGCATGCCTGGACAAAATCCAAAGTGAGATCATTTTTTTAACAAATGTTTAGTCTCAGAAATGTAACTGTTGAATAATCATATTCCATAAAGTTAAGACTTTAGCTCCAAACATCTGTCATATGGAAGCGGCTCCAAACAAGCATCTGTCATGTGAAAACGGCTCCAAACAAGCATCTATCATGTGAAAACGGCTCCAAACAAGCATCTGTCATGTGAAAACGGCTCCAAACAAGCATCTGTCATGTGAAAACGGCTCCAAAAGACTTTTCAGCTCGTGTACAGAATGAGCCGGAATTTCTTCTTATTTATAAGTTGAGAGGGAAAACAAAACGCAACGTGTAAAATGATCACAGTGCGATAAGGCAAACAAGATTAGAGGTGCGATCTAAATACAACATGAGATCTCACAGGTTAGGCTATTTATATACATATATGTTTAATAACATATAACATAACGTATTGTAAGAATCGGGGATGCCCTGAGTATTTTATCAAACTTCTAATTCATAAAAGAAGCAGTCGCAACTCCTCCCCCCACCTCCCACCCCCTGATCTAGTCAAAAAATATTTTTAAAAAAAATAAGAAAGATATATCAACTTTAGAATCGGTACACATTCCATTCCGATCTCCCATCCCTTAGCCTATAAAGCACTGCACTGTGCAGGATGTTGGATGTTTCACTGATACTGAAAGTTGAGAGCTGCCTGAAAGATTTTAGATGTCTTTTTTTTAAATATAAAAGACTTTTAAAAATGGAGAAAGCAGACATTCACGTGAACAGCAACAACAAAACAAAACGGGGAGAAATGGCGATTCCAAATATCATTTACTAATGTGACAATAATCTTCATTCAAAATATTCACAAAAAGAGTTTTAAAAAACTCTTAAATTCGGACTGACATATAACCCCTGTATATTTCTTGTCATTTCTGTCCCAAAAATGATAAGAAAATGGCCTTGACCTGAACCATGGACTCCGGTAGGACCAGCAGCCGTGCAGTCCCGAGAAAACAGCGCACTCTCCACTCGGCCATCGGGTTTTTCAATAAATAAATAAATGCTCGATAGCCAAGTATTTAATGCGTATCTGATATAGCGACACCCGGATAGGAAACAGTGTCATGGCACTGAAATTCCATGGCTGAAATTCAATCACGTTCATTCTCCTGTCATTTTTCTTTCTCTTCAAAGCGCTTTGTCTACTGCCCCTCTCCCCTCCCAAGTCTAACCATACAAGATTTGGTAAATCACTTTATTTTATTGTGCACAAGTTTCCTTGTTACTCATTTGAGAAATGTGTACCTTTTAACATAATTTATGTTGCTGTAATTCAGTTCAATTCAAATGCCGTGCAGCGTGGCGTAGGCGATCATTTCTCTCCACAATTCCCTGTCTTTAGACTTGATTATGAGATCCGCCGGTGACTTTCTTCCTAGCCACACTGACAGCCCATACAGTAACTTCTCTCTCTCTCTCTGTCTTCCTTTGTCTCATCTTCTTTCAGTTTTTCCAGCTGCCACAATGTGTTCCAATTTTCCTCTTCTTAGGAAATTTCCTATAAATCTCGCTTGTCTGCCTCTGATCTTTGCTGTAATTTTCCTTGTTAACTCCAGCCTCTCTTAAGACTTCTTCATTGGTTTTCTTGGCTGTCCATGGTACCTTCAACATCCTTCTTATAAACCACATCTCCATGGCCTTCGTTGCTGCAATGGCCAGGCGAAATTGGTTCCGGTATAGTAATTTACCAGTAAGCAAAGAAGGCGTTCGTGTAATTACCTTCAGTGACTTCGTCGCTGTGATAAAAGTTCTGATGCATTCAGTCAGTCTCAATGAACGTCAGATGCCCAGTAACTTGTTCACTGTCAGGTTAGTATTGATCCATGTTTATGTATTAACGTGACTGCTCCCAGGTCCTAGCTAATATATTGGGTTTCAAGTTAAGTCTTAAACTGTCAGACAAAAATCCAAAGGTAACACAAAAAATATATAATACACTCAGTCGCCATGTTTTTGCCGAGAAATGTGAAAGAGCTCTACATTTGGTTTTCACTGAACTGGAATAATCTTCACATTTAGAAAACTACGCACGATCTCTCTAAATGTGGGAATGTATTAGGAAGTGAGTATTTGCGTTATCTATGGAAACAAAACAATCCTGTAACAGCAAAGAATAGCCATAGCAAAGATTACAGATTTACTGAATCTCTCTTTCTCTCTCTCTCTCTCTCTCTCTCTCTCTCTCTCTCTCTTATTAGTCACATTATAGTTAAGCTTGTTAGTGACAAAGATCAAGCACAAACAACTAACCAGCACGAACGTATCAAAATACTGCCTCTTAAGAACAGGTTCCTCTTCAACAAAGCCAAGTTAGTACATCAAATTCTTTCACGGCATGCCCCGCCTTATCTATGGAACCTGTTTAAATTTAGCCCAAAGTGCAGCCAACGCTTGAACAACATATGTCTTCCAAAACCTAGACTTGATCTTTACAAGAAAAGCTTTAGTTGTTCCGCTGCTCATCTTTGGAATATCCTCCCATCCTGTATAAAAAATATAAATTATACTCCTTCCTATAACTACAAGCTTTCCCAATATCTATTTGATGTCGACTACATGCCTCCATGAATTATAAAACTTAAAAGTTATCTTAAACTGCTCTTACAGACACCGAATACAATTAATTGTTTTCTGAATAGTCCCGAAAATTTTGTTTAGTAGATAATCATTTATAATGTATGTAGTTACTTCTGTACTGAGTGAATGTTTAAGAGCGAAACGTAAATGTTTTATTTTACTTTATGTCTCTCAGCTTCAATGTTAATTATGTTTGTTACATGAAGAGCATATTTATAGAATGTCTGGAATAGAGTGAAAGATGTATGATAAAGGGCAGAATGTCAGACGGGCCTGCGTGCCCAATTCTTAACCCTTTTGAAATAAAGATCAATCAGTCAATCTCTCTCTCTCTCTCTCTCTCTCTCTCTCTCTCTCTCTCTCTCTGAAGCTTTAGGTGCTTCCGCAATGGGTTTTCCACAAACGCCTGTCTTCCGCTCTTCCGCCTTTTTTTCCGCTCTTGCCTATTGCCAAACATCCTCTCTGTTGTTCTTCTCCATCTATTCTTAGATCTATCCTTAGATCTACCCTTACTCCTGAGATGACCATCTCTATGCTATTTTCGGTAATGAGTCATCAATCACTCGGAGCACATGCCCCAACCATCGCCAGTTCCAGTTTGATTAAGAGTTCCTACATTCCTGCTGCTTATATGCAGCTTGTGTTTAGGCTGCAGGTGGTCTGCTGTCGGGCTGGGGACTTCCAGTGACTGGCTTTCATCCACAACGTTCGTGGGTTCTGTTTCCTGATATGCATCTCTCCTTCCACCTGCATACCCCCACCCCCTCTTATTTCCATTTCTGTAGCAGTCTTTTTTTTTTCTTTTACCGAACTGGGTTGCTGGCTCTGTGTCGAACCCTCCTTAATCGCCTTTTCGATCGTGCTTGGTAGGGTATAGTGATCCTATTCCTCGCTCCTGAAGCATATGCCCAGGTCCCAGGTACCACATGGGGGAGGGGGGAGGGAGGGCAGAATGAATAAATACCGAGGAAGAATAAGAATTTTACTACGAAAATGTGAAGGTTTTTGAAAGTTCACTGAATTCTTTTCCTGGTAAAAAGAAGATGGCACATTTTATTTAGAACAAAAATATGCATGTGCAAGCTTTCTTCTTGTTGATTCTAAAGTAGATCAACGGCATAGGCCTCTAAAGTTAACAAAACCAACGTCACGTGACAGTGGCCTGTGAATCGTGTACATATTCCTTAATACAGGAATAAAGTGATAGAGGAAGAATATGACTTCAGGATCTATGCCAAACATCGACATGGTTGTGCTGTCTGGAGTCGAATAAAGTGTATCACAGGTTAAAAAAAAAAGGTTTACCTGTGCAAAAAATTGGAAATTATAGGGTTTATTTATGTCCAGACAGTTGGGATGTCGATTTATGGAGCGTGGGTGTGGGTGTGTGGGTGTGGGTGTGTGGGTGTGGGTGTGGATATATATATATATGAGAGAGAGAGAGAGAGAGAGAGAGAGAGAGAGAGAGAGAAATAAATAATTGAGTAGTATTGCGAAGTTTAGATCTAGTCTCTATTCTACCACTACATCAATGAGATTTGTTCGGAATTATTATCCCTTCAGCAACGCTAAGATCACAGTCTCTCTCAGCATCTTGGCTCGTGCTCTAGCGGAGGCCGTTTACGGCCAGCAAACCTGGCATTTTAACCCCAGCTAGTAATAGGGTTTCTTCTGGTTCCGTCACTTAACTCTTTCACTCCCCCGAGTTTACATTCTCTGCCAGAAAGAAAACTTGGTGAGAAATGCTGGTAGGAAGAAGCTGGGAGGAAACTACGCTATAGTTTTAAAATAGTTCTTGTATTAGAAACGTGGTACTTTTTTTTTTTAGACTTTGCCTAATTATCGTTCTCAGCACTGATTGGCACAGGTGTGCAAGATTAGCCAACAGTGTCATTTTGAAATGAAAGAATTAAATGTAAGATTGTCTTAAGTCGTGGTTGAATGTTAATTAATAATCAGTGATGAATATTATATGTAAAATCAATAATCAGTGATACGTATTATATGTAAAATCAATAATCAGTGATAAATATTATATGTAAAATCAATCATGCTAATATAGAGACTTTTATGATAGGAATGTTTTCATCCCATGTTTTTAAATATAGAGTAACTTCCTTGCATGGAATCTGTAAACCCCCATCCCTTGCTACAGATGATTCCTAATACATATATTTTTAAAACCTCCTTTCATTTTGACAATGATCAATGGCTGCCCGCGGCTGAACATAGCTAAATCAAAGACAGCTGCATCATCTTTGTGCGCCAGTTAGCTGCAGTAGTTTTTGTCTGCAGGTGCCTGAAATAAAACCCATCTAAAAGCACTGATGTTTTCCTGGCTGAGCGGATCGCTGTATTTTTGTCAAGATAACTTTAACAGTTTGTTTTTTCAAGCTTGTGCACTATGTGTCCCCAGTTTTCAAGTTGGTGAACTATTTCGTCTCCAGCTGCGCCGCGCTGGAAGAATGGGCCGCCGAAAGATAACCAGATCATAGCCAGAGAGGGGTCTGACGAAACTTTGAACTGCGCCATCATAGGCTCTCCTAAACCAGTCTTTACCTGGATTGTAAACGGAAAAGCTCTCAACACCACCAAGTCTAGCAAGGTAAACTAGACATCTGAAAGTAAACATGACTTTAGTTATCAAATTATGTTGCACAGATAGACAAGACATTTTAAAAAATACATATAAAATTGACATTATAAATACTATTTTGTTTATTTTTATGACGCTAAAAATAATTTTGAAGACTCGTCTAAATTTGGCAGGCCAGAAATAAAACAAGAAAAATACATCTGCTAAGTCTATCTCTATGTGCCTCTAAGGCATGACAGGATTACCTCTACTTTACGTTTTTTAAAGTCTGTTGTTAAACAAAAACACGTGGTTGCAAGCAATGTTCCCTCTAAGCTGCGCTGAAGTGCGCCGAGCTCTCAAATAAATCAAACTTTTTATGCACCGCCAGTAAAACAAAACAAATAAATATAGTTACTGTTTTTATTATTCAGTGTTCTGATGTTACTTTGAGTTATAGTACTGTAGAGCTGGAGAAAAATGTGTAGCGCTACATGAGTTTATTTTACTGATTTTCTTTTGATTTAAGCATTTACTATATGATTACTCTAAATTACACATTGTAATTTAATCTTACGACGCACAAGTGCCTTCAGAATTCTTTTTGAGAATGACTGATTACACACGGATTCAAAATTCACAGAAGCTTAGAGGGCACACTAGTTACAACACATTCAGCTAATCTGGTATTCATACTTGATATCAGCATGACAACAGTAGAAGGCACTCAGTCTTGATATCAGCTTGACAACAGTAGAGGGGACTTAGTCTTTTTATCAGCTTGACAACAGTAGAGGGCACTCAGTCTTGATATGAGCGTGACAACAGTGGAGGGAACTCAGTCTTGATGTCAGCTTGACAACAGTAGAGGGAGCTTGACAACAATAGAGGGCACTCAGTCTTGATGTCAGCTTAACAATAGTAGAGGGAGCTTGACAACAATAGAGGGCACTCAGTCTTGATATCAGCTTAACAATAGTAGAGGGAGCTTGACAACAGAAGAGGGCACTCAGTCTTGATATCAGCGTGACAACACTAGAGGGCACTCGGTCTTGATATCAGCTTGACAACAGTAGAGGGCACACGGTCTTGATATCACTTGACAACAGTAGAGGGCACTAGGTCTTGATATCAGCTTGACAACAGTAGCGAGAATACGGTCTTGATATCGCGTGACAACAGTAGAGAGAATAAGGTCTTGATATCAGCTTGACAACAGTAGAGAGAATCCGGTCTTGATATCAGCTTGACAACAGAAGAGGGCACCCGGTCTTGATATCAGCGTGACAATAAGGAAGCACTTTAAACTCATTATCAACTCAACGGTTGCTATAACCATGAGCGACGCTAGCATTAGGCGAACTATGCGGCCGACTAGAGTGCAGACCTCAGAGAGGCGCAATTCTGATCTTTAATACGCACATTTTTTTCCACAGATTAGTTTACTTCACACATGTTGAAAAATATCCTGTCATCAGGCCTTCAAATATCACAGCAACACCTCAAGGCTTCCTGGGTTCTTTCTCTATTAAAGAAAAAAAAAGACATTAAACAAAATAAAATAAAACTGAAACAACTGAGAATTCCAGGTCTGCGTGATTCCCCGAACTTTGAACAGGTGTAATCCGTGAATGTCCGAGCTGTGAACATGTGTAATCCGTGAATGTCCGAGTTGTGAACATGTGTAATCCGTGAATGTCCGAGCTGTGAACATGTGTAATCCATGATTGTCCGAGCTGTGAACATGTGTAATCCGTGATTGTCCGAGCTGTGAACAGGTGTAATCCGTGATTGTCCGAGCTCTGAATAGGTGCAATCCGTGACTGTCAGAGCTGTGAACATGTGTAATCCGTGATTGTCCGAGTTGTGAACAGGTGTAATCCATGATTGTTGAACTGTGGTGAATTGGTGGAATTGTAGAAATACATCTTTCCTGCGAAAAAATAGAAGGTAGAGACCAATGTGTGATTCAGTTTGACAAAAAGAGACAGTGAAGAATGTAGGCAGAAACAATCACACACCTCTGTCTACCAGCATCACTAAAACCAGTTTTACAAAAAGAGACATCGAGGAATGTAGGCAGAAACAATCACACACCTCTTTCTACCAGCATCACTAGAACCAGTTTTACAAAAAGAGACAGCGAGGAATGTAGGCAGAAACAAAGGCTGAACCGTACACCTCTGTCTACCAGTATTACTAGAACCAGTTTTACCGCAGTCGTCAGTTCTCTTATAACTCACATTCCTCCCCCCCACCCCACCCCACCCCCAAACTGCATTTCAGCAAAGGGGTGTTGCAGAAAAAAAAATCAGGGAGTTCTATCAAGTATTACAATGGCGAATTATAGTTGTGGAGACAATCTTAACAGATGCAAAGTAATATGTCCAGTAGTTTCTGTTTAGATTTAAAGCCTGACAAGAACGAAATAATTGGGGGGGGGGGGGGAGAGAAGAAACACTCGAGAAGCCCTTACCACTGTCCAAGGGGGAACACTGGGTGGCAGTCAGAAACTTTGGGAAGTCAACCTAAAAGTGGGAGACACATTTAAAAGTAGGGGGTCACCAAGTAGCCAACAGTTCAGCATCAGAAAAAAAAAAAAATGTACAAGGTCAAGGTCAGTTAGAGTCTGATTAATCACATGTTAGAGAAGCCTTCGAATGGTCAGATTTGGTTAGCTCACAGTGCTGTTTTTTAGAACTACAGAGGGAATGATGAATGTTATCAGAAACACAGATGGCAGAAGATGAGGACGTATAAATGAAGAATATACAACATCCAATATTTCGGCTTCAGCCCTTTTCAGGCAATTTGTACAAAAACAACACAACACACAAAAACACGGAAAAGAAATGAAAAACTTAGCTGTTTGGTATCCTCCTAGTTCGAAAGACCTTTTTCATCTAAGTTTCAGCCTTGTTTTTCATCTATTTTCCGTTGGGTTTTTTATGTTTTGTCTTGCTCTTGTATGTTTGAAAAAAGGCTGGCACCGAAATAATGGATGTTCTATGTTCTTCATTTATACGTTTTCATTTTACTTTCATACCTTCTGCCATTCGTGTTTCAGCTCAGTTTTCTCACTCCCTCTTGTCGATCTGTAAAACTGAACCATACACCTCTATCTACCTTTTATTACTGGAACTAGTTTTCCTGCAGTCGTTATCTCGTTTATTTTAGAACTGAACTTTGGACAAACTTAGAGTGAAATGCTTTTATTTGAATTATTACTGAACTGGAGCCGACGTTGAAAACATGTATGATTATTTGGCATTTATGATTGAGTAGTTTATCGTCTGTATGTATTTTTGGATTTATTTCAGATGTTTATATTGTGTGGAATCAAATATACGAGACTCTAAGATGAAAGATGAGGAACTAACAATTTGCGAAATAAAAGGGTTAAATCTTTAAAGCTGTTTTATTTGGTTATAAAGTGTTTGTTTGTTTACATTTCTCGAATGATATTTGATATAGCTGTAAGTTAAAAAATACATTTATTATATGATGCCGAGGACTTGGTGGAAGTATAGGCAACATGTGTGCATGTTTGTGTGTTTATATTGGGGAGGGAAGGAGGTGGGGCGGGGCGAGTGTTGTTAAGCTTGCCTGGGGGGGGGGGGGGCAAAATAACCTAGAGGCCCTGATTAGATCTAATAGTATTAACAATCCAGTATTATTGAACAAATAAGAGAAGTTTCACTTAATAACTACGCAACCTGGAACAAACAGCGAAATCCCTGATAAAAGAGGAACCACAAACAAAGATTTAACAAGGGCAGAAAAAAAACTATAGCAGTCAGCCTCGTACGTAAAATAAAGTAGCAGCCAGCCTCGTACGTTAAATAAAGTAGCAGACAGCCTCATACGTAAAATAAAGTAGCAGCCAGCCTCGTACGTAAAATAAAGTAGCAGACAGCCTCGTACGTTAAATAAAGTAACAGCCAGCCTCTTACGTAAAATAAAGTAGCAGACAGCCTCGTACGTTAAATAAAGTAGCAGACAGCCTCGTACGTAAAATAAAGTAGCAGACAGCCTCGTACGTTAAATAAAGTAGCAGACAGCCTCGTACGTTAAATAAAGTAGCAGACAGCCTCATACGTTCAGTAAAGTAACAGACAGCCTCGTACGTTCAGTAAAGTAGCAGACATCCTTGTACGTTCAGTAAAGTAGCAGACAGCCTCATACGTTCAGTAAAGTAGCAGACAGCCTCATACGTTCAGTAAAGTAACAGACAGCCTCATACGTTCAGTAAAGTAACAGACAGCCTCGTACGTTCAGTAAAGTAACAGACAGCCTCATACGTTCAGTAAAGTAACAGACAGCCTTATACGTTCAGTAAAGTAACAGACAGCCTCGTACGTTTAGTAAAGTAAACAACGAACAGCAAACGCCATTAAATCAGTGTGTTTTCCAGAACAAGAACCTGACGTATTACACAGTCTGTGATAAATTAAAATAAACCAGTTTCGAGTTTCATTCTATTATAATCTTTTCTGATGTATTGCATCTTGTTAGATAGTGAGAAATAGCGTCATGATTTTGCTGTCATATTTCAAAATATACACTTAATTACCTTGTATTTTCTTCACATAAAAGCGTTTAGGCTAACGGGGCAGGGATCGCCATAGTCCCCAAGTGGTGGAGTCTGCTAAAGAAGCATTGCACACCCCCTGTTTTTTAGCTGCTCTCCGGAACTGAAAAAGTAGCTGCCATAACCTGCTCCCACGCCGATACGATGAGGTTCCTAAACATCTCTACAGCATCGGCTGCAGAGAACAACAGCTCACGGTTACAGGGAGTTCGTACAAGTACAAGTACAAAAGCGTTTAGGACATTTTGAAACATCGGCAGATTATCAGCACAATAAAGATCGTATGTCTAATTCCTGGCAAGATACTTCTGAAAGTTAATCTTTCGTGAATGAATTTGGAGACCACACAATATGAAAACGTCTGTAAACGTGTCCTTTGTAACTCCCCCTTTAGTTCTTTACACAAACATTCCTGGCCAAATATTTCTTTCGGCGACAGTTTCCTAAGGGAAAAAATACGAGGCTGTGCCATACACAAATTAAGTAGAGATAATAATGGAAGGCACATTGATCTTCATCGTCCAGCGGTGTATATAAGGTGTCGTGGCACTGCTGTAAAACAACTGAAAACATAGTAACGCACAATCTTTCAGACGTATAAATCAGCCAGAGCACTCGCATTGCAAAAGTACTTGTTGAGGAATATTAGTTTAGGGATAGTGTGTCATGAAGGCATTCCAGTATGATATTTTTATCTGTGTATGTGATGTTCATGAAGACATTCCAATATGTCGTTATATCTGTGTATGTGACTTCAATCTACGCTACAGAATGTAACATGTTTATAAATATATATAAGAGGGAACGGGCAAACAAATCGAAACCCTTTGAAGGTTACGTATGAAAATGAAAGCAACGGCTGTTATCAGTTATTATAAAAACCACTGGAAGTACAGAAGCAGATTAGTAGCAGCATGAAGATGGCCGTACCGCTAAAGATGCGCTCGAAAGTGAAAAGCTAAACTGCACAAAACCAATCATGTTTTGTGCCCAGCGAGTTCCATAAAGAAATACAAGACATTTTGTGAATAGCTGTATTTATCAAACCAGTTTACAATCAGAATTTTATCTTTGGTAAAACATAAAAGTGATAATTTACTTACATCCCACTATCACCATATCAAGTAGTCCTAATTCCAGTATCGACAAATCATCAATACTCTAATTCCAGTATCGACAAATGATCATTCCCCTAATTCCAGTATCAACAACGAAAGAGCAAACTTAAAATCGATTCCTTGAACATGGAGGATACAGCACATTACACATGTATAGCCACGAACAAACATGGAAGTCTAAACTTCACTTACTTTGTCAAAGTTCTGGGTGAGTACACACAGTGTGTGGAACATTCATTTTATCATATTATCTTTTTCCCATGACACGATTTGATATTCCATGTATTATGTGATGGTGTTGTGTTATATTTTTATCATATAAAAAATAATAATCTTGTGTTCCGTTACCTTTCAGTCAGTCATTTGCATGTCCGTTGCGGAACTTTGCCACCATAACAGCTCTCCTGTAGGCCTCTCTGTTGTGAGCAAGATGTTTTGTTAAGTGTCCACATTTCACAGGCATATGTTACAATGGGAAAGATGCATGCCTTTATAAAATCTTATTTTTGTAGTTCTGTCTGTTCCTCTCCACAGCTTCTTTAGTTGTTTTACTTTTTGAAGGCGATAGATATCTCCATTATATCTCCATTATTAGCTAGTAATGTCCCCCTGGCAACAAGTGTGTTAAGAACACACTTATCTTAACATAGTCTTTGCGAGACACGAAACACAGATCATTCATTCATTCATTTGCATGTCCTTTGCGGAACTTTGCCTCCCTAACAACACTCCTGTAGGCCTCTCGGTTGTGAGCAAGATGGCCTGCTGCTGATGCATCCATTTGCAGATCATCAACGATGTCTTGCAGTCATCTTCGCCTTGGTCTTCTTCTCTTTCTTTTTCCCATTATGTACCCTTCCAAGACTGTCTTCTCATGACGTTTAATGTGTCCAAAATATTTAAGTTTTCTTTGTTTAATCCTCTTTACTAGCCAGCCTTCTTCAATAGTAAGTTCTTGTAGTATGGATATATTTGTTCTTTTTGTGTCCATGATGTCTCAGCTGTTTTGTTAAGTGTTCAGGTTTCACAGGCATATGTTACGATGGGAAAGATGCATGCCATTAAAAATCTTATTTTTGTGCTTCTGTCTGTTCCTCTCCACAGATTCTTTAGTTGTTTTACTTTCTGAAGAGCGATAGATGTCCTTCTTTTAA
The DNA here is from genome assembly GCA_009760885.1 of Achatina immaculata. Lineage (NCBI taxonomy): Eukaryota > Metazoa > Mollusca > Gastropoda > Stylommatophora > Achatinidae > Lissachatina > Lissachatina immaculata. The sequence goes on from CM019696.1 coordinate 17,535,473, forward strand.
TTTCCCTCATTTTATCTCTTCATTATTAGTTAGTAGTGATCCAAGATATTTAAAAACTTTCCATTTCTTCCAATTTTTCTTCATTGATACATATTTCAGCTGCCTTGTTTGTTTTGTCAGTTGTCATCAATTTCGTTTTCTTCGCATTAAGATAGAGGCGCTGTTTTTACAGACTGACATAATTAGTTTTTCCATTCCTTTTTGCGTTGTGAACAGTAATACTGTGTCATCAGCTTATCTAGTATTTTATAAACTCCAATGTTTATGGTATCGTACTATTCTTTGTCTACATCTTCTCTAACATTCTTCATAGATCTGTTTGCTTAAAAACTCTGACCTTATTCCAGAAACCTGTAGCAATCAACACTAACTGTAATTGTTATTTTTGTAAAATGTAATGTCAGGTTGGTGGACGGATGGGGACATGGACATCACTCACAGAGCTGAGGAAAATCTGGTGTGAAACCAATGAATCCACCTCTTCCAGTTTTTCCTCACTGATATATATTTCAGCTGCCATATTTGTTATGTCAGTTGTCATCAATTTAGTTTTCTTCACATTAAGATAGAGGTTTTGCTCTTCACTATTCTTACAGACTGACATTAATTAGTTTTTCCATTCCTTTTGTGTGTGTTGTAGACAGTAATACTGTGTCATCAGCATATGTAATCTCTGGTATTTCATAACCTCCAATTTTTATGTCATCGAAATATTCTTTATCTACATCTTCTCTAACATTACTCAGTATGTTTTCAGTAATCAAGTTAAATAAGGCAACAATATTTACCCCTGACGGACCCCTTGTTTAATGTCAAACCAAGTTGTTGTTTCACCATTTATTCTTGCTGCTGCCTGGTGGTCTATATACAGCAGTGATATTAAGTACATCACATGTGTTGGAAATCCCATTTTTTCCATTATTTCCCAAAGTTTCTGGTGTTGTATACAATCAAATACCTTTGCATAGTCTTTAAACGAAAAATATACATTCACATTAAATTCTCCTCATTTCTCTATTATTAATCTTATATTGAATATATGATCTCTTGTTCCTCTTCCTTGTCTAAAACCAAATTAGATCAAATTGATTTCTATTTTCTTACGAAGTCTACCCATTATGAATTTTAATAGAATTTTACTGGCATGACTAATCAGGGCAACGGTTCAGTAGTTTGTGCATAATTTCAAGTTACGCTTTTTCGGCAGTCATATTAATAACTCCATTCTTCTGGCCAAATACCTGAATGTCATATCCTTTTATATAGTGCATGAATGATTGTAGCACTGTTACTTTATATCTAACATAAAACAGTGGCGTGTGTTCTGTTACCTTATATTTAACACAAAACAGTGGCTTGTATTCTGTTACTTTATATTTAACACAAAACAGTGGCTTGTGTTCTGTTACCTTATATTTAACGTAAAACAGTGTTACCTTATAATTATTGACTTATAGTTTACACTTGCTTCTTTTTCTTCTGTCTCACTGGAACCGTGAACTGGTGTTACTTGCAACCAGTGCAGTGAAGATATTGAGGCTCAGCTTCGTGTCGGATTGGGAGCGGGTTACGACGGCCATTTTTCACTCCCTGGGTGGAGTTAAAAAGCGGAGGGTGTGCAGTACTTGTTTAGCAGACTCCACCACCTTGAGGACTATGCCCATCCCTGCCTCGTTTGCCAGGCTAGGCTTGTTACTGTGAGTACCAACAGAGAGACGAGACAGGGTCTTGATCAGCCATGGTTCGTCAGCCCTGACACCAGTATAAAAGCTATAGGTCGCTGATTGTCAAATCGGACAACATTTTGGCCCCCGATACTTGCATCACAAAATGTCCTACGTTGCAGGACATAAGAGTTTACTACTCGCTTGCTATATGTATTATTAGAATGACTTTAAATATCTATCATCCCCTGTAAATATCTATCATCCCCTGTAAACATGTATCATCCCTTGTAAATATGTATCATCCCCTGTAAATATCTATCATCCCCTGTAAATATCTATCATCTCCTGTAAATATCTATCATCCCCTGTAAATATCTATCATCCCCTGTAAATATGTATCATCCCCTGTAAATATCTATCATCCCCTGTAAACATGTATCATCCCTTGTAAATATGTATCATCCCCCGTAAATATCTATCATCCCCTGTAAATATCTATCATCCCCTGTAAATATCTATCATCCCCTGCCGTGTAGTAGGGTCGGGGCAGTCAAAGGTTACCATAGAAGTAAATTTAACTGAAAAAAAAGAGTAAACTTTCACAAGAAGAAACCACAGTCGGACAGGTAATATGTAGATTTTCCCCTCTTCCATTTTATAGCATCCACTTTAACTGACATATTTCCAGACGTTTGGTCCTCCTATCTTTACAGCTGATCGACAAAATGGGGAAGGATCGGTGTGATCCGAGCAAGGAATATTGTTCATACCATTTGTTGAGGCGAAACAACTGACGCTCTCTCAAATAATGGAGAGATCAGCCTGCATCCTTGCTCTGTGATAAGATCTTCAGATACAGACATCCACAAGAAAACTGCAGAAAATAATTACTTTTAGTTTTATAAAGGCATTCGCAGACCTGATCTGTACTGTGCTAGGTCGTTATTATTTCAAACTAAATGCTTCCTTCCACAGAAAGCATGGAACATAATGGGAAAACAGTTTTGAAGTCAAGATTTCAAGCAATTAAAGACTCGTTTTTTTTTTGTTCTTGTTATCTGTTGAATCTATTTTGTTGCTATCGTTTGCACAATTAAGAAAATTACTATGTTGGGTGCCTCACCGTCGGGCAGATAATGAGATTTTTTTTCCATTCTATTTTATAGCATTCACTGTAACTGGAATATTTAGCTCATAAAGCACTGAAACTAAAAACACACACACACACACACACTGAACTTCTGTGTTCTGTGCATAACTGTTTAATACAATGATTCTAAACCCCTGTATCCGATGACTGTAACTTTTTTACGCGATAACTGCGTCTCTTTTATTCGATAAGTCTGACTCCTTCATGTGATGACTCTGCCCTTTTATTAACTGACTCTAACCCTGTATTCCATGATTCTAAGATCTCTTTTATACTATGATGCCTTTCGTCCGCTTTCGTTGACTGCATATCATTTATTTAATAACTCTGTTTTATGCCGTGAATCTACCCTTTCATGAGGTGACTCTACCATTTTATGAAGTGACTCTACCCTTTTGTGAAGTGACTACCCTTTCATGAAGTGACTCTGCCGTTTTATGAAATGACTCTACCCTTTTATGAAGTGACTCTACCCTTTTATGAAATGACTCTACCCTTTTACGAAGTGACTCTAACCCGTTAGGCGATGAGTCTAAAACTCCTTTATTCGATGACTCCAAGTCCTCTGGAGGTAATAAAACTCATCAGTTTAGAAGTTTAGAATTCATTTTATTTTCACAGATACTTGCTACCAGGACAAACAATGAAGAGCATTTTTTTAAGTGCAAGAGCCCCTTATTTCAGAACTGAGAACCACCAAAATATCGAAATACCAAGTTCATTCATCATGTTTATATGTTAAATCACGATGTAAATGTTTCTTTGCCATTTTAATTATTTCTTTCAGAAATATTTTCAGAAACAGTAACATTTATTTCATTTCACACAGATATACTACCAATGCTTCCTCTAAGCTGTAAAGTGAAAATAAAAATCGTACTACGCACGATATCTTATATGGTGCGCAAAAATAATTCAAGTGATACTTTTATTTTCCAGTCTCTGATTTTACTCTGTGCTGAAGATATGACAGCGCTAATATGAGTTTGTTTTCTTGATTTCTTCTGATTTTAGTTGCTTTTTTTTCTGCGAGAACTTTAATGTATAGTTCGTAATCTGACATTAGTCGCACTTGGACACGCAATGTTTTTTTTGAGAATATATTTGTACACGGGTTAAAAATATCACTCACGAACCAATATCTTGGAGGGTACAGTACATCCTACATGCAAAGTGTTTTTTTTTTCATTTTTCTTTCCCAAAATCTGTCATATTCTTCATTCATTCTCTAATTCTCTGTGACTGTCTGCCTGCCCCCCCCCCCTCTCTCATACACATACTCTTGTGACCTGATCACCTGTGTCCTCAGACAATATGCCCCTGCACGATATCGATGTGGAAGACAAGCCAACAAATCAGACAGCCCAGGTCGGTGACACGGTTATTTTCATGTGCAGGTCACATGACTGGCCCAAACCGCGCGTGCACTGGGCACGTAAACCAGACAACAAAAATCTGGTCGAGACATTAGATGTAAGTTAATCACCTATTCCTGTCTGAAAATTTCATTATTAATATCTATTCCTGCGAGTCTGCCTATCTACGCATCTATTTACTGACCATTTATGGCCCGTTTCAAAGGCAGAGCATCAACTTCATGAAGTAAGTATATGGTTCCATTGGCAATACTAATATTTATTTTCAACATGTACATTTATATTACTTTATTTATTTTTAGGTATTAAATTTTAAATAGTTTGGCATTTGTTTATTTATTATAAACTATTTCTTACTTTCTAGTTTCATCATCATCATCATCATCTTTTTTAAAAATATCATCTCCTTCGCAAAATCACATGTTGACCTTCAGTGACGATGTGTGCCCCAGTTTTCTTTTATTTCCAAAGTTTGATTTTTTTTTCTGTGAAATGAATTGCTAAAGCTCTCTTGCGTAATCCTCATACACGTGGATACACAGACGTCTCAACAAAATGAGAATAAGACATTGTTGGCAACAGCTAAACTTTCCGTACATCTTAGAACAAGACATAAGCAACAGCCAATCCTTCCCTAAAGTGTACTAAATGAATTAAATGCGTTATGGGCAACATTTACACCTACATCTTACTACTTTCAGAACTCTGGCAACGAGCCCGATGTGTTGGTGTTGCACAACGTCACAAAAAGCGACTCGGGCAAGTACATCTGCATCATTGGCAATGACATAATACAGCGAGAATTTTCAGCAACCTTGGTAGTCATTGAAGAAGGTAGGCCATAGATCTCTGTTGGTTGTTTTAAACTTTTTCACACGCAGGTACCTGAAAATCTGATTTGTAGCTGCAAGGAAAGTTATGTTACATTCACTTATTTTATACTTCACACTTTTTCTTAGCTAACGGAACACAGAAAGTGTGAAGATACACAAGGAATGGATTGCTTGGTGGAACAGATAAAAATGCGAAAGGAAATGCTAAGAAATAATCAATCCTGAAATCTCTTTGGATGTCATTTAAGTTTTGACAAATTCAAAGGTGTAAAACTTGATAATTGTTTTGCAGATCTCCGAAGATCCAATCCAATTCTAGGAAGCCTATGTTACTGTGCTTTTGGTTTATGCCAGAAATGTTTATAATAATGGCTGGTATTTCCTTATTAACCATAAACTTTTCTGAAGCAGATAATTTTTATGGAAATGTATAAACTAGGAAAAAAGGACGAACAGCTTTATTACTTAATGACTAAAAAGTTGTGACGTTTCGGCGTGAGCCTTAATTATACAAAAAACACACAGGACGAAGAAATAGAGTGAGGAGATAAATTCACATGAATGCTATGTTAAAAAAAAAACAGGAAATAAAATGAAAAGAGCACTTAACTGTAACTTGTAAGAAGATGTGGCTTGTCCGACGCTTGTTCAGAAATGGGCATCGTGGAGCGTAGAGAATGTTTAAATGGAGACTTGTGATGTGTGATAGGTTGGTCGTAACTGAGGGTGGTGGGTGGGGAAACCGTGGAGGGGAGAAAGAGTGATACAATGTTAACCTAGCCAGGAGAAAGTGAAATAGACGATTATAGTTGGGGTAGAGGGGTTGTAATATGAGAGGAGGTTCTGAACTATGTGTAACAAGTGAGAAAGGAGTGGAGCTTAGTGATGAGGGATTTGATTGTTGAAGAGGAGAATGTTAGGTGTAGCTGAATAACGAGTTCAAACCGTGTGGTTCCAGCGTCCCATAATCCTGAATGTAGCAGTTTTCAATCATAGGAGTTGCTGAACATATTTTTGCTTAGTGGCTTCTCTCATGGTTGATTCTGTCACTAACAGCTATAATCGGCCAAAGGAATAACATATTTGTGTTGGAATTCCACGTTTTCGCTTGACATAATCCTACAGTCTTACAAAGAGTTGCATTCTGTCTAGCGGGGTCATTTGCCACTTTTTCTAAGTTATTGCGACTGATGTAAACATTTCCTGTAGATGTCTATAAATATCATTTTATCCCAGCTTCGGTCTACCTCGTGGGCTGCTTCCATCCATAAGTTTTCTATGTAATATTTTCTTAGAGATAAGGTTGCTGCCCATTTTTTCAGCATGCTCCCGTTAGCATATTTCTCTGCTCCTAAATGTTATCATCATAGGTGGAAGCTTAGCATGTGTGTGTCGAATCTTTCAGTTGGTAACATTATCCTGCCACTTGATGTTCATTATTTACGATGGCGGTGAAGACGGAATTTCTTAAAAATGTCTTGAATTTTTTTTCCCACGTTTTAGATTCATGTAAGAGTGTGCTAATGTCTGATCTGAACCTTTATCTTATATCTTATATCCTTCCCGTGCCGTTAAACGTCACATAGGGCTCGCAAGGTAGTTCGCCAATTTTTCCTGTCTTTGGCGAGTCTTTCAACCTCATAAAGGGATTTTATGCCCATTAATTTGGCCTCTCTTAACAATGTCCTCTTCAGAGTTTCACGCTGTCTGCCTCTTTTTCTTTGGCCTGTTGTGTTCCACTTGATAGCTTGTTTTGGGATTCTCTGACTGTTTCTTCTCATCACGTGACCAACATATGTCCATCTCCTTTTCCTGATCACCCATGAGACTGGTTGTTGTTCAGTCATCTGTCTTATCTCTGCATTGTTCTTGAATTCTTTCCACTTGATGCCGAGTATTTTCCTTAGGTATTTGTTTTCAAAAGAGTCTAATTTCTTGTCTATTTCTTTAGTTTTTTTTTTCCAGCTTTCACATACATAAATGAGGGCGGATATTACATTTGAATTGAATAGTCTCAACTTGGTTTTTGTGCTTATAACTTTTGAATTCCATATGTTCTCAAGATTCTTGAAGATCGATGCTGTTTTTGCAATTCTGATTCTAACTTCCTTTCTAGTGTCACCATCTTGGTCTATGTAGCTGTCAAGGTATGCAAATTGATTGACTTCTTCAATATCTGTCCCTTCTATGTGAATTTTTCCATTTTCATTAAGGGGAATTTTCATTATTTTTGTTTTGTCCTTGTTAATTTCAAGTCCTATTTTGCTAGCCAGTGAAGACAGGCTGTCTATTTTTTCTTGCATGGAATTCACATTGTTACTGATAAGAGTTATGTCATCAGCAAAATCAAGATCTTCTAGTTGGGTCCCATGTACCCAGTCAATACCTGTGCAGCATTTTTTCATTATGAAGTCTATTGTAATTCCAACCTTTATATTCAGTGCTATCTTCTGCTGATCTTTGCCCATTATTCACATTCACCCGTTTGCCAGATGTAGCAGTTACCTTTATTAATCGTTAATTGAATTCTTCGTCTAGAAAGAAGGTGGCAGTAAGTGTCTATCCAATATAGTTGTACCTTTCCACGGGTCAATTGGATTTAAAGTTATACTAAACTGTGTGGTTGTCGTGTCTTTGACAGTCTTCATGAGAACAGGTCACGTGCTAACTTCATACTGTTTGTTGGTAACTGTAGGGTAGCCTTGCCATGAACCACAAGGGCTGCATCGTCAGCAAAGAGAAGTTGTTTACATAAACTATTCGTTTTTGTCTTAGCTCTGAGTGATGCTAGCTTACACAGCTAGCCCACTAATAGAATATATCACCATGGGGTGATATATTCATTCTCACAAAGATATTACAGTATAAGAAGACAGCAAAGTGGATAATTGAGAAGAGGGACAAGGAAACAACCATGTTTAATTGAATTCTTGACCTCGGAACTATCAGAAGTGCTTGCATCGAAATGTATCTATTATTACAGAAGTGAATGGCACAGCTATTTTGGTTTCATCTTCTCATTTGAGCCATAAAGTTTAGCAGTGCTTTGCTGCAAGCATTGGCTACTAGACACTGATGTATATGGCTGTGATTTGGCGGTTGTTTTTTCTAGATCTAAGAAAATAGAGGGCGCAGTACTTCTTTAGCAGACTCCACCACCATGAGGCCATAGCCATACCTGTTCCGTTAGCAAGGCTGTGTCTGTTATTGGGAGTACCAGCGAAAAAGTGGGAGAGGCTCTTGGTCGGTTATGATTCGCCAGTTCTGATGCATGCAGTCAGCGGAGTTGCTAATCGCGCTATCTCGGATGGCGTCTGTACCCCCCCCCCCCCCCCCCGAATGCCTGTAATAAAGAAACAAAAATGATGTCTAACGAAAATACACAAAAGTGGATACTGCTCTTAAAGACGCACACGAAACTTGCATTATGCAAATGAAACTAAACAATAAAACTGTTTTGATATTTTATGCTAAATGTAATTTATAAGAACTATGGTTACAACATGACAATGTGCGGCACTGGACTACTTAATCACATCAGTGAATCCTATCAGTCGCAGTACTGAAACTATTGAATCACATCAGTCGCAGTACTGAAACTATTGAATCACATCAGTCGCAGTACTGAAACTATTGAATCACATCAGTCGCAGGACTGAAACTGCTGAATCACATCAGTCGCAGGACTGAGATCCTTAATTGGTGAATTTTCTTGCATGTTTGCATGTTCTTTCACTCCTGAATTAATGTCGGTGGTATGCTGAATAAATTCTGGTAGAGAGAATCAGAAGAAAGTTACTTTATACTATAAAAATATCTTACATCTTACATCCTTCCTGTGCCGTTAAATGTCACATAGGGCTTGCATAGTTGTTTGCTAAGTTCCCCTACAGTTTTCGGCGAGTTTTTCAACTTCATCAAGGGATGTTATGCCCATTAAACTGGCTTCTCTTAACAATGTCCTCTTTAGAGTTTCACGCCGTCGACCTCTTTTTTTTCGGCCTGTTGTGCTCCACTTGATAGCTTGTTTTGGTATTCTATGATTCTTTCTTCTCATCACGCGGCCTACATATGTCCATCTTCTTTTTCTGATCACCCCTGAGACAGGTTGTTGTTTGCTTATCTGTCTTATCTCTGCGTTGTTCTTAAATTCAATCCACTTTATACCGAATATTTTCCTTAGGCATTTCTTTTCAAAAGAGTCTAATTTCTTGTCTATTTCTTTAGCCGATTTCCAGCTTTCGCATGCATAAATGAGGGTGGATATCACATTTGACTTGAGTAATCTTAACTTGGTTTTTGTGCTTATAACTTTTGAATGCCAAAATGTTCTCAAGATTCTTGAAGGTCAATGCTGCTTTTGCAATTCTAATTCTAACTTCCTTCCTGGTCTGTGTAGCTGCCAAGGTATGCAAAATGTTTTACTTCATCAACATATATAAAATATATATATATATATATATATATATATATATAAAATATATGTAAAAATATTGGTTGGATTAAAAATGTGGGTTTATTTAGGCTTTGCCTTAACATCTCTCTGAGCATTGATTTATGCAGACTTACGAGGTCTACCAGCATTTCCAGTGCTGTTAGGGTATGAAAGAGTTAAAGAAAGCTAAGGAATATTTTTTCCACATCGGTTTACAAACATTGAAAAATTCCACAAAGATGCACTTCTTTGTCGTGATTGACGAAAAGGTTTAAAACATCTTTTAACTTGCAAACAAAAGAAAACAAAAACAAACTCTCACACTGAACGTGGATGGTTATAAAGTTTCAAACCGCAAAAATTTTTTTAAAAAAAGAAGAAGAAAGCCATGAGGAAAACGGCACCTGAGAAGTTTTCCTGCATCTTTTTCTCGAGTTACCATGGTTACATTGATTCATCTGCCAATAACTTATAGGGATGATTTTTACAAGAGAAATAACTCTCTTTTTATCTTGAGTTGAATTTATTATTTCTGTTGAGGTAATGCTTTGACAGACTTCCAGAGAGAACTGAAAACAAAAGAGAGCACACAAACAGCTGTAAACAGCGGAAGAAAACATCTTTTCTCTGAGTCCTGTTGTATTAGAGCTGCCCCGAGTCTAAAATGGATAAAAGAATAAAAACCAGATGAAAAGAAATTTAAAATAAAGAGTTAAAAAAAAAAAGAATGATTATTTTTCAACATAAACAGCCTGGATAATGATTATGTTTTAGTGTAAACAGACTGAATCTTAAAAAAAAAAAAAAAGGTTTTCTCTTGAGATTTCAAAACCCTAAGATGTCTGTACCTGCTGGACTGTTGTGTTCCATTTATTATTACCAGGTTCTTGTCTAATAGGTAGGGAGAGCTACCAGCAGTCCAGGGGTATGTAAGCATTTCCAGCCGAGCGAGAGAAGGCAGAGATGAGCAAACTGTAAACAAACTGTGCTGTCTCAGCCATGCTTATCCCGGCCCGAAAGATGTGAAGATAAATATTATGTCTCCGGACAGAGATAAGCGAATAAGATGGTGCCAAATGTACCAGATAATTTACCACATTTCCTTTCTCACCCGAAACTTGTTTCGTTTAAACTTGGCTACGTACACGTAGAAATGATGTAAGGACAAAACAAAAACAAAAACAGATACCCTGCAACCAATGGCTAGCTAAATAAACTTTAAATCAACAAAGAAAATATTAAAATAATGAAGAATCTAGTCACGCAAGAGAAGGAAAAAAAAGTATATCTCGAAGGAACAACAATAGAAAAAGTAGATCATTTTGTATATCTCGTAAGCAACACACACCAGGAAGGAGACACAAGGAAAGAACTTTGGATCCAAATAGCAAAGACAGCTCTGGCTTTTTAAGAATCCTGAGAAAATATGGACATCATAACTCCTAAGCGCAAAAACAAAGCTTAGAATATTCAACTCAAATCTAATACCCATCCTTACGTATGCTTAGAGCTGGAAACAGAAAGCAAATTGGACGGATTTGAAAACAAATATCTAAGAAAAAAAATACTCTGTATACAACGGAACGAATTCAAGGCTAAAGCAGAGATAAGAGAAATGAGCATGCAGCAAACAGCCTCAGGAGTGATCAAGAAAAGGTGGCCTATGTATGCGGAGCGATGAGAAGAAACAAAGCAATTCATCAAATGGGAAACATCTGAAGGGGAAGAAACATGGAGACCGATCTCGAGAGAAGAGAACACTGACCAGAGAGACTAAGATAACTGCATCAAATCCTTCGATGAGATTGAGAAGCTCGCCGAGAATGGAAACTCATAGTGAGACACACTGCGAGTCCTGTGTGACCTCTGACAGCACGGGAAGGATGGATGTACATGTTTAGTTTATGCAGCTGCCAGGGTTACTGCCTACAGCAGTGATGATAAAATATGATTATGTTACGATCTTCTTATTACATATAACTCTTACCTACAGCAGTGATGATAAAATATGAATATGATTCTATTACGATCTTCTTATTACATATAACTCTTACCTACAGCAGTGATTAAAATATGATTCTGTTACGATCTTCTTATTACATATAACTCTTACCTACAACAGTGATGAAAATATGATTATGTTACGGTCTCCTTATTACATATAACTCTTACTTATAACAGTGATAAAAATATGATTGTGTTACGATCTTCTTATTACATATAACTCTTGCCTACATTCCAGCTGACTGGTGTTCTCAGTTCTTTTTGGACGCGGAAATAAAAAAATCGTTCCCCTCAAACAGTAAGCATGGGGGGGGGGAAGAGAAGGTAGGAAACTGAGCTTCATTTTCAGAAGCGATATTTTCTTAAGTGCTAAACACCCGTGTCAGGCCAGTACTCTAGTCTACTTCCATGTTGAACTCTCAGCAACCGAATGTTGTATACATCAATATAATAAGTGAGGTCAAGATTCTATTACACTTTCATATCATACTCCCTGTGGCTGAATGGTGTATACAGAAAAGTGATTTAGCGCTGTGTTGTATGTTAGCATTCGAAAGATACTAGACAAAGCACTTTAGACATGAGAGAAAGAAAAATAAGATAATTACCTGGAACTCGAACTACGGACTCTGGCAGGCGAACAACCGCATAGCCACGAGAACAGCGAACTATCCACGCTATCCACAATTTTTTTTTTCCAGATGAGAATCAGCACAACTTTTGCACAGTAAAATGATTTAAAATTTATTGTTATTGTTGTCCAGGAACAAAACTCCAAAAACTTATATATCCAACTTTTTGATACGGCTGAAATTAGTCGTGGCACGCTTTATGGAAAGGAGGTCATGACACAGAAATTCCATCACTTAAATTCAATTTCCCTCAGGTACCCAATTTGGGACATGGTCTGTCTGGTGCTCCCTGGACAACAATAACAACAAATTTTAAATAATTATACTGTGCAAAAGTTCTGTTCATTTGAAAAAAAAATTGTTGTGTCATTGAGATCTCTGTCCTAGCCAAGCTTGCAAGAGACAAACAATTCACCCTTCTCTCATTTCTGTTTTATTTTGATGTCTTCTTAACAAAATCTACACCACAGCACCACCTACCTATAACTTTTTCTCGCCTACAGTAAAGCCCTATTGTCTTGTCTTGTCTTGTGCTATCTCCCTGTAAGTACGAGATGGTGTTCTTTGCTGCCGATGCTGTGGAGGTGTTGAGGCACAGCTTCGTATCGGCGTGGGAGCGGGTTATGGCAGCTACTTTTTCAGTCCCGGAGTGCAGCTAAAAAGCAGGAGGTGTGCAAGACTTCTTTAGCAGACTCCATCACCATGGGAACTGTGGCGATCCCTGCCTGTTAGCCAGGCTAGGCATGTTACTGGAGGTACCAATTGAGAGTGGGACAGGGTCTTGATCAGCTATAGTTCGCTAACCCTGACGCTGGCATATCAGCTATGGGTCGCTGATTGCCTATTCGGACAGCGCCTTCACCCCAGTAAAGCCCTATAACAATAGCAATAAATAATAAATAGACTAAATAAGGCAGGAGAAAACAGGTTGGCATGACTCTGTTTTAAAATTACACCACTGAGGGAATGAATATAGTAAATGAAGCAACAACAACAACTAACATGTTCCGTTTATGGTACCTTCTTCAATTCTGAGGGATTTTCCATTTTCCATGTTTTGTTGTTGTTGTTTTTTTTTCATACATTTCTGCCCTCAAAGAGGTTGTTTCTGAAATGTCAATGCTGCGATATTTATTTACAGTCCAGAACATTTTGAGAGCTAAAGCATTTTTCATTGATAGTGTAGAGAAAACCAGGAACTCAAATGAAGATTACGGGCTTTGTTTACGTTATAGCAAGCAATAAGTGAGCAACAGTTATTTTTTATGAAAAAATCTTTTTTTCTTCTTTTCCTTTTTCGTTTTCAGCATTTTAGTTGAGTCTTGCCACAGTGATGAGAACTGTTACATTAACATAACTTATCAGGAACAATAACTCCTGTTTGTTTTGCTCTTTTAATTGTCTAAAAGAATATGATTGGACAATAATTTCACAACTGAAACAGTAGATCTTTAATTTTTCACAACTTTGTCCTTGGTTACGGGAATTTCAGACCAATTCTCTTATCCAGTAATAAATAAGACATTATTTGTTTGACAGCTAAAACACAAACATTTATTTTCTACAGGAGAGAGTTTGCCATTTGAACCACCTTGCTCTCTCCATATAAGACGTGAGATCTTGCTAGACCACGCCCAAGGGTGTAGGTCAGCTGTACCAGTGGAGATGCACTACTGCATGGGTAAAATACACAAATATTTTAAAACTAATAATGTAGCTATTGCTGTTCAGATATTATATAGATTTATTTTTTTCACTGTCAAGAGCAATGATCTTTGTTCAAATGATCTCTAGCATCCGCAGATGGTTTGTTATTCAAGCAGTGACCAAGGCTCTGTCCTGGATAGTTCGGCAGGATGATACACACAGCGTGGCGCTGACGGACTTTCATAGCGTGCTACCAAGTTAGAGAAGGGTTTGCTATGTCATGATTAGCTTTAACTCTTACGGGAGTGTCATCATGCTCAGGGCTTGCGGGAGTGAGAAGCAATGAGGTGGCCCATCATGTTGCCAATAACACTGTTGCAACAGGTATGTTAGGCAGGATGGATATACCGAAGTCGGTGGCCAAGGACCGAGTGCAGAAGGAGGAAAGATCATGTGTTGATAATATATGACTACAGAGGATGGAGGTGTGAGGAAGGGGAAGGAAGAGTTGATAAGCTGGTTGGTAGAATTTGAGGTTGCCAGAACCAACATCTGACTGGCACAATTAATGTTCATACTCTTCAGTGGTTTACTGAAACAGAGAGCATGGATGTGCCCTAACTGTGATGATGCTGATTCCCAGATTCAAGATTCATGCTTTCACTATCTCGGCATACTCATTATTATGTCAAACCAATGATGCAGTGCTAAATCATTTTGCTATCAGATGCATTCCTTCATCACCTAGAATCATTTATTATCTCACCTCACTTGTACAAAATGTTTTTTTTTTAATGATGAGATAAATGAACTGCATAGGAAAGTAATAGCAAATATGAAATGTGACTGTTCTATTAATTTTCTTTCAGGGGAATTTTAACTGTGAAGGATTAGTTAATTAAGCATCACTAGATCAGCCTTAGAGTGGGTAATAGAATCCATATTGAACAAAAAAATGTATGAGTGGAAAATTGCTAAACAACAGTAGTTTAAAACACAAAAAAATATTTTGCGATGTGCAAAATAACTCTGTTGTAAGACAACTAATGCTTCTTAGCAAATCCAAATAAAGTACTCTTTAGTGAAGGATTGAAGTGATAACCAGCTGGGAGAAAGTTGCTGTGAAGTGATAACCAGCTGGGAGAATGTTGCTGTGAAGTGATAACCAGCTGGGAGAAAGTTGCTGTGAAATAAGAGAAAACCCTTGTCTCACACTAAGACATGAACATGTGTTGCTGCTTTCCTCACTTGACAAAGTCTCAGACAATCATGGCAGCCAGGTAAGGTGAAGGTAAAATCCCATTTCCATGCCATTAAGGCATATTGGGGCTATGGTGTTAGGCTCACATTTCCATGGCCTTCGGCACATGAAAGTGTTATGTGGTCAGCATCATGCCCGGCTGCATTTACTTTCCCAGATTTCTCTGGTACCCATTTTTAGGGGCTGGGTTGACCCAGGGGCCTTTGTGGTGTGTACCAGGAAAAAATCTCATGGCAGCCAGGATCTGTGTTAAAATATGGGTCTTACTGCTGGTGATTTCATTGGTAATACCTGTAGTTCTTCTGCACAGACTATCCAAGCATATGTGTCCTCAGGTTCCTGTGGGAGAAGCTACTATGTACCACAGCTAATGACATCAGACATGTCCAAGAAGAAGGAGTTTTCTGGTCTCTCAGTGAATCAAACATGCAAGTGAGGCCTCCATGTTCATAGTTCTCATCTCATTAATCAAAACAAGTGAACTGTATGTATGGTGCTAATATATTTAATGAAGTGATATTGATCTTCTTTTCTTTGTCTGCTGCTGCTGCCGTGATGTGTTGCAGTTTGTAAGAATTTGTTTCTAATGCAATGCTAGGTGTGCTTAGCTATTCATGTGACGTGTCTTTTCCAGAATGCTGTCCCTCTCTCACTGACTTCCTGAATGCAGTGTGGTCTTGGTCAAGTTGACCACTCGCAGTTAACTTATTCAGACTTTCCATGATGTCCTGAGTCCATATGCGGCAAGGTCATCTCTTTTTGCCAGGCACTGTATCTTCTACTATCAGTCTCTCCAAACAATTGTGTTGCCTTTCCTGCAACCATTAGTTCTTCCAAGGATGACTTTTACTGTATCTGTCCATCTCATTCTGATTGCTTCCATTCTTACAGCTCCTCGAGGCTGATTGATCTGGTCTCCTTTTGGTCAGATGTCCAGTTCAGTTCAGTTATTCTCTTTGAATGTCATGACTGGTATTGCAGTAACTTGTGTTTTGAAGTAGTTTATTTCTTAATTAATCTCTCCAAGTTATTTTTTTTTTACTGGCTTTTCTCAAATGTCAGATCTCTCTTGATCCAAGTACAAGTTTTTTCAGTTTTCTCTGACTCACTCCTTTACGCTTGTTCTCAGAACAAAGGATGTCTTCATATTCAGCCAGTTGTTTCTTGTATTTAACTTTTATTAACAAGCTTTCAGAACTTCATATTCAGCCAGCTGTTTCTTTTCAGTCAGTCATTTGCATGTACCTTGTGGAACTTTGCCTCTCTAACAGCACTCTTGTAGGCCTCTCAGTTTGTATGCAAGATGCCCTGCTGCTGATACATCCATTTGCAGATTATCAATGATGTCTTACAGCCATCTTCGACTTGGTCTTCTTTTCTTTCTTTTTCCCATTATGTACCCTTTCAAGACTGTCTTCTCTAAATTCTCGTGACGTTTGATGTGTCCAAAATATTTAAGTTTTCTTTGTTTAATTCTCTTTACTAGCCAGCCTTCTTCAGTATTAAGTTCTTGTAGTATGGATATATTTGTTCTTTTTTGTGTCCATGATATTTGAAGAACTTTTCTGTAGCATTTACATTCAAAGGCATTTATGTGTTTCTCGGCTGTTTTGTTAAGTGTCCAGGTCTCACAGGCATATGTTGCGATGGGAAAGATGCATGCCCTTAAAAATTTTATTATTGTAGTTCTCTCTGTTCCCCTCCACAGATTCTTTAGTTGTTTTACTTTTTGAAGAGCGATAGATGTCCTTTTAATTCCCCTCATTGTATCTCCATTATTAATTAGTAATGATCCAAGACATTCAAAACTCTCCACCTCTTCCAAATTTCCTCATTGATATATATTTCAGCTGCCTTGTTTGTTTTGTCAGTTGTCATCAATTAATTTTGTTTGCATTAAGATAAAGGTTTTGCTCTTCACTATTCTTATGGACTGGCATAATTAGTTTTTCCATTCCTTTTTGTCTTGTGGACAATAATACTGTGTCATCAGCATATCTAATCTCTGGTATTTCATAACCTCCAAATGTTATGGCATTGTAATATTCTTTGTCTGCATCTTCTCTAACATTCCTCATTATATTTTCAGTATACAAGTTAAATAAGTAAGATGACAATATGTTTATGTTAAACCAAGTTGTTGTTTCACCCATTTATTCTTACTGCCACCTGTTTCTGGTAAAAAAGAAAAGTAAAGGTAACCCTGTCATGCCTTAGAGGCACATAGGGATATGGTGTTAGTGCCCATATTTTCCTTGACCTGTCAGCACACTAGAGGGTGATATGGTCAGTATCACGCCTGGCTGCCTTTTCCTTCCCCAACTCCAGAAGAAGTCGGGTACCCATTTCTACAGCTGGGTGACTGGGGTGCCGCCAGCCGGATTCGAACCTCTGACCTTCGCCATGAGAGACCAGTGCACTAACCACTTTGCCACTGTATGTAACCTTTATTAACAAGCTTTCAGAACACCTTGAGTGTGTGATCATGTATTTTAATATGATGCCATCTAAATATATTGTGGTTTTCATTGGTGGATTTTCTTTTTTCTTTTTCTTTTTATATGACCCTCATTCTCTCCCATTTCTTATAATTAGGTCTGTGATTAGCTCAGGAATGCTAGGAAAATATCTGTATAACCATGAAAGATTATGAAAGACTTTGTTATGTAAACATCTTTGTTATGTAAACATCTTTGTTATGTAAACAGCTTTGTTATGTAAACAGCTTTGGTATTCATTATTTTCATGCAATAATGTCTTTATTCACTAACTTTCCTCACTGTTGCTACATTGACCATCTATATTCACGCCCGACAGATGTTGCGTTGGTGTAGTAGACGGACTTCGAATTGTGGAGCTGGACTGTCCACTTGGTACCAAGAAAAGGGGATTTTACACATTATTAAGCAACTGCCAGTGTCAGCTGTGTAGTGTCAGTGGTAAGTTGGGCAACTATTTTTTTTATTTTAAAAAAAATATCATTATCGTTTAGTTTACTAATTTGGTTCAAGTTGCAGCAGTGAGATTTTTTTCTGGTACACACCAGAAAGGTCTCAGGGTCCACCTAGCCTCTAAAAATGAGTACCAGAGAAATGTGAGAAGGTAAATGAGACCAGGCATGATACTGACCATGTCACATGTTCATAGTCTTGGAAATACGGGCTTAATACTGTATCGCCGGTATGCATTAATGGCATGGAACTGGGGATTTTACCTTTTACATTAATATATTCATCATCTTGGTTGCAAGGCATCATTGATAATCTGCAAATGGATGCATCAGCAGCAGGGCATCTTGCTTACAACCGAGAGACCTACAGGAGAGCTGTTAGAGAGGCAAAGTTCCGCAAGGACGTACATGCAAATGATTGACTGACTGATCTTCATCATATATAGCACATTTATTATTCCATTATCTTCATTATCTTCATTATCTTATTCACAGAAAAAAATGTGGCTGCAGTGCATTATTTCTTTCCTGATTTGCTCAGTTTGACAATTTCATTGAAGTTGAACGCTGGTGATACTCCTAAACTGTTGTAGTTGTATGACTTGTTACAGGAGTTAGACTGTAGATTATTTACCATCATCTTCTTATTGTTCTTCTTTAGATTTCTGAGTCATTAATGGTCACTGCTGCAGAAAAAGTTCGCCTCCATTCCTCTCTATTCCTAATCTTCTCTCTCCTTTTGGTGACACCAGTTTCTTGAGGCTCCTCTATCTGTTCCGTAACACTAATACTTTTTTCACAGAAGTAGGTCGTTGGCCCTATGTTACAACCCCTAACCTGGAAGACCAGATTTACAGTTCAGAAACAACACTAAGCAAGAAAGTTGAAAGTCCTGGAGGCATATGCCTCTAGATACAAGTTCATGTATACAATTCACTTGTGGTACTAAGCAGTTGCCTAGTAAATGTGTAAAGAAGAGTGGAGTGTATTTTATGATATAGAAAATAATAATAAATTAAAAAGTGCAGAGCTTCTCAAATGTAAAAAAATAAGAACACCAGAAAGAACTGAGCTAGTGGTGTAGTATTTTGGATGCATTAAGAGGCCTGTCCAAAAAAAAAAAAACAGACTTTGCAACAAAAAAAAAACCTTACTTACAAATTAGTCAGACTTGTCTCCTTTGAAACAGATCCCTCCACTGTTGATACACCATGTCTAATGTATTTTCCAGTTTTTTTTATGTGTTCTGGATCTAGGATAGCATGCATGTCCCATAGCAAATTTTTTTTTATCTGTGATCTGAAATCTGCAACCTTTTTAATGGTGGATTATAACTTTGGGACTTAAAAAAAAAAGTGTACAGGAGCCAAATCTGGAGAGTAGGGTGGCAGCGTGGCTGTGTGACAAGAAAATAAACAGTGACGTGTGTGCGGGTACATTATCATGATGCAGGTTTTCTTTGTCCATGCTTCCAGTCTCGCTCTTCTTACTGCCTCTCTCAATCACCTCATTATACCCACGTAGAACTCTTTATTGACTGTTTGTGTGGTACAAACTCATGATGAACAATGCCTTCTCAGTCAAAAAAAGATGATCAACAAAACCTTCACATTTGAGCAACTCTGATGGGCTTTTTTTTGGTCGAGGTGATGTCATTCCAATCCACTGTGGATCCAGTTTTCATTTTGAAATTTTAGCCATAAATCTGTTTCATTACCTGTTATGTTACTTTTCAGAAAGTTTTCATCAGCATTCAAATGATCAACCTTTACAAATTTCTATTTCATTGGTATAACAGTATACTGGAAAATTTACTGTTACGATGGTTTGATTCTCGTGAAAGGGATTAATCCAGGGTATTTTAATATTTTGACCATTTGATTTAAAGCCCTTGGTATTTTTTGTTGTACCAGAGTTCAGTGAAAGGTCAGGGATGAGACCTAAATTCCAGGAGATGTTTGATTATTTTTATGAACTTATTCTTGACATGTTTGTAACAGAAAAGCTAAATTCGGAATGTCCAGATAGTTTTCTTCTGAAGGTCATAAACAGGTAGAATCACGGGTTGAGTGATTCTCAGGATAGAAACTTCGGGAAGTTTTAGGAAAAATGTGCGAGCATATTTAAGGAATGTGAAAGAAAGAAGATTATTATTATTATGTTTATGAGGTTAGAATGAGTTTGAATTAAGTCTCGGTTGAGAGGATCGTTGTTGGGCATTAGTTGAGAATGTGATTTTTCTAACCTACAGTGCACTGTGTTAGTGATTTTTTTGTCATGTAGCTGACTTGTGCATAGAATGCTCCTTTTGGAGACGTGAGATTATTTCCTATTATGATTTCAGTAAAGAGAAAGGTAGTTGTTAGTGACATAATGTCAAGCATTTGTCTTGCTGAACTAAAGAGTGTGAAATTGGTTCTTTTTTGGGATTTTTATATAGACCTTTGGGTCTAGAGATTTTCTGTGATGGTTGTGTGAATTCTGTACTTATATTATGATGCAGTAAGTGTTGCACTCTTAGTAGTACTTGCATTTTATTTACTTGCTGTTTTCATGTAGTGTAAGAGTTGGTTTCTCCCTTCCCATCTGGCAAACAAGTTCTTGTGGGGAAGAGGACTAGCCTGTTTCCTTTTTCTGTATTGAATGTATCAAATACTTCTCCCCCTCACGATATCATCATCCATACTTTCCCTCAATAAAGTGTGAGTTTATGTTCACACCAGTTGTTATTTACTTCACACTTTTCACTGTGTGTGTTGCCCTTGTTAGCATATTTCTATAGCAGAAGTTTCATGATAGTAATACAAATATTTATAAGTATTGCCGTGTCTGAAACTAGAAGTCACAGTAATAATAGACAGATGCATAAGACATGTATAAGTAGGGCACATCTACATCGGATGCTTCACTAACAATCAGGCACCAATTTGCATGAATTACAGAACTCGCTTTCTCAATATGATCTTCATACATGGATGCAGAAGGTCATCTGAATCATCTTCTGTGGAAGTTCTTCCAGGTTTGAAACGTTGGTGTCAATCATGACTTTGCGAACAGCTCAAATGATTGCTCTCCTAGGCTTGTTGAAACATTTGAAAAGTTTCAGTGAAAGTTTTACCTACTCTTAAACGGAATTTCATGCAAACTTCAAGATCCTTCATTGCTCAATGTGTCAAAAATTGCAAAATGCACTACAAGAACATTCACTTTACCTCATGTAGCATGTAAACAGTCATGGCATGATTTGACTATTAATAAAATAAAGGTCAAGGTCACTGTTACAGATACATGCAGTAGCTAGCTTGTTGCTTCACCTCATTGTTGCATCATGTTAAAGGTTTCTTTTTTGTACAGGCCTTGTAAAGAAGGCATCTTTGATGGAAAAGTTCAGGGCAAAAGAACAATGCAACAAGATGTATGGGCAGATGAACTTAGATGCACAGTAGGCAGATTATATTGGGTTATAAAACTTTTAACCACTATACTATTTACTATACTATATACCATTAACTGGAGGCCATTCTTTGAAGGAAAAATTCAGGGAAAAGGACCAATATGATGACAGTGAGATGTATGGGGGACAACTTTAGAGACAGACAGTAGGCAGACTGCAGACTATTGTGTGTTATAAAACTACAAAAATAAAGCAACATGAAGTAGGCTGTAGCCTTTTATTTATTTTTTTTTCTGTAAAGCAGATTTTATACTGAGTAATTTTGAAAACAAAGATTATGATATATAACTAAAAATTGATACATATTACCCTATTGTCATGCTTGAAATGATGGTACCAGTGTAAAATTGTTTACAGTGTTTTATTTGATCATCATGAAGATTTTGATAGTTTAAGATTTTGAAAGGTAAGAGTGACAAATCATGTGACTTATCGATTTTTTAAAAAATTTCTTTACAGAAAAGATGCCTGAAAAGAACTCAAAGACAAAATCATAGAACAGAACCCAAGCCACAATCAAGGAACAATGTGGAAGAAAATGTAACAAAACAATGAAGCAAAATCCATCTTTATCAAAGACAAATTCATGAACCTACACCAGGACAAACAAGTCATTAGTCTCCCATTTCTTGTATGAAACATGGATCTTGGAACATGGCTTCTTTGTGAATGATTTACTGATATACAAAAATCCCTTTTGCTTAAGACAACTGACAGGTTTGTCCAATAACCACATTTGGTAGACATTTTTATTTATTATGTTTTAAAAATTCATTATCTGTACATTCTTCTTCTGCGTTCGAGGTTGTTGGTCACTTCAGATCCTGATCCCTGTCGACGTGGCAAAGCCCACAGTCCTCTCCAGATCCTGATAGGACCCTCAAAGCTTTTGTCCCAAAGCTTGTGTCCTCTGGCCATGTCTCACGCCTCAGGTTTGGGCACTCTTGTAAGATATGTTCTGGAGTCTGGACTCCACTGCCACGTGGACACTTGTCTGTGTGACATTTTGAATTGATGCAGGTGGCTCAGTAGTCTGCAGTGGCCTGTCCTTAGGTGGAAGAGGATGGTTTGCTGATGTCTTTGTTGTTGGTATATTGGATCTGGTTCATTGTTACATTTCAGTTGCTTTTTCCATTCAGATCTGCACTGGTTACGGATTATTGTTTTCGCCTCTTGGTAGTTTAATTATTTGTACATGATTCATTTTCATTGTACGTTTCTTTGAACAGGTAAATATCCTGTACCTACTGATCAGAGGTTCATCTTTATCTTTGCTATAACGGAAACACCATACCATGTTCTACAAACTATTTGTATTGTTTGTAAAGCTCAGCATGTTACGGTTAGCAGTCTTTGCAGTCTAAAACCCCTGGATTAGAGAAAGGAAGGATTGCTCCGCAGATATGGGATGCAAATACAGCAACAAATTTGATGATTTTGTCAAGTGCAGACATTTCTATCAGCTCATTTAACTTCCATTACTCTCTCTTTTTCACACGTACGTGCCACAACATCCGTGAGATAACATACGCTGAAAATGATGGTTTCAACATAATATGAAAATCAAAATGTCATAAGCAGAATAACCATTGAATGCTTAATGTTGTGTGAATGAGAGGAGACATGGAAGACTAGAAGCACCTGGCAAAGGAGTTTTCAAGCAGAGATTAGAAAGACAGATGGAGACAGATAGAAGAAGTGGCCCAGGACAGAAATAAATGGAAAGCCCTTGTTGTTGGCCTGTTCCCCAGATAGGGGTAAAGAAGGCGTTGGGGTGGGAGGATGAGAAAAAGAAACCTGGCATGGCAAAAATATTAAAGAAGGACACCATGACAGCCTGCCAAACTTCACACCATTTATTAAACATAATGAGAACAACATTTCCTCATCCTCACAACTGTAGAAAGAAATGACAAAAAAAAAACAAACTGCAAGCTAACATAAATAAACCTTACCTTCGCAATTATCTCAATGATGAAAATTAAACTAAAATTAAACACATATAAGTAAAAGGAAGTGTTTATGTATATGAACTCTTTAGCATCCTACAACAAAGACTTTGTTTAAAAAAAGGTAGTTTTGCTGTTTCAGTCCTTTTTTTTAAATTAAAATTGTTTAAAAATAGTTTTTAAAATTTTAAATGAATCATTTTATGACAAATTTTATTAACTATATAAGTGAAAAAAATAAATATGTTCAGATCAGTTATAACTTTTTGTGCTAGATTATGCTTTATATATTCTATGCCACAGTCAGAATACAGTGTAAGTAAGTTGTACTTTACAGTAAACTTGTTACTTTTCCATTAGACAGTTGGAAGTTTTACACACACTGTTGACTGTTACAGTCAAATAATGCTGTTGGAATCATTTTCTTCGCATGCACGCACCAATAAAGTATTTTCCAGATGTTCGAAGTAATGCACACACGGAGCATATCCCCCCTCATCCCTGAACTGTAAAACTTGATAACCACACTCAGCTTCTCTGAGAAGTTTGGTCTCAGCATAAATCTGCTCATTTAGTGTGCAATATTTTTGCTTGGGTTACCTTCTATTGGAAACCAGTCAGAATTTTATTCTGTAATACACATTGTTTTGTTCAATATTTTTTCTTCCATTTGAATGTACAGTTTTGGGTCTGCTGTGTGAGTGAACTTGATGAAGATATCATGAAATTAAATTAATGTGAGGTTCTTAATGAGAGCTTCTGTTTATGTTTACTTCATGCAATAATATTTGGAGCTTCTGTTTATGTTCACTTAATGTAATAATATTTGCTTATTTGTACTTGAAGACTTCTTGTCTTTCCACGTAATACTTGTATGTGGTGTACATTAAACACTGATTTAAAATGTTCTGAATCTGTGAAAACCAACATTCACAACTTGATATTTCATGTGTTTTGTGTGCCAGTTGATATTTCAATTTCAAGTATGACCTGTACCTTGGAGACTTAAAAAATTGAATTCTGTTGCTGTAATATTTTAATTCAGAAACCTAAAAAAAAAATATATATATATTATGTTTAGCTTCACAGATATTTTGGATTTTGGTGACAGATCATCAAAATTAACAGAAATTCTTTAATTTTAGTTCACATTTCTTATACTGTTATTAACTCACATGGCACTCATTAATATGTATATATATTTTAAAAGATGTTAGGAGTGGCTGCGCTGATCATGACAGAGCTTTTTTTGGACTGAAAGCTGGAGGTTTTATTCGCGGCCCTCCAATCCAATCATCCAGCATGTGAAGGAATGCTCAGCACAAACTGTTGAGGAAAATTGCCTTCCAAAATGGAGAATATTTTCCAGTACTGTGAGGCACACTGGCTTACACTGCACATGATCTGCCAGTTCATGAAGGGAAAACAGAATATTACACTGAAAATCATTTCCATGAAAATGTGATTTTTGCCCTAACTAGAGCTACCAACATGAAAATATAACACTCATAACATTGTTATCTTGTTTTAATATAATCTGTTTTTTATGTCAAGATATAAACCATATATAAAAGCTTTAAGTGCATGTAGATTCACCATATTCTGACAGGCATCATTTTGATGTTGATGGAACCATAAATCTCACATGAATCATCAGACTTCTAGCTTATCAAAATAGCATTAATCTTTAGTCTGTGTGTCTATAATCAACAAGTCCTTCAACTCCATGAAGCATTCTATTATTATCATTTTATAAAGAAGAGCACTGGTGGAGCCATCAAACCATATGGGGTTTTTTTTTCCTCTTTTGAACCATTTCTTAAATTAATACACCTGAGAAAAGTATTTGTTGGCCATATAGTGTGTTTTTTTAAAAAAATTTCTATACTTTCAGTTTTCTTTGATCATGCTATTAAACTACACTAGCTCAGATCTGATGGCACAGACCATATTTTGAGAAACAGTCACTTCTGGTTATAAGACCAGGTTTTTCTGATGCCTTTCTTTTAATAATCTGCCCCATTTGCTCTTCGGTTGTTTGATGCCATCATTTCAGAGACACATCCTCTTTAAATATATCATGTAATGAGATCATCCAACAAACTTGAAGTTACAAGATGCATAGGCAAGGAAACTAGACTTTGCAGGAAAAAACATTACTTGCAGTTGTTGTGACTGGCTAAGCAAATCCAACATTGATAGAAAGGAACTGCTCTGCAAGCATCAATGCTTGGCAAAACCTATATCAGCTATATCAGCCTATATCAAAACCATCTCCTTTGACTAAAAGTGCCAGAATATAAGTAATGACATCATCCAGCAGTAAATTTCTTATTCTTTGCTGATATATTATGCATTAATTATTTTTACTGTTATATCTCAAGAAAGCTCTTGTCTCATTTTTGTCTTTCTGGGTTCTATAATACTGTCACATACACTTACATCTTATTCTTTCAACTTATTACCAGTTTAAAATCAGAACAGTTTAAAGTGAAACTATCACCTAATAGTATTAACCGTGGCCCTCCAATACACTGCAAGATACTCATGTGGCAATAACAGGTTACAAGACAGCAGAGGAAGTGGTCTGTGTCAGTGTGTGACATTCAAAGATTTATAACATCAGTTTCACCTTTGTTCCAGAACATGTTTCAGGAAGTGTAAAGAGCGGGTTTGCTGGCAGGGCCAGCTGGATCTACAGTAGCAGAAGAATAATTACCAGACAGGACAGACATTTTAGATATCACCATAAGAGCCAGCAGGATAACAGAGTGGTACATTTCTACTTCAGCAGCGACACCAGACACAAATGGAATGTTAAGGACATAGGAACAGTAAATCAACATAGAACTTGTTGTATGTTTATTTGAAAGATATTTTGGAGATGACCACATGTATAGACTTGTCTGGAGAACACATGTGTCCTAATTAAAAAAACTTCAAGCTGAATAGAATATAAAGGCTTACATTTGTTCATTAAGCCACAACATAATAGCTTTATAATACTAAAATCAGTTCTTCTTTCCATACCTGAAGCAATATCTTCTTATGTATAATCCCATCTACAGTAGCTCACTACTCTCTCTGGGTCAGCACTCTCTCCCTCTCTCTCTATAGAAAGTAGTTGCATGCCTTGCTTTTACTTTTGTTTTGAGAATGAGTAATAGAGTTAGTTTCCAGAAGGTCTGGTTCTGACCTAAGGCAGTCTAGTCAGCTTTAAACTTAAAAAAACTTATTAACTTTTGTGGTTCTATATTTAGAAAAATTATTGGGTCTATATGTTGCATTTTTTTTTCACTCACCAGCAACTCTCATCATTCATTCATTCCTTTGCTTGTCCCTTGCGGAACTTTGCCTCCCAAACAGCACTCCTGTAGGCCTCTCGATTGTGAGCAAGATGGCCTGCTGCTGCTGCATCCATTTCCAGATCATCAACGATGTCCTGCAGCCATCTTCGTCTCGGTCTTCCTCTTTTTCTTTTTCCCACCATGTATCCTTCCAATACGGTCCTCTCCAAAGTATCATGACGTTTAATGTGGCCAAAATATTTAAGTTTTCTCTCTTTAATCCTCTTCACTAGCCAGCCTTCTTCAATATTAAGCTCCTGTAGTATAGATATATTTGTTCTTTTTTGTGTCCACGATATTTGGAGAACTCTTCTATAGCATTTACATTCAAAGGCATTTATGTGCTTCTCAGCTGTTTTGTTAAGTGTCCAGGTCTCACAGGCATATGTTGCGATGGGAAAGATGCATGCCCTTAAAAATCTTATTTTTGTGGTTCTGTCTGCTCCTCTCCACAGATTCTTTATTTGTTTTACTTTCTGAAGAGCAATAGATGTCCTCCTTTTAATTTCCCGCATTGTATCTCCATTATTAGTTAGTAGTGATCCAAGATATTCAAAACTCTCCACTTCTTCCAGTTTTTCCCCACTGATACATATTTCAGTTGCCTTGTCTGTTTTGTCAGTTGTCACCAGCAACTCTACTAATCAAAAACAGAATAATATTTTTGTATTTTGTTACAAAATAAAGCCTTCCTGCCTTTCAGTTTGAATAGTGCAAAGTCTTGGAACAATTATGACAACAATTATAAAGTTTTCCCCCAGTGCGGTTCTTTTCAATCTGTGCCAGAATAATCAGATTTAAAATTTAGTCTGATTTCCTGATTCTTGTTGCCAAATCTATTCATTTTACAGCAGTCTGTGTTTACTGTATTACTGCTGAGTTTCCAATGTTTTAAGAATTTCTGCCCATATTAAAGACCAGAAAACTGGAAAAGTGTCAGAACCAGCGGAGAAATTCATAATCTGTATGAAGGACAAATCAGTTCTACTATGAAATCTAGCAGGAAGGAACAGGAGAGCTTATTCGGACAAAAACTCACACACATATAAAAGATGGGGGAGGAAAGTGGCAGACAAAGATGATGATAAGTAGAGAATAGAGAAAGACTATCTACAACAATGAGCCTAAAAGGCTTGGACTGCTAAAAAGATAGAGAGTACATAGTGTTCTGTAACCTGATTGTACTGATGCTACTTTTTCGCTTGTAAATAAATTCACTGTATTTATTCATGAACTCATGGTGTTTATTACTGTATCTCTTGCTATGCATCCAGTAATACAAACCTAAATTTGGAAGGATAAGTCATCTTTGTGCAACTTGACACAATCAGAACAAATGCAATGAAACTTAGTTGAGATAATTTTCTCATCCAAAAGAATGTCAGTGACACCTTTGTCTAAAAAAAAAAATCTCTCCAGCCAACAATGAGACCTCAGCATTTCATATTTACTTGAGATACATATGTCACAGTTCTATCTTTCTAACCACTCCATGCCACTGAAGAAAACAGGTCACTGAAAATTCCATTTCACTGGATATAGTTAGGTAAAGATAAGAAACAAACACACTGCTGGCAGAAATGCAGATGAAGACATAGACATGAAAGAAGCTGGCATTGGCTAGGCACATGCTCCAGATGACTGGTGACTCACTGCCAACAACAGCACCGAGACGGACACATGCTCCAGATGACTGGTGACTCACTGCCAACAACAGCACCGAGACGGACACATGCTCCAGATGACTGGTGACTCACTGCCAACAACAACACTGAGATGGACACATGCTCCAGATGACTGGTGACTCACTGCCAACAACAACACTGAGATGGACACATGCTCCAGATGACTGGTGACTCACTGCCAACAACAACACTGAGAGGGACACATGATCCAGATGACTGATAACTTACTGCCAACAACAGCACTGAGATGGACACTTCAGTGGTACAGGAGTAAAGGAGACCAAAGGAGATGTGGAGAAGAACAGCAGAGAGGATGTTGAATAAGAGGGCTCACTAAGAGCGAAAAAAAAAAATGGTGAAGGACATGTTTTGTGGAAAACCCTTGCAGAAGCCCCACGTGTCTTAAGCACCTTTAGGTTAAGAGACAGAGTTAGATTAAGGCTTCGAGTCTGAATCAGTTAAAATAAGCCCTGTCAAAAAATGACAGGGCTTATTTTAACTGAAAACTAACACATGGATGTTTCCAACTTTTTATAACAGAGAGTAACTGCTCAAATTTTAAAACTATTTTAGGATATTTTGTCTGATATTGAAAAGGGGATCCCTCACAACTGCAAGAATGCGTTTAAAATTCAGTGAAGAAATCACATGATTTCTACATTAGATTTGCCACATAACATCAGTTATGCCACACATAGAGTTAGCATGAATTCGTCTCAGCTCTAAATCTTAAAAAAAATTGTGCTTCACTCTGGTTTACAATTATATTTTGTTTTTAATATTAACTGCTCTCTCCTCTTCAAAAAACTCCACTTTATCAACAAAGCATTCTAAAACAATGTTGGATATTTTTCATTTACTTGAAATACATAAACTGATCTCTGGAGACTGTAGAACATAAGTAGATGATCTGCTCTGGTGACTTCACAACTGGGAAATTTATGTGGCATGATCAAAAGTTACAAACTTATTGTCTCTAATGTGAAAACTGTTAACACTATGTACCCATCGCCAAACAATAAAAACTGTTTTCCCAGCTTCATTTTAACATTTAGTCAACCTGAGGATAAAATACGAAAACTCCCTGGGCATTTTCTGTCTCTCTGCATTTGAGTATTTATTTTATTACTGCCAGCCCAAGACACATACTTACACATTCACATGCACAAATTATACAATTCAGTACCTCATGCAAAAAAAAAAGTACTATTCTCTACTCTAGTGTTCCTCATGGATTTACTGTGCTATTATAGAGAATAAGAGCCTGGGTTGACACATCTTCTCACATGAGAGGTTCTAGGGCTGCCAAGGCACTCTCTCTGTCTGAAACACACTTTTAAACAGGCACCAAAACTACGCCAAACTGTGGAAAATACAAGACCAGACTATACTATACACTCAGCTGTCACTAAATAAAGGAAAAACAGGATGTGAGGTGAACAAAAGTCTCATAAATAAGGGACTTTACCCAAGTCAGTGGTGGGCGGAAACCTCCCAATAAAGCACCAGAATTATGACAAACATTCAATAAATCTGCCAGATAATGCAACATGATGATGATGATACACTTTATCTGAAATAATATACACAAAGTGACCAATATATACATTTTCATTTAAAATATAAATACATAAACAGTAAATGTATACAAAAAATGTCTGACAGAAACAAATGTGAGCATTTCTCAATAAATGAATGAAAGTTGAGCAAAAACATGACATACATGGTCAGTATGTACTGGCCATAACAATAATCAACAAACAATTGTTTTACATTGCAGGTGAATTACAAAATGAGATGTAAGGAATGTGCCCAGAATGTTTAAAACTGTAACACACAAATAACCTGCAGCTTACGGTGTGAGACATGATAGATCCTGATCTTATATCGGATGCTTGATTTGTGCATAAAGATATGAACATAAAAACTATCTGTAGTTGCTTTAATGGCAAAAAAAACATTAACAAATGGCAAAGAAAAGAAAAAACAGGCACTCACAGAAACCTCGAAAGACTGACAGCTTCTTCTTCTTCGTCTGCTGATGCCATTAGCATCACAGGGAGTTTCAGACATCGGCCCAGAGCAAGCTGAGAGGCCTGGGTAGCTGTCACGTTGTGTCTCCTCAATGTGTCTTTCACCCCATCTATCCTTGGTCATTCTCGCTTCGTATGGGGCAGTTTCTTTCTGAGTTGTATGCACATGCTATTGGTTGTTCTGGATTAAAAATCCAACCCTATGTCTAAGTGTCCGTGCAGTGAGTGGCAGAAACAGGACAAAGGTTTGAGCAAAGTCATTCATTCATTCATTTGCATGTCCCTTGCGGAACTTTGCCTCCCAAACAGCAACTCCTGTAGGCCTCTTGGTTGTGAGCAAGATGGCCTGCCGCTGCTGCATCCATTTGCAGATCGTCAACGATTTCTTGCAGCCATCTTCGTTTTGGTCTTCCTCTCTTTCTTTTTCCCATTATGTACCCTTCCAAGACAGTTTTCTCTAGATTATCATGATGTTTAATGTGTCCAAAATATTTAAGTTTTCTCTCTTTAATCCTCTTTATTAGTCAGCCTTCTTCAATATTAAGCTCTTGTAGTATAGATATATTTGTTCTTTTTTGTGTCCACGATATCTGGAGAACTCTTCTGTAGCATTTACATTCAAAGGCATTTATGTGTTTCTCTGCTGTTTTGTTAAGTGTCCAGGTCTCATAAAGCATATGTTGTGATGGGAAAGATCTTATTTTTGTGGTTCTGTCTGCTCCTCTCCACAGATTCTTTATTTGTACTATTTGAGCAAAGTATGGTGTGGTTATATGCCACTGAGGTGCTATGCTATCCATGAAGGTCAAACTGGGTCACCCTGAAATGACCTGGCAAACAGGGCTCTGGCAAAAACTGCGACAGGCCCAGCAAACTGGTAGTGGGTTTTTTAATGCTTACAAGAAATTTTTTTTAAAAAGAGAGACGGCAGTGATGTATAAAGTCCCACAGGCTAGAAATTGAAATAAATATGAACCATTGTGATATATCTCAGACAGAATTTTTATATTTACACTGACACTTTCTTTTATGTGAAAAAACTAATTTATAAAACCACAAAAAAACTATTCACTATTACTTGCCAGTTTTTCTTTGGACAACCAAGCTCATTAAGTGGCAAAACAGATCTGGAATATATTTTATTGGTTATTTCACTACACATAATCTTATGCTGCACAAAGTGTTATAAATTTCACAATGATCATACACACACACAAAAACATATTTATCTTCTACAAAACAGAATGAAATAAGGGACCGCCTGATATTTTAAGTGTATTACTCTATGGAAGGTTAATGCTGGAAAATCACAAAAAACCATAGAAAAAAGTTGAATTCTTTCCAGACTAAATGTTTATGAAGAATCAGAAGAATATTTTTGCTAAACACCATAAGAAATAACATCTTTTTGGCAGAAATGCAGGTGAACCCAGTGACAGCAATTATTGAGGAAAGATGCTGGCAATGGTTGGGACATATGCTC
Source organism: Achatina immaculata (assembly GCA_009760885.1). NCBI lineage: Eukaryota > Metazoa > Mollusca > Gastropoda > Stylommatophora > Achatinidae > Lissachatina > Lissachatina immaculata. Next base: position 17,567,379 of record CM019696.1, read on the forward strand.
TGAATGACTGACAACTCACTACCAAAAATAGCACTAAAATGGACACCACAGGGGAACAGAAGTAAGGGTAGACCAAAAGAGACATGGAGAACAACAAAAGAGAGGATGTTGAGCAATAGAGGGCTCACCTGGGCAAGAGCAGAAAAAAAGCAAAGGACAGGCATTTGTGGAAAACTGGAAAACCCTTGCAGAAGCCTCATGCGCCTTGGGCACTTGAGGTCAAAAAGAGAGAGAGAGAGAGAGAGAGAGGTCTAAATGAAATACTGCATAAGCTATGACAAGAGATTTGTACAGCAACCAGAATCTGCGGGACTGTATTATTAGGAAAAGTCTGTGACAAGATCAGAGTGGAGCTGGCAGGCCCTGCAAGAATATGATGATTCTAATCAGTACAAGAACAAACACTATGAGGCAAGTTCAGCATGCTAGAGAGTAGACAAAGTTATCAGGGCCAGTGAACCTCAGCTTGCCAAGATTACACACATATTTACAGAAGACAACAGAAAATGATAAATATCAGTTTAAATATTAGGTAACAGCAGTGATTCAAGATTCTTAGAGAGACAGTCATTCTCTGGCCATCTAAGCAGGTTCTTTTTGACATTTTGTTTGGTGCAGTATCTCAGGTAAACTTCACTGTTCATGTTAACTAACAAAAAAGCTTCACTGGAATACTATTACTACACCTGTACAATGTTTCATTTTTCACATCTGATAACTTATTAATCAGTGCTTGAACATAAAACTACCAACACTAAAACTAAGAACCACATACAAATAACAGATGTTAAGAGAGGCCAAATCAGTAGACATAAAATCCATTGATGAGGTTGAAAAGCTCACCAAAAACAGGAAAACTTGATGAACTACTACGCTATGTGAAATTTAACAGCATGGGAATGATGAAAGATGTAAGATGATTCAACAACTTCTGAGTTTAATGGGCAAAAAATATATACAGTTTCCATCCTAGATATCGCTTACTGTGACTACACTTTTACTTGGCGATAACGATTGTTTGTCTCAGATTGCTTTAGCTTTCTTTGATTGTTATGCAAATACTGCATTTCAGCTCTTGGAGGATCTGTTCAGTTTGTAGATAATTATTTTAAAAAAAAACAGAAACAGCTTTATTCATTTATAACTGTGCTAAGAAGAACCGAGGACCAAGCACGAAGGGAGCATTGCTAACTATGTTCACGGGCTGGTACTTTAAGTTTGTTGATTTTTCAAGGTTGCTTCCCTTGCTGTCAGCTGTAAATTAAACATGGAGAAGCATCGAGATTCACAAATTCACATGTATTGTTTTCTCATGGGTATGGGAACTGTCAGTAAAGTTTAGTGGGAGGGGGGAGGTGATTATTGGCTGTATAAAAGTATATTTCTGAGTCTTGTCTTGGACTCTCATGAAGAGAATAGTCTCTCACGGCATGACTGCAACAAGACCATGTCTCTAAGATTCTTTTATACAAGTGTGAAAATCACACTTCGTCATTTTATTTTGCCAGTGTGTTTGTGATTCCTTGTTGTTCTGTGAACAGTTTGAATGGTTTGAGCCATCATCAGGTGCCATTATTAAACTTGCTGTTTTAACTCATCAAGATGTCTTTCTTCCCTGATTGTCATGCTAATGCAGCTCCTCTGAACCTGATGTCCTGTCTTGAGTCTATCGAGCAGAAGACTGCCATCATCTGTCAATATGTGACACTATTTGTCTAGTCAACCGCCTGCCTTATTTTGACACACTTCGTAAGCATATAAGATGAACTATAACAGTTGGCACAGGCGAGGAAAAAAGAAAGGCAGGGAAAAAAAAAGGCTCAAAGTCTGTTGGAATTTAAAGTTTTGTCCTGAGGAATGTCTGTTCAACTCGGACAGGAAATGGAGTGTTCAATGTTTAATAAATGGACCATGTTTGTGAAAGAGATTTGATAGTGTAGAAGTCTTAACATCCTAAAGTATAATATGTTCCTTGAAAACAATATGACTTATATCATGTACTACATTAAATTCCTTTTTATATGAAGTTTGATCAACTAGTTTTATATTATTCAACTTTTTGACTGGCTGTCACTGAAAAGCTTGTATCTGTGGTTACTGTTGTATATGCTGGCCGTAATCTGTATTGTTTCACACCATTCCTGCGTATGCGTGCTCTACCTGTATCTATCAAATAACATGACACAAATGACAACTCAAGATAAAAAGAGGGATACGGCAATAAATTAACACTTATTACAGCTTAACTGCGGTGGCATTTGTGTATGTTGATATGTTTAGTTTTACATATGTCTCTATAGTGTAATCTCCTCAGTATGGTCTGCTAACACTCATCATTGTATAAATTATATATTCTTCAAATGCTTCTGTCGCTCTTGATCCATATCAGCACTACTTGTAGCATTAAAAAAAACACCAACAAACTTTTCCTTTTCTGATTTCAAAATTATTTAAAAATCACACAACCCTATCTATGGTGGTCTGGTTAGTTGAGAGGTTAGGCGCTTGGTTTACTAATCAGTTGGTATGGAGTTCAGTCCCAGCAGTGGGATTTTTTTCTGGTACACACCAAAAAAGGCCCCAGGGTTCACCCAGCCTCTAAAAAATGAGTACCAAAGAAATCTGGGAAGGTAAAGCGGCCAGGCGTGATACTGACCACATCACACTTTCATGTGCTGAAGGTCATGGAAAATACGAGCCTAACACTGTTTTCCCCAGTATGACTTAATGGCATGGAAACGGGAATTTTACCGTTACCTTTACAACCCTATCTATGCCAGGAATAAAAAGACAGAAGAGGTCTGAATATATTCTGGATATGTCAGCTCATGTTGCCTGCTGGCTGTGTGCTTTGATGAATCAGCTACTTACTTACTGTACAACAAACTGAGAGAATAAATGTCAAAGATGTGACCTGAAACAAACAAACTACTACTCAGAAGACCTGAAACAAAAATTAATATATTATAGCAATGAATAAGAAATTGTCATGAGATCTTTTAGATGAGCAGAAAACCATCTGTCTCTTTTATATGCTTGATAAAAACATAAAACACACTCCTCCTCTGCCTGTTGAGACGACAAGAAACAAGTGGGGAAAAAAAACCCCATATTTCAGTTGTAACTTAACTAACTCTGTCCTGGTCCTGGAGAGCAGCCTCATTACACTTGGGGCATGCCGACACGTGCTAGGTTTTGGCGCCAGGACGTCCTACGATGTTTTTAGAGAAATGACTCCAATGTTGTGTTGTTCGTTCTGTTGCGCGTGATCTAGTATTTAGCTGGGATTTGCATCCGCTGCCCTTGGCTACATGCAACACGGGGAGTTGTAAGTGATAGGTGCTCTGGAGGAAACTACTTTGCAACTGTTTCTTGAGTTGTTGCTTGATGTCCAATTTGTGCTGTCCATCTTAGTGCTATTTTTGATAATGAGTTGTCAGTCATTCGGAACACATGTCCCAACCATTGTCAGCGTCTTTTCATTTATCCACATACTTTAATTATTTCCAACCTGCTAACCAAACATAACTGACACTAACATGGTTTTCCTAAAGGCATATGTATCATTTTAAACATTAGGCACACACATGAAATGGTAATATGATTTATACATTCTTCACAAAAAGGGAACAATTTCAAGAGAAAACAAAACTAACCCACAGCAACATGTTAATGGTTTAAAAGAAAAGAAGAAGAAAATTTAATTTTGTAAAAGTACAGATTTAACATTTTGATTTTATACAAAAAACTTAACTCTCTACTGTGAATGGGCTTAAAAATAGTTTAAAATACTTTCATATAAACAATTAATTTAAACATGGGTAAAAACATAAAACAGCATTTGATTAAAAACATGAATATAAACATGGGTAAAAACATAAAACAGCATTTGATTAAAAACATGAATATAAACATGAATGCCTTCAACATATGAAACATAATATATAACACATAATATAATCTGATCTGACATAAAAAATATCTTTATAATAACTTCCATGTATAATGACATTCAATAAATGAGGTCATAAATTATGGTATTCAGTCAGTCAGTCATTTCCATGCCCCCTGTGGAACTTTGCCTCCCTAACAGCTCTCCTGTAGACCTCTCGGTTGTAAGCAAGATGCCCTGCTGCTGATGTATCCATTTGCTATCAATGATTTATGGTACTCAGAACATTATTTTACAACTGACAGAGAACTCTACATAAGAACTCTGCTTCCTGCAGGTATGTTTGCGATATCAGTGCAACAAAAACTTCATCTGTTCCTGCAGCGTTCAAGGACTGGTTGATGTTAAATCTTGAGACATGCCACTAAGATAAAGCTTGCAATTTTCTTCATGGGTCTGCAGGAAGTCACATTGCATCATCCCAAGATTTTGACTCTCAAACAAGAGATCTCCTCAGACAAGGAGCTTTAGAAAGAAATTCTCCAGATGCAGTCTCTCTACACAAGGACTTCCAGTGAAAAATAAGCTCTAGACAAGAACCTCCAGTTCAAGATACTTTAGAAAAGAAGTGACTGCAGAGATATATGGGAGAAACTGTGCAAGAAGTCATCAATACCTGCATGCACCTGAGAGATGTAGCACTAAAAGTAGACTTGACCATTAACCAAGATAAGACAGAGTATATGAAGATATCAAGAGACCAGAGGCAGAATGATCCAAATTATATAAATGTTGATGATATGATTATTAAGAAAGCAGAAACACACAAATATCTAGGCACAACCTTCAACAAAAGCAACACAGTAAGAGAGGAAATTAAAATCAGAGTACAGATAGGGAATAAAATATACTTTGCCTTGCAACACCTTTTAAAATCCAAAATCCTGTTCCAGAACACCAAAATAACAATCTACAAAACTATAATAAGACCAGCCGTCACGTATGGATCAGAAACATGGATTACGACAAAGAAAGATGAACAACAACTGTAGGATACCAACAGTGGAGAATGGAGAGCTAGAAATAACACTTAACTGAACAGCTTATTTAAATAACGAATTATAAATGTATTGAAACTGAACAGATTACTATGGCTGGGGCATGTAGAAAGAATGGAAGAGAACAGACAAACGAAAATGATGTATACACAAGAAATGAGGAAAACAAGACCAAGGGGTAGACCAAGACAGAGAAGGAAAGACAACATATAAGAGGATATAAAAGAAATTGGTGTCACCAACTGGAGAGAGATTACGAATAGAGAGGAATGGAGGCGAACTTTAGCAATGAGCCTTAATGGCTCAGAAAACTGACGAAGAAGAAGAAGAAGAATCTTCAGTTTAGATTGATGACACAATGTCAGCTCTGGCCAGTTTTTAAATGAAACAAGACAATCACACAGTTGCTGCTGAACTGATCAGTAAGTATATTAACAACTGCCTACAAGATGGTTTCTCAAAGTTTCAGCCAATCAGAAAGTGCATACCATGAAAACTGCTACAAATGATGTACAATACTGTAAAGTCACTCTTCACATTAACACCGATCATTCATTTTAAACTCAGTAACATCTCCACTGGTTGCACAAATCAAGGATTGTCTTTTACTATGATTTTAACATCTCATGACGATGACATTTATGTCACATGAAGACTAGTCCTCAACTGCACATATCCTTCAGATAAACAACAGATTTTAAAAAGTAAGGATTTTTAATACCTTTGATGCATAATACTGATGCATGGTTAGCAAAAGTGACTTCCTCTCAATCAGTTTCAGATAACCCATTTGAAAACAGGTATCCAAAATATGTTAAAAGAAAAAAGATTGAATGCAGGAACTTCTAGAAGCTAAGCTAATCATGTGAGATCTCTCCCTTGCCCTATGGCATTATAACATTTCTTTATAAAATTTCTGCTGTATTCCAATACTGACAGACTGATAACAGATATTGAATCTTTAGTATTTGCATATGAGATTTCACTAGTTTTTTAAAAATCTCTTTTGTTTTGTTTTTTTTCTAATCACTGTTTTGTCATAAGAGAAAGGTTCAGGGCATGAGTGCCAGTTATCAACTGTCAATATGCTGAAAAAGGAAATGTAAAAATCAACTAAAATGATATACATTTGTCTATGGGTTCATTTCTTGCATGTTCTTGCATCAGATCATGTCCTTACATAAGTTATTTAAAGTTTGAAGAACATGAATGAACACAGGTTATTATCTCTTAAGAGTCCATAAATTGTCACACAAGCTAGCAGGACCTGAGCTGAAGTGATGATATTGCCAGTATAGCATGGTGTTGGTGTGTCATGCCAGAGGGCAATCAGCATAATCCACAGTCAAACTTGAAATCCTCTTTTTGGACAATATCAAGAGGACAGTTAACACAGACCACATGGTACCACTGTTCACAGTTGTCACACATCACCTGGTGAGAAGTTATGAAGATTAAAGAGTAAAAACAGTGATTATATATTTCGTTTTCACTAAAACAGTGATTATATACTTAGTTTTCACTATTATAAAAATTCACTACAAGTTTTCCCATTAACTAATCCATGACACTTTGATAAGAATATGAGAATTACATATCACAGACTAAAGTAACCGCAATATGAACAAACAATGACATCAAAAGATTCTTCTTCTTCAATTTCCCTGGAACTGTGAGTTGCTGCTCTTTGCATCATGTCAGCTTGGGAATGGGTTATGGCAGCTATTTCAGTCTTAGAGTGCAACTGAAAGCAGGGGGGTGTGCAATACTACTTAAGCAGACTCCATCACCATGGGGACTATGACGATCACTGTCCTGTTAGGCAGGATAAGGCCCGTTACTGAGGGTATCAATGGAGAGGTGGAACAGGGTCTTGGTCAGCTATGGGTCATCAACCCTGATGCCTGCATGTCAGCTATGGTTCGTCAACCCTGATGCCAGCATGTCAGCTATGGATCGCTGATTGCCAGAACGTGTCCTTGCTCCCAGATCAGAAGATAAAATGAGGAAAGGCAAAGATGTGTCTCAGCATCTGACCCACAAGAACTAGTGAAGACGGTTATACAAAGAAAAAAATCCAGTTGTAATATACATGAAAAAGAAAAAAAGCAGTAGATGTTAAGTGCACAAATTAATTTATCTTGGAACAACAACAAAAGAACTTACAGCAAATACACAACAAACGGAAGTCAAAACACAAAGCAAATGCGCGTTTAGCTTCTAATGCCTAATTACAAACTACAAATAAGTAAAACCTTAACAGTTAAAAAGAAAAAAATGTCACTGATGTGACAGTCAGGTTATGTTACTATTATGTTCCTTGCCTGACCAAACTGGCCTGAAAATCCTGTGTGATCAACAGTGTTTCCAGCCAGTTCAAAAGCTTCTCTTTTTCCACACCACTTGGTCCACTGAGATATTTTTCTCTTGGACTTTCTCCTCTTTTTTCCCTTGACTTTTCCATGAATTTCAAAGTTCTCCAACTTCTGTCTTCTCATGACAGGTCCATGAAATTTTGACTGTCTTTTTCTTAGAATTTTAACCAGTTTCAATTGTTCTGAAACTTTTTTCAGGATTCCTTCATTTGTTTTTCTGTCTGTTCAGGGTATTTGTTGCATCTTTCTCCAAAACCACATCTCTGTTGCTTCCAGGTTGTCGTCTTTTCATTAAATGTTCAAGTTTCACAACTATATAGCAATACTGGTTCTATGCAGCAGTGTAACATTCTTTTCCTCACTTTTAAGGGACATCTTAACTGTTAGTATGTTCTTTATGTTATAAAAAGCTGCTTTTATTCATGATTTTATTTCCTTTGTTCACTTGCCATCAATTGTTGTTCTGGGCTAATTTATTTACTTGTGTCATCCCATTTGAAAGGGTGTCCACCCTTAGCTGACATCTTACATCCTTCCCATGCTGTTAAACATCACATAGGGCTCAAATGGTAGTTTGCCAAGTTTTCCTGTTTTTTGATGAGCTTTTCAACCTCATCAAGTGATTTTATGCCTACTAATTTGGCCTCTCTTAAAAATATCCTCTTTAGAATTTCACATGGTCAACCTCTTTTTCTTTAGCCTTTTGTGTTCCACTTGATAGCTTGTTTTGGGATTCTCTGTTTCTTCTTATCATGTGACCAACATATGTCTATCTCCCTTTTCTGATCACCCGTGAGACTGGTTGTTGTTTGCTTATCTGCCTTATTTCTGTGTTGTTTTTTAATTCGTTCCACTTTATACTGAGTATTTTCCTTACGCATTTGTTTTCAAAAGAGTCTAATTTGTTGTCTATTTCTTTAGTTGTTTCGCATGCATAAATGAGGGCGGATATTATATTTGAATTGAATTATTCAAAACTTAGCTTAGTTTTTGTGCTTATAACTTTTAAGTGCCATGTTTTCTCAAGATTCTTGAAGGCCAATGCTGCTTTTGCAATTCTATCTTCTCTTTTGGTGTCTCCATCCTGGTCTATGTAGCTGCCGAGGTATGCAAATCAGGTTACATAGGGTCAGCATATTGAGTCAATATTACTTCACACTTATAAAAAACATCAACAATAAAGTGATACAAACATTGCAAGCAACAGAGATTTAAGTTTCGGAGAAAGTGATCATCCTCGGTGACCAACAAAAAAAAATGAAAAAGGTTTTCTGAGAAACTGCAAAACAACAACATTAAAATAATAAAGAAAAGATGATTTAACACTAAAATAATCAAGAAAAGATGATTTAACACTAAAATAATCAAGAAAAGATGATTTAACACTAAAATAATCAAGAAAAGGTGATTTAACACTAAAATAATAAAGAAAAGACGATTTAACACTAAAATAATAAAGAAAAGATGATTTAACACTAAAATAATAAAGAAAAGACGATTTAACACTAAAATAATAAAGAAAAGACGATTTAACACTAAAATAATAAAGAAAAGACAATTTAACACTAAAATAATAAAGAAAAGATGATTTAACACTAAAATAATAAAGAAAAGACGATTTAACACGAAAATAATAAAGAAAAGACGATTTAACACTAAAATAATAAAGAAAAGACAATTTAACTTTTTTAGAAGTGTCATGAGAAGACAGGAGTTATAGAACAAGTTACAGACCATCACGTGTGAATTCAGAGACAAAGCATGGGACGCAGAGTGAGTAATGTTAAAATAGGTTGATAATGCTACTGGGAAAGAAATGTAATAAATCTGTGTGGAACACCAAGGAAAAAGAGAACACAGAGAAAAAGAGAATATTTTAAAAGAGAATACTGAGACAATATGGTGAAAGAGGCAGAGAAAGCAGCAAAAACAGGAGACAGCAAAACTTTATATAACATACAAAAGAGGCTAACGGGTACTATTACATCTAAAGAAAGACCAATCCTTAGCAAAACTGGAACCCTATTAACATCAAGTAAAGACCAAAAGCAAAGATGGGCTGAACGCTTCCAAGAAATACTTAATCAACCACACCCAAAAGAATTGATAAACCTTGAAACTGACTTACCAACCCCACAACTAAATGTCAACCTAGATGAAATTACATTGCATGAAATTGAAACATCAGTGAATTTAATAGCTAACAACAAAGCTGCAGGTGAAGATGAAATAACACCCGAAATGTTAAAAGCAACCAATAGTGACAACATGAGACAACTACAGAGAATGTTTAATAAGATTTGGAAAGAAGAAAAGGTCCCTTCTAAATGTTTGTGCAGTCAAAACAGAAGAAGGGATGAGCGAATGGTTCCAGGTTGAAACAGGCATGAAACAAGGATGTATACTGTCCCCTTTGCTTTTTGGAATTGCGATAGACTTTACAATGAAAAAAATGTTGCATAGGTAACACAGGTATTGATTGGGTAAATAGGACCCAACCAGAAGATCTTGATTTCGCTGATGACATAACGCTTATCAGTAACAATGTGAATTCCATGCAAGAAAAAACAGATAACCTGTCTTCACTGACTAGCAAAATAGGACTTGAAATTAACAAGGACAAAACAAAAATAATGAAAATTCCCATTAATAAAAGATGGAAAAATACACATAGAAGGGACAGATATTGAAGAAGTCAATCAATTTGCATACCTTGGCAGCTACATAGACCAGGATGGTGACACCAGAAAGGAAATTAGAATTAGAATTGCAAAAGCAATATCAATCTTCAAGAATTTTGAGAACATATGGAATTCAAAAGTTATAAGCACAAAAACCAAGTTAGGACTATTCAATTCAAATGAAATATCCACCCTCATTTATGCATGTGAAAGTTGAAAAACAACTAAAGAAATAAACAAGAAATTAGACTCTTTTAAAAACAAATGCCTAAGGAAAATACTCAACACCAAGTGGACAGAATTCAAGAACAATGCAGAGATAAGACAGATGACTGAACAAAAACCAGTTTCATGGGTGATCAGGAAAAGGAGGTGGACATATGTTGGTCACATGATGAGAGGAAATGATCCCTAAACAAGCTATCAAGTGGAACACAACAGGGTGAAGAAAAAGAGACAGACCACATAAACTCTAAAGAAGACATTGTTAAGAGAGGCCAAATTAATAGGCATAAAATACCTTCATGAGGTTGAAAAGCTTGCCAAAAACAGAAAAAAATTGGCAAACTACCTTGCAAGGCCTATGTGACGTTTAATGGCATGAGAAGGATATAAGATATAAGAACACCAAGGATTGTACAATACATGAAGCAAAATATCAATATGTACAGCACCAACAACTTGGTTTGACATAAAACAAGGGGTCCGTTAGGGGTGCATATTGTCGCCTTACTTATTAAACTTGTATACTGAAAATATAATGAGGAATGTTAGAGAAGATTTAGACAAAGAATATTATGATGACATAAAAATTGGAGGTTATGAAATACCAGAGATTAGATATGCCGATGACACAGTGTTACTGTCCAAAAGGAATGCAAAAACTAATTATGTCAGTCCGTAAGAACAGTGAAGAGCAAAACCTCTATCTTAATGCGAAGAAAACTAAACTGATGACAACTGACAAAACAAATAATGCGCTGAAATATATATAAGTGAGGAAAAACTGGAAGAGATGGAGAGTTTTGAATATCTTGGATCATTACAATAATGGAGATACAATGAGGGAAATTAACAGGAGGACATCTATCGCTCTTCAGAAAGTAAAACAACTAAAGAAGCTGTGGAGAGGAACAGACAGAATTACAAAAATAAGATTTTTAAAGGCATGCATATTTCCCATCGCAACATATGCCTGTGAGACACTTAACAAAACAGCTAAGAAACACATAAATGCCTTTGAATGTAAATGCTACTGAAGAGTTCTTCAAAGATCATGGACACAAAAAAGAACAAATATATCCATAATACAAGAAATTAATATTGAAGAAGGCTGGCTAGTAAAGAGGATTAAACAGAGAAAACTTTAAATATTTTGGACACATTAAACGTCATGATAATTTAGAGAAGACCATCTTGGAATGGTACATAATAGGAGAAAGAAAGAGAGGAAGATATGCAAAAGGATGCATAAGCAGCAGGGCATCTTGCTTACTACTGAGAGGCTTACAGGAGAGCTGTTAGGGAGGCAAAGTTCTGCAAGGGACATGCAAATGACTGACTGACAGCACCATATAAACGAATGATGGATTTATTATGACATATTTAGCACTATCTTTTTTTATCTGGCCATGAGAACAGTACATCTGTTTAAATATAAGAAAGCATGTAATTTCATGTGAACTAACAGCTTGGTTATGGCAGCACCCAGAACTACAGAAAATGACACTGGGACAAGGAATAAAAACATTCCTTAAAAACATCTCACGCTCCTCTTTAACAAGGCTATCAAGACACAAAGTGGCAGCTGGTGTCAGATATTAGTACTATGAGGAGTTTTAAGTGTTAATATACAGACATAAATTTTCATGAGAGTCTCCAGCACTTTTATAACTATGGGAAAATCTTAAAAAGGACTCAATTATGAAAATATTTCAGAGGAAACCATGATGATAATAAAACTGACAGTCCATCTAAGCAGGGGTTCATAATCTGGGAGTCCATGGACCTCCTGAAGGTCCACAAACCTGAAAACTGATAGGCTCAATTTAAAAAATCTTTGCACCATCTGGGATATATTTCTTGCTTTATAAAAATATAAATATTTATAATTATATAAATATAAATGAGGGGTCGACTGCTGTTCTCAGCCTAAAAAGGGTGTCTATAGCTGTCCTCGGACCAGAAATGGAGTCCACAAAAAAAAAAAAAACAGAGTTAAGAACCACTGACTTAAAGGCTTAAAAACAAAAAAAAACAGACTACACATAAAATAAAATACAGAATTAGTACATCTTTTTTCATAGTACATACTGACAATACAAATGCAAGGGCTGTCATATATAGCGTGATACAGCTTACTGAACATGCCTAAGAGCAGTTTTTGACAAGAAACTGAATTTTTTTCTGTGTTGCCATTAGCATCAGCTACATCAGCTGATGTGAGCACTCTCAAGGCGATCATCAGATTTTTGACAAAGTGACAATGAAAGACCTTGAAGAATGACATATGTCAAATTTCAACATCATAGCCATAAATCTACATCTCATCTCCTGTTATAATGTTCTTCAGAAAATTTTCATTACCATGTGCATTGTCAAGTAGTTCTTGACACACTTCAAACCTGTTCTCTTTCTGATTATCAGAAACGGGCCACAACTTTTGCACTGACGTGACACACCTGAAGTTTTACGGTCAAAATCTGACAGTAAGGCTGACATTCTACCCCCTTTAAAATGTTTAAACTAATCACTGGACTGCATCTGGCTCATATAGTCCTCCCCATACACTTGAGAAAGCAGCTGAAATGTCTCTCAACAAGTTTTACCAAGTTTCCAGCAGAATTTCTCACTCACGTGTTGTTCTTCAAGCTCCTTCATTGTAACTTTGTCAAAACTTTGACAAACACCTTGAGGGTGTACTCCTTTCAGTTGATGTAGCTCCACATCTGATGCTGATAGTGACACAGAAACAATTGCACCTTCCATTAGGGTTGCTCAGTCGCTGCACTGAGCTGTTAGCGATGACTGGTGTGCTTTTTACATTTTCAGTCTTTTTTTTTTTTTTTTAACAGCCCTGATATACATATACTGTACATACATATGAACATCAACACTGCACAAAATAGATTTTACTCTTTGTAAGGTGAATTAGCTGACAACAACTGGTTTTTTTAAAAACATCTACTCATATTTCACGGCTTAGACATACACAGAAAAGTATGCACCATACAACAACAAAGAACCAAGCTCTATCAGCAGCAAGCCAGAAGACACACACAAAAAATATGAATCATGGAAAAACTTGGATGTGCATACCCAATCAACCTGCTTTCCTTCGGGGTTCAGACATTTAACTGCACTGCACAAGTTGTCATAATACTGGACACCGTCTGGGAGATCCCATGACTCACTTTTGCTGGATCCATCATCGTCATCGTCATCATCATCATCTTCCCCCAGCATGTCAACATCAAGATCATCATCATCGTCATCATCACGCCTGCCATCACCATCATCCTCATCACTACTGGTATCAGACACTATTTTCTTCCTCTTCTTCTTGGATCTTGCTGGTTTGCCTTTAAAACAAACAAAAAAAAAAAATGAGAATATGAAAATATTCATGCTATTTTATACATAAAAACAGAAGACAACAACTGTTTTTTTTTTTGGTTGCTTTTTTGTGTATCATTTGGCCTTTCATAACTTTGCAGACAAAACCTTACATACCTATTTACGCCTTGTGTAACTTTTCTATGCGAGCCCTATGTGATGTTTAACAGCACAGGAAGGATATAAGATGTAAGAACTTTTCTATGGTTAATGTTCATGCTGGCTCATGGTTACTAACACTGATTATGGTGCTGATTCTGAGAAATCAGATATGACATGTTCTGATGTTCCTTCTGTTGCACTAACAGAGCTGATGACATGTCATCATCATCATCTTCATCATCAACATCATCTGGTGCCATGTCAGTAAGCACTGACAATCATGCTTCTCCACAAATCCTGACCCTTGATATCTTCCGTCAGCTTGGTGACACTGCATTAGAAAGCTTTTCTCTTCATATGTTCAATGAATGTTGATTGTCATTTTCTCACAGATTTAATTAATTACATTACTTTCCTCATTTGCTTTCATTAGATGTTCCCTGTTTGTCATCTTAGCTGTCCATGGTATTCTTAACATTCTTCTTGAAAAAAAAAAAAACCACATCTCTGTTGCCTCTAACAATCTTTGCATTGCTCTGTTGACTGTTCACGATTCACTTCCATAGAGTAGAACAGACTCACTGTAGCATATCAGGACTCTCCTTCTGATGATCCGTGACACAGTATGCTTTGCACAAGATGTTTCACGTCTGTTTGAAAGCTGTTTTCACTTGGCATATTTTACTCTTGATTTCAGAGGTGCATTTCCCATCTGACATTACTTCAGCCCAGATATTTAAATCTATGCCCCCATGCTGGCGATGAGATACAAATTGAATCTTCCTGATCTACAAACCTGCCACAAATGTGCCCAAGTAAAGGAATATCTCAAAATCAGCGACAATAAAACCCGCCACAAATGTGCCCAAGTAAAGGAATATCTCAAAATCAGCGACAATAAAACCCGCCACAAATGTGCCCAAGTAAAGGAATATCTCAAAATCAGCGACAATAAAACCCGCCACAAATGTGCCCAAGTAAAGGAATATCTCAAAATTAGTGACAATAAAACCCGCCACAAATTTGCCCAAGTAAAGGAATATCTCAAAATTAGTGACAATAAAACCCGCCACAAATGTGCCCAAGTAAAGGAATATCTCAAAATCAGCGACAATAAAACCCACCCACTCCATAATAACCTTCACATGATCAAAGGATCAGAATAAAAAGGTAAATCCTGGATAGCTGAAGCAGAAGACTCAACAAGCATAGTTACGGATCTACAGCACATCTCAGCCCAACCTGAATGGATTACTTGCAGTGAGGCCTGCCAAAAATCTCACTAAAGTACACATAAACCTTACAAGAAAATGTCAAAAATAGGCGGAGGGGAAAACACAAGAGGAAATAAATGAACTCATTAACAAACATACAACTCCTGAGGACATAATCATTTGTACAGACTGATCAGTGAGCAGGGGAACAAGAAGCGGTTGGGGTTATGCAGCATACCAAGGAGGTAAAACACTCAAACCCATGGCTGGGGCTTATATGGACACCTGTTTAAGTATGTGCATGGAAACAGAGGCCATCACACAAGCCTTAAAATGAGTAATGACATAGAAAACACACACAATACCCACCATACCAACTCTCAAAAATCTATTAAGAAAGGGAACAAAAAGCCATTAGAAATGAATGGCAAGAAATAATGAATACATCCCACATCAAAAGCATCACATGGAAATACTGTCCAGGCCATGCCGGAGTCAATGGAAACAACAGCTAGCAGCAAGTGCCAAACCAGAGGTTAAAAAAAAAAAGGTAAAGGTAATCCTCTCATGCCTTAGAGGCACATAGAGATAGGGCCTCATCAAAATGAACAAATTGGACCTGAACAACTGGACACCAGAATTTCCTTCAGTGTTTTTAGGGAGATGACTCCAATGTTGTGTTGATTGTGTGTAGCCCATGTTCTAGCATATAACTGGGATTTGCAAACACTGCCTCGGCTACATGTTTGAGGTGTATATGATAGGTACTTTGGAGGAAGTTGCCTTGCTTTTGTTTGAGGTGTTGTTTGTATTTCTTGAGTTTTGACAATTTTCAAAGAGATGTAAAGAAGAAATATATTCACAAGCTTAAACACAATTTGCACTGAGAGCTATGGAACTGTCAAACAAAGTTTCCCGAATGTTGGGTTATCCTAACTAGAACCATTTTGTGACTCTACTTCACTGGATTCAGAATACTAATCAGACAATGGAAAGTTAAGATTAAAACTGGTGCCCATATAAAAGAATGGGCCCAACTAAAACTGAATGTCTCCTGAAGGTGATTTAATTACACATCAAAACAAATGATGACATTCCTCCTTTAACCATGGGACATAAAGGTCAGGGGCCTTACTCTCTCTTAATTACACAATAACATCTCTCACTGAGCTGATATTTTTACTGTCATTCCAGGGGTAGGCAATTCCCAGTTGACTCAACTTATTGACCTAATTAGTTTTTACTTGTTATTTAAGACAGCTAATTTCCAGCATTACAAACAAGTGTTGCCAATCTGAAAACTTTACACTGATTTCATATACTGAGAAATGGGCATTTTGGCAGATTTACAAAATAATTGTGCTTTTTAAAAATATCTAAAACTATCTAGATTTTAACTGTAAAATATCTAGATTCATAGTTGCCTACAAGAAGAGAATACTAACAGTAATTTCAATCAGGAACTTGCCAATCATTCCAAAACACCAGTGAAGTTAGGGAGATAGGTATAGATGAATTATGGAATTCTTACAGCACAGCCATAATCACAGTAGCAAAAGCAAGTGTTGTTCTAAAAAAAAACGAATAGAAAAGCATGGATATCAGAAAACACATGGAAGTATAAAGAGGAGCAGTCAAATTAGACATGCTGAATGTAAAAACAGATCTTGGAAAAGATATGATGAAAGCAACATACACAGAACTAGACAAGAAAGTAAAAACTTCAGCTAGAAGGGATAAAAGAGAATACATAGACAATATGGCGAAAGAGGCAGAAAAAGCAGCAAAAACAGGAGACAGCAAAACTTTATATAACATACAAAAGAGGCTAACAGGTACTATAACATCTAAAGAAAGACCAATCCTTAGCAAAACTGGAACCCTATTAACATCAAGTAAAGACCAAAAGCAAAGATGGGCTGAACAATTCCAATAAATACTTAATCAACCACACCCAAAAGAATTGTTAAACCTTGAAACTGACTTACCAGCCCCACAACTAAATGTCAACCTAGATTAAATTAAATGCATGAAATTGAAACAGCAATGAATTTAATAGCTAACAACAAAGCTGCAGGTGAAGATGAAATAACACCCGAAATGCTAAAAGCTATCAATAGTGACAACAAAAGACAACTACTGTTTAATAAGATCTGGAAAGAAGAAAAGGTCACTTCTAAATGGAAAAAAGGAATCATTGTTAAAATACCAAAAAAAGGCAACCTTATTGACTGTAACAACTGGAGAGGAGTAACCTTAATATCAGTTGTGTCAAAAGTATTTTGCAAGGTCATTTTGAATAGACTTAAAGATATAGTGGATACTGCAATAAGAGAGGAACAAGCAGGATTTCGAATAGGGAGAAGCTGTCTTGACCAGATCTTTACTCTAAGAATAATACTTGAAGAACATATTGAAAAGCAGAATCTATTAATACTGAACTACATAGATTTTAAAAAGGCATTTGATAGATACACAGAGATTCATTATGGAGAATTTTAAGTTTAAGAATACCATCTAAAACTGTCAACATCATTAAGGACTTCTACAATGGATATGTTTGTGCAGTCAAGACAGAAGAAGGGATGAGTGAGTGGTTCCAGATTGAAACAGGTGTGAAACAAGGATGTATACTGTCTCCTTTACTTTTTGGAATTACAATAGACTTCACAATGAAAAAATGCTTCACAGGTAACACAGGTATTGACTGGGTACATGGGACCCAACTAGAAGATCTTGATTTTGCCTGATGACATAACTCTTATCAGTAACAATGTGAAATCCATGCAAGAAAAAACAGATAGCCTGTCTTCACTGGCTAGCAAAATAGGACTTGAAATTAACAAGGACAAAACGAAAATAATGAAAATTCCCCTTAATCAAAATGGAAAAATACACATAGAAGGGTCAGATAATGAGAAGTCAATCAATTTGCATACCTTGGCAGCTACATAAACCAGGACGGTGACACCAGAAAGGAAGTTAGAATCAGAATTTTTTTTGCAAAAGCAGCATCGATCTTCAAGAATCTTGAGAACATATGGAATCCAAAAGTTATAAGCACAAAAACCAAGTTAATACTATTCAATTCAAATGTAATATCCACCCTCATTTATGCATGTGAAAGCTGGAAAACAACTAAAGAAATAGACAAGAAATTAGACTCTTTTGAAAACAAATGCCTAAGGAAAATACTTGGCATCAAGTGGAACGAATTCAAGAAGAATGCAAATAAGACAGATGACTGAACAACAACCAGTCTCATGGGTGATCAGGAAAAGGAGGTGGACATATGTTGGTCACTTGATGAGAAGAAATGATCAGAGAATCCCAAAAGAAGCTATCAAGTGGAACACAACAGGCCAAAGAAAAAGTGGCAGACCACGTGAAACTCTGAAGAGGACATTGTTAAGAGAGGCCAAATTAATATGCATAAAATCCCTTTATGAGGCTGAAAGACTCGCTGAAGACAGGGAAAAACTGGCGAACTACTTTGTGAGCCCTATGTGATGTTTAACGGCACAGGAAGGATATAACATAAGATTCATAGTTAACATCTAGATAACTATTTTCATTATCTAGGCAGGATCGAAAGAAAATAGAAGAAGAAGTCAATATGGTCCAAGCTGGTTTCAGGCAAGGAAGAGGATCAAGAGATCATATATTCAATCTAAGATTAATAATAGAGAAATGCAGAGAGTTTAATGTGAATCTATATTTATCCTTTATAGACTACTCAAAGGCATTTGATTGTGTACAACACCAGAAACTTTGGGAAATAATGGAAAAAATGGGATTTCCAACACATTTGATACAATTAACATCACTGCTGTATCTAGACCAACAAGCAGCAGTAAGAATAAATGGTGAAACAACAAGTTGGTTTGACATAAAACAACGGGGTCCGTCAGGGGTGCATATTGTCACCCTACTTATTTAACTTGTATACTGAAAATATAATGAGGAATGTTAGAGAAGATGTAGACAAAGAATATTACGATGCCATAATAGTTGGAGGTTATGAAATACCAGAGATTAGATATGCTGATGACACAGTATTGCTGTCCACAACACAAGAAGGAATGGAAAAACTAATTATGTCAGTCCGCAAGAACAGCGAAGTGCAGAACCTCTATCTTAATGCAAAGAAAACTAAATTGATGACAACTGACAAAACAAACACGGCAACTGAAATATGTATCAATGAGGAAAAACTGGAAGAAGTGGAGAGTTTTGAATATCTTGGATCGCTACTAACTAATAATGGAGATACAATGAGGGAAATTAAAAGGAGGACATCTATCGCTCTTCAGAAAGTAAAACAAATAAAGAATCTGTGGAGAGGAGCAGACAGAACCACAAAAATAAGATTTTTAAGGGCATGCATCTTTCCCATAGCAACATATGCCTGTGAGACCTGGACACTTAACAAAACAGCTGAGAAACACATAAATGCCTTTGAATGTAAATGCTACAGAAGAGTTCTCCAAATATCGTGGACACAAAAAAGAACAAATATATCTATACTACAAGAGCTTAATATTGAAGAAGGCTGGCTAGTAAAGAGGATTAAAGAGAGAAAACTTAAATATTTTGGACACATTAAACGTCATGATAGTTTGGAGAGGACCGTATTGGAAGGATACATAATGGGAAAATGAAAAAGAGGAAGACCAAGACGAAGATGGCTGCAAGACATCGTTGACGATCTGGAAATGGATGCAACAGCAGCAGGCCATCTTGCTCACAACCGAGAGGCCTACAGGAGTGCTGTTTGGGAGGCAAAGTTCCGCAAGGGACATGCAAATGAATGAATGAAGGCAGGATCAACATTATCTAGATCTGGATTTTTTTTTTTTTAAATTTAAACTGGCAACCTTGGTTCTGACTTTCTGTTGACAGTTTGAGGGAACTCGAGACAATATTCTGCCATGAACTCCTCATAAGAATCTACACATCAGTTACAGTGGGTGACTCCAAAGACATTACCTATATCCTCAAGGTTACCATTTCATGTGCAAGATACAAGAGTTTACAGATGTGATATGCCACAGTAAAACTAATACATATGTTGATTTCTACCACTTTATATTATAAATAATAAACATCAGCAGAATATGAAATTGTTGAGGAAAGTCTATTAAATTTTTTATGTATAAGGGTCTATTTGTGTTTTTCAGAAACATGCAGTAGAATTACAAATTTGTCTTTTTCTAACAGGAAATATTTTATTCATCCATCAAAGATTTAACAGGTCTTAAATACTTATCTATTTCACTCATCCATCCATTACTTATCAGGTCTCATCTCAAAAACTGACCTATTTCATTCATAAAGTCATATAAGGTTAAATTATTTTAAATATTATTTTAAATATTGATCTATTTTATTCACCTATCTAAGATTTATTTGGCCTTATCTTAACTATGAGGGTTATTCCAAAAGTAGGTTTACATTGGTTACTTACCACCTGTTAGGGAAATTTTCTGAAGCAACTAATATAGTTAATCATAACTTCCATGTCTTTGACTTTTCAGAAAGTCGTGTAAACAAAAACATAACTGACGAGGACATTAGGATAGACGGTTATAATTTACTTCAATATGACCCTACTAGGAAGCTTGAGACAGGATTAGGTGTATATGTTACCACTGCCATACACTCTTGCCGCAGAAAACCCTTGAGACAGTAGATACTGAATGTATATGGTTGGAAATCAAACTTCTAAAGCAGAGTCCAATCTTAATTGGGTTTCTGGATCGTAATCCAAATGCAACAGCATCATGGTATGATCACTTTACAAATATGATGGATTATGTTTTGTCTTTTAATTTAAAGGATATAATTGTTCTTGGAGATTTCAATATTAATTACAGACAGATGCTATATAGAATGATATTGTTTTATCACACAACTTATCCCAAATTGTCACTAAACCTACCAGAGTAACTGAAACATCATCCACACTAATAGATCACATATATGTAGCTCACCCAGAAAACATAGAATGTAAAGTCCCTCACACATCACCGAGTGATCACTATTCAGTCTGTTGCACATAGACACGACATGGCTTGAAAATTTCCCAAAATAAACATACCAGTATTAAATTTAGAAGTTTTAGCAAATTCAGCTTAGAATCATTTCTGAAACAGTTACAAGCAGCATCTCTAGATCATGTGTACCAACTAACTGACCCTGATAAGACCCTGGAATACTGGATAAAAATCTTTATTGATATATTTGAAAAGCATGTTCCTATTAAAGAGGTGAGAGTTAAACAGTGAAGTCCTCCTGGACAACACCTGAGATATTGCAAGTCATGAGGGAAAGAGGTCCTCTTACATCTTACATCCTTCCTGTGCCGTTAAACATCACATAGGGCTCGTATAGTTATTTGCCACGTTTTCCTGTTCTTGGCGAGTCTTTCAACTTCATCATGGGATGCTATCCCCACTAAACTGGCTTCTCTTAACAATGTCCTCTTTATAGTTTCATGTGGTCGACCTCTTTTTCTTCAGCCTGTTGTGCTCCACTTGATAGCTTGTTTTGGTATGAAAGGATCAGACCCATAAAAATAAGGAATTCACTAGCTACCGATTACTTAGAAATAAAGTTCAATACTTAATTATGCAAGAAAATAGAAATTACTTTAGGAATCTAGTTAAGTCAGACAGTAAGTCTGTCTGGAAAGCAATTAACATTCTTGCAAACAAGAGAAAGCAGTCTGACTTGCAGAGTTATAATCATGTGCCCACTTGTGAAGAGTTCAGCAATCACTTCAGAGAAGAAGTCAAAATCTTAAAATCTTCACTACCAACTTTTAACTTAAGTGAATTAAATAAATTGATAGGTAACAAATGTGCAAATCTAAAGTAACCCAGTATTCCTTTCATGTCAGTGAAGTTTACAATTATCTTTCATCTTTTAAAGAACAACAGCTGGACTTTATCAAATTAGTAACAAGATATTATGCTACTCAGCCCCAGTAATTACTGATACATTAACATACATTTACAATCAGTGCACTGCACAATGTCGCTTTCCTCAGGCTTTTAAAACTGCAAAAATATATCCCCTTTTTAAATCTGGTTCAGAGAACAATCCCTCAAGCTACAGACCAATTTCCATTCTATCGACTTTGTCAAAACCCCTGGACAAACACATACAAAAAAAAAACCACCTTACAACACATGCACAAAAATGATTGGATTGTCAGTCAGGTTTTAGGCCAAAACATTCCTGCCATACAGCTCTCACAAAAGTGACAGAATGTTGGTTATCTGATATAAACAATGATAAATTATGTGATGCTGCCTCTGTTGACTCTAAAAAAGCATTTGACATGACTGATCATGAAATTCTAGTTAGAAAGCTTGAGACTTATAGATTACACCCCGACTTGACAAAATTTATTACATCTTTTCTTTTCAACAGACACCAAGTAGTTTGCCTCAAAAGCTTTAAGTCAGGTTCATCCGTGGTTGATAATGGTGTTTCACAGGGATCTACTCTTGGTCCTCTCCTGTTTACCATCTACATCAATGATCTTCCACTTCATCTAAAAAAATCATCTTGTGATCTCTTTGCTGATGACTGCACAGTTTACACTAGTGACAATGACTGTATTAAACTTGAGTCAACTCTTCAAATTGAAATAAACAGTCTAATTAACTGAAGCAATAACAAAAGAATGCTCATAAACACCAGCAAAACATGCTCATTACAACAAGACAGAAATTAACAAAATCACCAACAACAACACTTTAGTTCTATGCTGGAACTTCACAGACAGAGAATGCTAGTGAGCATAAAACTCTAGGTCTCATGATTGACCACCACCTCAGCTGGAATCATCACGTAGATAATCTAACCAAAACTCTTTGTACAAAAAGTTTACCAATTTACTAAAACTAAACATTTTCTTGACATAGACACCAGAAAAATATACTACATATCACAGATGCAAACACACTTGGACTACTGCTCCACAGTCTGGAATGGTTGTTCCATGTCAAACATGAAAAGACTTTACTCACTTCAAAAACAAGCAGCATAGATTATAGATGATGAACATGCAGCACATATTACAAAACAGGACAAACACCTTGATATTCTACCCCACAAGAAGAGATTTCTTTTCAACAAGGCCAAGTTGATTCGTAAAATTCTGTCACACAATGCTCCACCCTATCTGTGGTCATTGTTTAAATCCAGCCCAAAACACAGTCAACGCTTAAGCAACTGTATTCTCCCAAAACCAAGGCTTAACTCTTTCTATTCTTCACATCACACTGTGTGATGACCCGGCAGACACTTTTTGTCTTGTGTACACGTCATGTGCTGGTAATGAGTTGGGCTCTAAAAGTGAATTTAATCATATAATGGTTAAAATCTGGCCAAAACCGGTTGTAGAAATCGCTTCTGGCATGATACAAGCATCAACACAAGGTCTCGTGTAAGAATTGACAGCCATGCTGTGATTTACTCATTCATATGCATGTCCCTTGCAGAACTTTGCCTCCCAAACAGCATCCTGTAGGCCTCTCGGTTGTGAGCAAGATGGCCTGCCGCTGATGCATCCATTTGCAGATCATCAACGATGTCTTGCAGCCCTGGTCTTCTTCTCTTTTTTTTCCCATTATTTCCCATGTTGTGATACAAAAATTAATTTTTAAAATGTTTTTCTAAGTTTATGGGCCACTGGCCATGGTGTTGCCATGTTATTAGTGTTTTGTAGACTGTAAATAAATAATTAATGTATATTTTATGTGAGGAAATGGTGTTTTTGTAAAATTCTATTCATTTTGGATATCACTGGACCCACTACAGAGGAAACTTGAGAGCAGGGGAAGAGAGAACATTTTTCATCATAATTTTTCCATTTTTCTTCTTAACTCTCCTCAACTCTTAGCTCGTTTTTTCTGTTATATACTAATATATTAATAAAAATTTTATTAGAAAAACAATATACAACTTTTCCTATTTAAAAACATGTATAATATGTCATACTATGAATCAGACTATGCCTTTGTGATCCTTCTAAATGTGACAACTATCCCATTCCACGTTAAGAAATTTACCCTATTGAGATGACCACTGATCTTTTGAGGGAAAAATCCCCAGTACACAAAGAGTTAACCAATGTTTATAAAAAGCTTCTCTTACTCAACTGCCCACCTTTGGAATGCCCCACCATCTCATGTAAAACTTAAGTAACATTCGTTCATATAACTTCAAACTTTGTCAACATCTGATATGAACTATATGCCTCCATAAGCATAGTCTAAAGTAGTTTAAAGTACAGCTCGAGTGATGTAATTTTTATACTGTTTTTCTATAAATCTGTTAGTTTTGAATGAATGTAAGAATGCAAGTTTATTTCATGTTGTTGCATAAATCAGAGTGTAGAGTATATGGACAAGAGATAAGTTTATTATTTATGTAATCATTTGATTGTGTCTTCATGATTATTATGCTCATTAACACATGCCGAATGACAGTCACTAAGTGAAAGCTGTAT
This sequence comes from Achatina immaculata, assembly GCA_009760885.1. Classification (NCBI taxonomy): domain Eukaryota; kingdom Metazoa; phylum Mollusca; class Gastropoda; order Stylommatophora; family Achatinidae; genus Lissachatina; species Lissachatina immaculata. Next base: position 17,591,839 of record CM019696.1, read on the forward strand.
GATGAAGGGCAGAATGTTAGACAGGCCTGAGTGCCCAATTCTTAACCCTTTGAAAATAAAGTATGTTCGTTCATTTGTTCTTCAAGACCAAAACTTATTTGAACATAACACACTGTGTTCCATGATGGACACCTTATTTTTCCATGTAGTTGCCATGACAACTGAGGCATCCATCCCAGCATATGACAAGTTTTTCAATGGCCCTCTTGTAAATATGGTGTCCTGTTCATAGAGCCACTGTTTCACAGTTGTTTCAACATCCTCATCACTCTGAAATCTGTGGCCACCAAGGTGCTCCCTGAGAGTTGAGAACAGGTGAAAATCATCTGGCATGAGATTTGGACTCTATAGTGGATGGTCCAAATTCTCCCCCTGAAAATGTTGCATGAGTTCCCCAATCAAAGTGGCCATGGATGAGTGAGCATTATTATGAAGGAACAAAGCACATTTTGTCAACACCCCAGGATGATAACATCTGATGACAGCTCATAAATGTTCCAGTGCTGCACCATACACACCTGCATTAATTTTTGCACCCTTTTTCAACACATTGACCACCAACACACTTTTTTTATCCCAAAACATGGCCGCCATCATTTCACTAATAGATGGCATGACCTTGAATTTTCTGGTTCGTGGGGAAACCCCCCCCCCCCCCCCCCCCCACCCCCAATGCTTCCATTCCATACACACCATTTTCTGTTGACTCATCATACTGTCTCCATAGACTTCCACTAGCTTGTGATAAATTTCCCAGCTGGGACAGTTCACATGGTTCTTGTTCACATTAAAAAATCGTTACCACAGCACGAACCTCCTGTTCGGACCACTGCTCCAGTCAATCCTCCATTTTTACCTGACCCAGATTGTGCTGCACACAGTGCTGCCATCTGGCACGGCACTGCCAAATGATGAATATAGAAAATTCTGCAACCATGCCCATTAGTCAGACATCACTTTTATGAACATTACATGCCTTGTAAACTTACTTTTGGGATGCCCCTCATATTTACAGCGATAAACTGCTGGAAATTTTCAACACTTTCTGTTACAGAGACTTTACATCTAAAATATTTACTTCCAAGTAACAGTGGCACTTCACATCCAAATTTGTACCTTTCTTTGTTCCTGCTGACTGTCTGGATTTCTTTCTGGATAATGATGAGTTTGATGACATTGAGTCAGTCTGTAGTAATTTTCTATTCCTTCTCTGAGATTCTTGTTTGCCTGAGCCATCATCAGCCTTGTCTATCACAGGAGGGCCAGGTTTTTGTCTTGTCTTTGGTTTGGACAAACTGGAAGTCTCGGAAGTTGCCCCCTTCCTCTTTTTGGCTGGAACACTCGCACTGCCAGAAACCTTTGAGTCTAGATGATGGTAAGAATGATTATTAAAAATATTACTTTACTCAAACTGACATGAGATGGGAATGAAGGCAAATGTGTACAACAGTTTTAGTGAAGATGCATGCTGCAGAAGCAGGTACTTTACACCAAGGTTTGAGAAACATAGTACAATAACCATGTAGAACCATGTACTCAATATCTTAGAAAAATTGACATCAATATATTACTCAAGATACTACAAGTGACATTAATGTATTACTCAAGATACTACATGCTGATTGTGTGATGCTAACATAAGATGTAGTTTTGTTATGTCTGTTATCCACTACATGCTGAAGATATGTGCTGTTTATATGTTACATCTTTGATGGATGTCTATATATGATGCTAAAATGTTTCAACATTTGCTGACAATCAACTAAAAGGTATGTCCCTAATTCTGCAATAAAATGCTACATGCATTCTTCATTTCATATTAGACATTCTTCACCTTAATTACAGGATTTCCAGAAGAAGCCTCTGTTAAATGAAGCAACATTCTATACATTGTGAAGACTGTGTCAGACAATGTCCTACTCAACTTTACAATGGAGCATAGCAAAAATATAGACTTACCATTGCTGGTGTGACTACTTCTGAGAGTTGCTGGTCCCTTCCTACTGTGGTTTGTCTTCACTTCACCTTTCTTCATTGCAGGTATAGAGTCCTTGCTGTCTAATGGAGACTTTGTTATATCTTTCTGTAAAGAAGGCTTTGAAGATGAGTGCTCAGCGCTGACTTTCAACCCAGTAGTGTCTGCCTGTGTCGTGGTTCTTGGAAGCGACGTTTGTCTTTGCGACTTTAATCCTCTGGTCTGTATTGGCGATAACGGTCTTTTAGAAGTTTTTGAAGAATCTCTTAAAGTTCTTGGTGTTGAAGCAGAGGAAGATAATTGTTTTGTGTCCTTTTTATCACTCACATTTGAAGATAAGGTATTGACTTTTGGGGATGTTAAACGACTTCGTTTCGCACATGGACCTAAACTACTCGATTTTGCCCTTTTAGCTGAATTTTTTACAGAATTATTTGCTCCATTTGTTTCTGTCAGCCAAGGCAGGGATGTTAAAGACAGAGATGAAGAAGATGACTGCTTGCTGACAACTGGTTTAGGCTTCACAGAGCTAGGTGGCAGAACCATTTTACTTTCTGTCTTCTTCCCGAGTTTGCTTTCTGATGTCTCTTTCAATCTATTATCACTGGCACCTTCAACTTTTACCAGACCAGATGATATTTGTGATGGTGATAGTACATCTAACAACAAACAAAAAAAAATTACTATAAATCACTTACACATAATCTTCATATTAATTCAAGAACAAAAAAAAAAACAAGAAAACCAGACTGTCATATTTCAAATAAAAAATTAAGGCACAGAAAATGGAGTAATAAATACCCATACAAGATCAACAGTCACGGGAAAAAAACAGTTTTTTTTTTTTAAGTGTTACTTTATTTTATATAAAAGATGAGGGAAACAAGACCAAGGGGTAGACCAAGACAACATAGAAAGAGAAGATTAGGAATAGAGAGGAATGGAGGCAAACTTTATCTGCAGCAATGAGCCTTAATGGCTCAAAAAGAAGAAATATATATATAAAGAGTATAACTTTTAAACATTTCATATTATGCATTGGAAACAAAACAAAGTTGAGACACAGAACTAGACAACTGGACTATCATACTCATGTATTTTGTTGATGAAATAAAGATGCTCTATTCTTTTAATACTAACATTTAGCTACCACAGCTTAGCCAGCATTGACTTGTTATTTATGTGTTCAAATATATCTCCTTCTTTTTCTATTTTCCATCTCTTTGGAACTGCAAGCTGTTAGGCTTGTCACAGGGAGTATCAATGGAGAGCTGGGATAGAGTATTGGTCAGCTATGGCTCATCAACCCTGACGCTGGCATAACAGCTATGGGTTGAGATGGCACATCGCAGGCAGTCAGGCACACACACAGAGTTTCTTTCAAGGAGAAAACAAAACAAACAGAATCTATGACAACACACCATTACAACATTTGATGATGAAAAAAGTATCTTAACATAATTTGTGGTGTTTACTTACTATCAAGATTATCTACATATGATTTTTTTTTTATAGTTATTTAAAACCATATGGCTTTTGACTGCTATCTTTATCATTTGTGAGTGGATGGCATTCAATATAGAGTTGTTTTCTATCAAAATCTTATCACATTTAGGAAACTAATTTCACCTCTACTGTATCTGTTACTTATATTAACCACTAGTCTTTTCACAAATTTACAAGACAATACATTAAATGTACACACATTTTATAATAAACCAAAATATATTTAAAGTATTATTTTAATGTCATTAAACAGTTTTTAAAAAAATTACAAAGTAAACTTTTCTAGCATATTTTCATATTAAAAAGCTTAAACTTTCAGCTGTTGAAAAAACACACATATATCTTTATTCATTCCAACCTCCATACATTTTAAATAAGCCTAGCTTTTTCAATTAAATCCTTCCATCTGTTTCAAGTAAGCACATCCTTTCTGCCTCAGCATGTTTCTACTGCTTGTGAAGGGCCTATATGCCACAGCCGATATAAATCACTGATTATTTGCCTCTATGAAAGCATCAGAATACAGAATAACAAGCTAACTCAGAATACTAACAATATAGGATTAAAGATCAATGTAGGAAAGACAAAGTTAATAAAGCTTCTTCTTCTTCTTCTTCTTCGTTCACTTCTACCACCAAAAACCGCACTGTGAACCTACTGAATTCACACATGTGGTCCTCTTTAGGTCCGGTGGTCCCCTGTGTGGTCCAAAATAGACCACATGAGTTCCACGAAGGACCACAAGGGGTTCAGAGTATCACAGTGCTTTAGCCTGTATTCTTGGTGGGTCTCGGAAGCGGGATTGCGTGACACCGTGGTTTTCATTGCACCAGTTTGGTCTAGGGTTGGACTTTCTCACCGGAAGACCTCGACGTGTTTGGAATATCAGTGCATCCCCGCTGGGTGAGAGGCGTTTGCCCACCCAGGACAGAGTTGGACTTTCTCACCGGAAAACCTCGACGTGTTATGAGATACCCGTGTATCACCGCCGGGTGAGAGGTGGTTGCCCATCCAGTCCAGGGTTGGACTTTCTCACCGGAAAACCTCAGCGTGATTAGGATACGCAGACATCCCCGCCGGGTGAGAGGTGGTTGCCTATCTAGACTTCCCTGGTCCAGTGTCTCCGACTTCAGCATTTTGCGGTCGTGGCCGCTACCCTTCCTAGTTGTGACCAGGATGGAGCTTTTGTCCAGGAGGACGAATCCTCGCCACTAGTGACTTCTACCCCTGGGTTGAGCCGGTTTAGGCATTTCCCAGTATGGGCATGTTTGGGACGGGACCGACCTCTAGGGCAGAGGTACTGTGACATTCATAGCCTTCAAGATTCACCCCTGGTATGAGCCGGTTTAGGCAAAATTCACCAGTATGGGTGTTTATCAGGCGTTACCGACCTCTAGAGCGGAGGTGGCATGACATGTCTAGCCATCGAGTTCCACCCCTGGTGTGTGCCGGTTTAGGCATATTTCACCAGTGTAGGTGTATTTCGGACGTAGGCGGCCTCTAGAGCAGAGGTGCCGTGGTATAGCTCTCGTAGCGATACTACTGGACATACCAGGTTAAACTTCACTTTCCACCACCTTTTCCCATCGGCGCCGCACAGCAACCTTTATTTCCGCATTTACTTCCTTAACCGGGAGGAGCTTCACTCCACGCGCGGCATTTGAAAAGTCAAGCCAGCAGTGACTTAACCTCTGGGACAAACCGGTTCATGCATTTCACACGATATGACTGCACTCAGGACGTGGCCGACCTCCAGACCAGAGGTGCCGTGATTTGACTGTTTGCTTCGCTTTATTCTTTCAACCACCTTTTCCGCAGTGATGCTGCGCGGCAACCTCATTTGCAAATTTCTTCATTGGCCGGGAAGAGCACCACTCCACGCACGGCAGCTGAAGATCTCGCCAACAGCGGCAGATGAGCTACCAAACGTGACGCTCATCTACCCTAAGTAACTGGTTTTCAGGCGCCAGATATTCGCCCTCGCCCCTTCTCCTGTCAGTTTAAACAGTTCTGCCACGGGAAGGCCAGGAGCTGGACTTGACTGCCAGAGGCTGTTTGTGGCGCGTTTGCAGTCCTTAGAACCGTTAATAAAGCAAAATGTGAACAACAGAAAAGTACTGAGAGTAGATAGCAAGTTAGTGGAGAAGGTCAATGAATTTGTATACCTTGGCGGTAGAGTAGTGGAAGATGGAGGCAGCACAGAGGACATCAACAGCAGACTTACTAAAGCAAACCAGGCTTTTACAATGATGCAAATTATGTTGAAATCTAAAAAACTAAGCGTGAATACAAAAATCAGGATATTTAAGACTAACGTTTTAAGTGTACTACTCTATGGAAGTGAATGCTGGAAAACCAAAACAACAGAAAACAAGCTGAATTCCTTCCAGACTAAATGCTTACAAAGAATCAGAAGAATATTTTGGCCAGACACCGTAAGAAGTAAGATCTTGTTGGCAGAAATGCAGATGAAGACACTGACAGCAATTAGTGAGGAAAGATGCTGGCAATGGTTGAAACACGTGCTCTGGATGACTGACGATTCCCTACCAAAAATAGCAGTAAGATGGACACCACAGGGGAACAGAAGTAAGGAGACATGGAAGTGAATAACAGATAGGATGTTGAGCAACAGATGGCTCACCTGGGCGAGAGCGGAAAAAAAAAAGGACAGATGTTTGTGGAAAACCCTTATGGAAGCCCCATGTGCCCTTATAACAAAGTTATACTGCTAAAGATGTTTGTATACTGATGTTACACAGAACGTTTTCACACTGATAACTTCTTACTCAGTTCAAATACTGTGAAGTCCATTTGGCCAGAACGATAAATTCAAGTTTTATTTACACATTTGTCTCTGTTAACATGTATGTTGAATTTCTATCAGTTCGTATGAAAATCATAAACAACAAGAACCTTGAATCTTAATATGCATATAAATCTGGATCACACGAGCATTTATGGACAGTTTATCTCTATCTCTCTCAGGAGCCATCAATGAATTCAGTTTTAATATGCAGATTAATCTGGTCTATCTGGACCTCTTTAAATCAACGAAATATAAGTCCAGATCTTTCAGTTCCCTACTCACTGTATCGACGTCTATTCACTAGCTCTCCTAATAGTCTGTATCAAACTAGCTCGTAGTTTCATCACATCAGCATGACTGTCTGCTTCTATATCTCTCTGTCTATTTTGCAAGGTGCACTTCTGTCTATTTCCATCTGCACAATTCTCTTGGTCTCAATTTACTCATCTGAGTCTTTGTCTGAGTGTCCGTGTTTCATGGTGTCGGAGTATCTTTGTCGCTGAGCACCTGGTTATCATCATCTCTGAGTACTTTGGTGTCGGAGTTTTTGTTCTGCTCCCGAGTCATGGTGTGCACCTCTCCTGTACCTCCTGTCTCTAATCTTCTTTTCCTCCAATCTTCTCCTCTTTTTCCTCTCTTTTTTTTCTGATCCTTGCCTCCCCTCTTCTCTTCTCTTTACCCTTGAAAAATAAAGATTATTCATTTATTCATTCATTCATTCTTCTGCGGCCCCTCTTTTTATCTTGAAGTCCAGCTTAATGGACTGACCAATAGGTATTCCTGCTCTGCCCCTAAGACGTCCACCAGTTTCTAAATGTGTCCCGATTGGTTCTTGAGCCATAACCTGTCAGGTTAGTGTTGTTAAATGTCCAGCCTTTTGCCTGTGGCACTTTCTACCTGCACTTGTTTACTGATTGCTAGTCCATCATTCATTGTGTCCAGTTCACAGACAATCTGTCACCACGAAGACTTTTGGCTTTTCTTAAATCTGTCTAGCGTTACTGTTCCGTTTATGGTAGGTTTTGGGGTCTGTTGGCCATTAACTCTCTGTCCACCTATTCTTAGATTTCATGCACCGACTGTGTGTCATTACCTGTTATTACTGGACTATTTTACTTCTGAGCATCTTTCTTTAGCATTTCCCTTATCTCGGCATCAATGTGTCTGCCTTTTCTATTCGTCTGTTTCTTCTGTTTACTTTTGTCAGCGTCCAGTTGTAGTGGTCTATTAATGCCATCTCTCAAAATTTCCATCATTTCTGACCTACTTTCTAAGTATCTGTAATAATAGTAACTATAATAGAAATGCTAGTAGTAATCATTAATAATAATAATACTATAATCATTACTTACAAAGCCACGCTACACTCTGGGCACTTAAGATTCAGAGATAGAGAGACAGAAGTATCAGAATAAACTGACTATGTTAAATGTAAAAATCTGCCCATCCCAGAAAATAATACATATAGAGGGCTTTAAAATATGATCATTCTATCCAAATAATGAAGTCATATGACTTGTAACCCTTGACCCTTAAAAATTATTATTTGTCTAGGTTTGCACCAAAGTGCCAGATTTTCAATTGAGCACTTTTCATTTGAAAAACAAAGATATACATTCTGGTACTCTGCCAGTTATTGATTGATCAACTGGTCGAGTCATATATTTCACAAATAAAAAACAATGATATCATTAAATATGGCATGTTGTGCAGTCATTTAAGTATCCATATTCAAATAGCTTGGAACTGACTACCAGAAGATTAATTTTTCTTTTCTTGTACTTGTCTTCCTCAGTTATTCATTAAGCAACAAAGAATATTATGTGCTATTTAACATTACAAATATTTCTTTAAATGTGCAGTTCTCATATATATATATATATATATATATATATATATATATATATATATATACCACAACTTTTCTGTTTCATTATTTATGAATAGATTCATTTTACTAACACATAGCTACATGATTACAGAATATACACAGCTACATGATTACTGATGTCTCAGATTATGCATGAGCTTGTGTTATTTCCAATCACTGGCACCTTATCAGATGTAGAGCAAGTTTTAGTGACTGGCTTCAAGTTCCTAAGTAAGCCAAACAGACTTCTCTGCGCATTCCAGTAACACTGAGCTCAGACTGACGGAATATAACACCCTGTTTTTCTACTAGAAGCACCACACTGAGGTGACATAAGGTCTTTAACCACTCTGATTCACAAGCTTTGATCACAACAGCAGATGGAAATAAAACCAGCATGACCAAGAGCAAGAACCTCATCCATTATGACTGCGCAGAGATGATTTTGAGTGGAATTCTAAAAGACAGCACCTGTTTTCAACAGCATCAAGAAGTGGTATGCAAAATTCCAGGATGAAGACTGTCTGTGACAGCTCCTCGGCAGGAGCATCAAGGACCTAGCAAAGAAGCTGTGAATCATGTTAGAGAAGCTTACCAGCGAAGCCCTCACCTTCATCTCTGAATTTCATATACAACTTCTTGATACTGTTGAAAACAGGTGTTGCCTTCTGGAATTCTGCTCAAAACAGCCTCTGCACAGTCACAACGGATAAGGTTCTTGTGTATTACAAAACACAAAATTACTGCTCATGTTTCTTATCTTATATCTTATATCCTTCCTGTGCCGTTAAACGTCACATAGGGCTCGCAAAGTAGTTAGCTCACGTTTACTGAACGCCATATTTGCTACTGCTGCAAATTTTGAGCAGCAAACCACGGGAGCTCCGCGTGCGGGCTTTGTTTAAAAAAAAAACTTGAACAGTTTCTCTCTCTCTCTCTTGGCATAAAAATAGTCATGATCAGCTACGTAGTTTATTTGTTGTGAATTTTTAAAATGTTTCATGCACATGAATAACCTGTATATTAAAGTATCCAAGGATCTATTTTCTAACAAATAACAACCAAATCTTACTTTTTTCACCCTCTTTAAACTGCTTCTTCGTGTCAACTTCTGATAAGACAGGTTTAGATGTAGCAGATGACTTTGATGGTGGAGGCGGTGTCATCAACATGCGGCTTGATTCACTGACATCACTTTGAAGGTGATTCTCACTAAAACAGAGTTGAAAGAACAGTCTATAACATGTAATAGAAACTTGAAAAATATAAATAAATAAACACAAACAATATAACTTTTTGCTGTCAACAGGGTGGCAATTTTGAAACAGCATTGCAGCCATTTTTAAACACAGAATTGTGACAGTCTTGAAACTGATTAACTATTTGGTTAACTTCACTGATCATGTTAACCAGCAATTACTCGTAAATTACGGATTTAAAAAAAAAACAAACCCCAAAACTCTGGAAGATCATCAGTTACTATAACCAGTTTATATTATCAAAAACCTAGTAAAAAGCAACTGCTGAAATCAGTTGGAGGATAACTGAGCCAGTAGGCAAATGATGCTCAGTTTACATGGAGGAAAATCAGTCAGTTTTAACTCTGATTCAGCATGTGAGCATTTTGTGAAGTTTAAATTTTGCCACAGATAAGGTAATAAAAAACATTTCACACGAACATTTACTTTCTGCTGATGTCTTTAAAGTATGTTTAATTAAAAATTGTATATACATATAAAGTATCAAATGTATGATGAAACTGGTACTTTAGAAAGTACTTCATGCAAGGTGAAAGACAAGTACATCCTTACTAGTTAAAAAAAACCCTAACACAATCACTGGTTAATTTACATTGCTCAGTGCACGCTGACAAAAGCTGAACATAACACGCTTTTTTTGTTATTTGAATTTTTATTCATGCTTGTAATGTGCACAGCACACCGGTATTAAAACCAATGTTGGATATATGTGAAACTTTATATAACATACAAAAGAGGCTAACTTTCTAAAGAAAGACCAATCCTTAGCAAAACTGGAACCCTATTAACATCAAATAAAGACCAAAAGCAAAGATGGGCTGAACAATTCCAATAAATACTTAATCGACCACACCCAAAAGAATTGTTAAACCCTGAAACTGACTTACCAGCCCCACAACTGAATGTCAACCTAGATGAAATTAAATTGCATGAAATTGAAACATCAGTGAATTTAATGGCTAACAACAAAGCTGCAGGTGAAGATGAAATAACAGCCGAAATGCTAAAAGCTATCAATAGTGACAACAAGAGACAACTACAGAGAATGTTTAACAAGATTTGAAAGAAGAAAAGGTCCCTTCTAACTGGAAGAAAGGAATCATTGTTAAAATACCAAAAAAAGGCAACCTTAGTGACTGTAACAACTGGAGAGGAGTAATATCAGTTGTATCAAAAGTATTCTGCAAGGTCATTTTGAATAGACTTAAAGATATAGTGGATACTGCAATGAGAGAAGAGCAAGAAGGATTTTGAAAAGGGAGAAGCTGTCTCGACCAGATCTTTACTCTCAGAATAATACTTGAAGAACATATTGGAAAACAGAAACCATTAATACTGAACTTCACAGATTTTAAAAAAGGCATTTGATAGCATACACAGAGATTCATATGAAGAATTTTAAGTCTATATGGAACACATCTAAAATTGTCAACATCATTAAGGACTTTTACAATGGATATGTTTGTGCAGTCAAGACAGAAGAAGGGATGAGTGAATGGTTCCAGATTGAAACAGGCGTGAAACAAGGTTGTATACTGTCTCCTTTACTTTTTGGAATTACAATAGACTTCATAATGAAAAAATGCTGCACAGGTAACACAGGTATTGACTGGGTACATGGGACCCAACTAGAAGATCTTGATTTTGCTGATGACTTAACTCTTATCAGTAATAATGTGAAATCCATGCAAGAAAAAACAGATAGCCTGACTTCACTGGCTAGCAAAATAGGACTTGAAATTAACAAGGACAAAACAAAAATAATGAAAATTCCTCTCAATCAAAATGGAAAAATACACATAGAAGGGACAGATATTGAAGAAGTCAATCAATTTGCATACCCTGGCAGCTACATAGACCAGGATGGTGACACTAGAAAGGAAGTTAGGATCAGAATTGCAAAAGCAGCATCAATCTTTAAGAATCTTGAGAACATATGGAATTCAAAAGTTATAAGCACAAAAACCAAGTTAAGACTATTCAATTCAAATGTAATATCCACCTTTATTTATGCATGCGAAAGCTGGAAAACAACTAAAGAAATAGACAAGAAATTAGACTGTTTTGAAAACAAATGCCTAAGGAAAATACTCGGCATCAAGTGGAACGAATTCAAGAAGAATGCAGATAAGACAGATGACTGAACAACAACCAGTCTCATGGGTGATCAGGAAAAGGAGATGGACATATGTTGGTCACTTGATGAGAAGAAATGATCAGAGAATCCCAAAACAAGCTATCAAGTGGAACACAACAGGCTGAAGAAAAAGAGGCAGACCGCATGAAACTCTGAAGAGGACATTATTAAGAGAGGCCAAATTAACAGGCATAAAATCCTTTGATGAGGTTGAAAGACTCGCCGAAGACAGGAAAAATTGGCGAACTGCTTTGCGAGCCCTATGTGGCGTTTAACGGCACGGGAAGGATAAAAGAGATAAGATAAGATATATGTGACAGTGTGACTGAAAGCTGAGTGACAAAAAATCAGAATGTTAGACAGAACTGAGTATCCAAAATTCTATTCTTTGAAAACTACAAGCAGCACTGCAAGCAAACTAATTTTTTGCACTGAAACAGAAAATACACTGAGCTTGACCAGCCTTTTCAATGCCCCTTGCAGAACTTTGCCTCCCTAACAGCACTCCTGTAGGCCTCTCGGTTGTAAACAAGATGCCCTGCTGCTGATACATCCACTTGCAGATTATCGATGATGTCATGCAGCCATCTTCGCCTCTGTCTTCCTCTCTTTCTTTGTCCCATTATGTACCCTTCCAAGATTATGTATCCTTTTCTAAATTATCATGACATTTAATGTGTCCAAAATATTTAAGTTTTCTTTGTTAAATCCTCTTCACTAGTCAGTCTTCTTCAATATTAAGTTCTTGTAGTATAGATATATTTGTTCTTTTCTGCGTCCATGATACCTGAAGAATTCTTCTGTAACATTTACATTCAAAGGCATTTATGTGTTGTTTTGTTAAGTGTCCAGGTCTCCAGGTATAGATGGGAAAGATGCATGGCCTTAAAAATCTTATTTTTGTAGTTCTGTATGTTCCCCTCCACAGCTTCTTTAGTTGTTTTACTTTCTGAAGAGCGACAGATGTCCTCCTTTTAACATCCCTCATTGTATCTCCATTATTAGTTAGCAATGATCCAAGATATTCAAAACTCTTCACCTCTTCCAATTTTTCCTCATTTATGCATATTTCAGCTACCTTATTTGCTTTGTCAGTTGTCATCAATTTAGTTTTCTTCGCATTAAGATAGAGGCTTTGCTCTTCACTATTCTTACAGAATGACGTAATTAGTTTTTCCATTAAAAAACACAGGTCTTGTTTAAATATGCTGCTGGACAAAAGTTAAAGGCCATCATGGAAAATTCCATATTAAACCCTGAGATGACAGTGGAAAATTCTGTACACATTACCATAAAAGATTAAGACTTGCAGGAGTGAGAACCATGTATGCAATGATCTCTGACCCTGTGCTTAGATGGTGCTGTCATATTAGCACTGGGGAAGGTTAGATGTCACATTATCACAGTCAAAGAGCACTGACTTCAGTGACTTCAGCGATGGAAAGCACTGACTTCATTGATGGTAAGCACTGACTTCAGTGATGGTAAGCACTGTCTCCAGTGATGATAAGCACTGACTGTGAACTAGAGATAAAACTGCTCCAAAGCAGAACATACAATATCTGGAATCTATAAAGAATTCCTGAAAGTCTCCAAAGATATGTAAGCTGTAGAATTTGCCCCATTTGCTTCACAATAGAGACGGTACTCTAAAGCAGACTTTATGTTTGTACACAGACTTACTTGTACAACAGACTTAATGTTTGTACACATTTAGATAAATGGACAGACATGCACTGAATCCTGACACGTACGGGAGCTCTGTTACTAAACCATGTCCCCACGTACATATGATATGCCAACAGCTTTTCAACATAAAGCTTTTCAGTCTTTTTTTTTTCCAACATGGTGATATGTGACTTTTGCTATGCTTCATATGTTTTGCTAAAAATATTACGGCCGGTGACAAAAGGTTCATGACTATGAAATTCATGAATTAAAAGTTTATATACAAATTATTTTGTCTTTAAAAGTCCTTCTTTATGAGCTGATCACTGTTGCTGTTGACTTTCAAATTAATTTATGGTTTATCTTACATCCTTCCTGCGCTATTAAAAATCACATAGGGCTTGCATTTTAGTTTCCATGTTTTTCCCTTATTAGAGAGTTTTCAACCTCATGAAGGGATCATAAGTCCACTAATTTAGCCTCTCCCAACAATGTTCTCTCCTGAGTTCATGTGGTCAACCTTTTTTTCTTTGTCCTGTTGTGTTCCATTTGAAAGCTTATGGTTTATAGCATAGTAAGAATTCTGTTAACAACTATTATATGCAACTTCACATACTAACCACTATGTCCATCAGTGCATTATGTGTTTTGTAACACTAGTTATGTTTGTATGGTAAATTACTGATGGAAAAAAAAAAACAGCACAAATATTTTAAAAAAACAATTCTGCAACAAGAGTTCATGTAGTTGTATTCTTTCTAAAACAGCCTTATTCATAATCTTGTTTCATTAATGAAATTAAAACTACTATTGTAAACATTCGCCTGGATAAATTTTCTACTTTAATCCACTTTAATGCACAAAACATGTACTCACACAAAAAGCTCTATAAGAAAATTTAAAATTTACCTTTTCCTATGGTTTTTGAAGAGAGCACTTCGCCTTGAGACTTCCCCTCTTGCAAAATCCTCCTCCTGCTTCCCTCTTACAGACGAATATATCTTCTTCACAATCTCTGTTTTATTCTCCTCTAATGGGCCTTCTTCATCTGAACTTGAGTACATGTTGGGCACTGTGTCTTTGAAAAACTTTGGCGCTAGCTCTGAAGAGCACCTAGTTTTCTTATCTGAATACTTTGATGACTTTGATGATCTCGAACATGGAGATGATTCTGAAGATGACCTTGAGCATGATGGGTCTGATAAGTCTGTGTCACTGGGTGACCCTGGTTTTGGAGATATGCTTGCTGTTGGCTGCTTAAGATGATGATTTTTACATCCCTTAGGCAATTTTGAAGATTTTAATTTGTCAGACAAATCCTTCTGAGACTTACTAGACACTTTTTTGTGATCCTTACCAGATGATAGTATTATGGTGGTGACATTTGATATGGGTGATCCATTTCTGGGGGAAGAACTTTCACATAATAATGAAGAGTTCGAGTGTGGGGCTTGCGATGAGTGAAACATCTGGAGAGGTGATTTTGATCTCTTTGATTCCTGAACGTTCAATGATTTTAAAAGACATTCACCACTGGCAGAAGGACGAGTATTAGAAATGCTAGAGTCTTGATTAACTTTCAAGTCTGAATGAACACATTTTGCCCCTCCGGCGTCTGAAGAGGTCATGAGTGATTTTTCAACTCTAACAGTCGGAAAACTGTCATAAATAATACCCGATGTAGGCTCAGTCCTAATGACTTCTGATGTCTGCGCCTGCTCGCTGCCAGAACCTGCAACATGTGATTTCAACAAGCCATGGTCAGCATCTTGACCATTTTTCACCTTTGATCTCTGCTTAAGAGTTTGTGAAACAATTCCTTGCTCAGAATGGGACTTTGTCTGCTGAGACTTTGACAAGCCAGTATCAATGTCTCGAATACCCCGAGTGCCATGAAGATCAATGCTCTCTTTCTTTCCCTTCTTTAGGCATGAAGTTTTATGAATTTTCAGTGATTCAGATTCATCTGATGGATGTGTGTTCATTCTGTCACTCAGCTGTAACTCTTCAGGGAATGATGAAGTAGATTTCCAGTTGTCCACGTTTATCATCTGTTCTGAGAAAGCAGTATCTTTGTGATTCTTTTCCTTGCCGTCTGAAAGAATACTGTTCTTTCTGACTAAGCTTAGATGTTCATTAGAATCCCCACCCTCTGACACACAACCCATTAACATCAGAGATGGCATGCCTTCCTCACTATCAGGAGTGTCAGGACTGTCCAAAGGCACACTGTCACTCATGGCTATAAGTGATGGCATGTTACAGTCACTATCGTTAACCACAGAACTGTCCTCATTTTCAGCATTAAGCACATCACTATCATTTTCACTGCTAACAATATCACTGCCTTCATTCTCAGCTTTAACAAAATCATCTTCAGCACTAATACTAACTCTGCACTTGTCTGATGGTTTACCCACAATAATCCTTTTATCTTTAGATTTATCAGTGTTTCTGCACTTATTTTCCACCTTTTTCCTACTCTTATCTGATAGCTCAGTTAAACCAATCTTTTTATTTTCAGCATTAACCATATCAGAATATTTACTTTCAACATGAATGCCTTTAGTGTTCTCATTTTCAGTACAAACTGTCTCATACTCTTCCTTTTCACTCTTCACCATTATACGAGTTGGGAAAACTGGCCCAGACTCACTGACAAACTCAACATCACAGCCACACTGAACATCATCATCATCACTGTATGCACTATACTCATCACTGTCACTATCACTGTCTTCATTTTTATCATGCAGTACTATTGTAGTACTGTGGACTTCAATCCCATTTTTGAAGTTATCACGGACTCTATCCATTGACTTACTGTAATTAACTAGCACAGGGACATTGTGGTGTGCCTGAGACAAAGGTTTCATTTCACTCTGCACATTTACAGAGGGTGAACTCATGTTTTTCACATCTTCCTCTTTATGTGGAGGTGCCACCTTAGTATTTTTCACTGCTGCTGGACCACTCACATTTACATCCACATGAGAACTATTCAAACTTGCACCGGACTTAAAACAGCCCTGTCTGGAATTTACACTTCCAAGTTGTGCTGCACAATATGGGACAGGAGAAATTTTTTCATTCGTTGCACATCCATTGCACCCTTTGGCCTGAGTGCTGGGACCAGATGTGAGGTTCTGATCACTATCCATAACCTTGTTTTGCTTTGAATCTGAATGAAGGGTTTCATGATGATATTTAGATGGTGACCTAACAAGGTCTCCATTTGATGATAATGTATTTTTAACACAGATGTTTATATCATTCTCCTTTTCTGATGCAGATGTATTGCTGTGTGGTGAATCTGCTGAGCGTGATCCATTGCTACCTGCAAAGACAGCCAGACCTTGTCTCTGGTATTGGCCATGTCGCTGGTATCCATTCTGAGGAACTGTTCTTCCAAGATGCCGATATCTTTCACTTGTGTTGGCTCTAGAGGCTGGGACACATTCAAACTGTTTCAGGGTAGAAAATTAGACAAATTTAGTCAATTCTGTTTATAAAACATGTCACAAGCCTAAATAGTTTTAAAAAAAGATAAATATTCCTTAAATTTGGACACTTTGGATAATCAGAATTTTAAGCCATCCTGTTAAAATTATCACCTTTGCTTGCTTACCTGTTTGCAACACACTAGAACAAAAATGTTTAAAAAGTGGATTGCATGTGATGACGTATCTTCATGTTGCTTCAAGATGATGCTCTTGGCTGATGCCAGAGTGAAGATTTTTTTGGCAATCAGATTTAATGAGAAGTGAGATAAGTTAGAGAATAGAACAAAATCCTGAGAAGAATTTATGAAGCAGTAAGAGATCCTATACAGGAACCAAACTTAGGCTTTTTCAGTACAAATGTAAAGACTGCCCTGCTATATGGTTCAGAGACATGAGTTATGACCAAGACAATACAACAGAGGATACAAACAGTCATGAACTACTGCTTGAGGAGGAGTTTAAACATTAAATGGCAGGACAAGATGAGGAACGAGGAGGTCTGGGAAAGGGCAGGACAAGAACCTATGAACCTACAAATCATGTCTAGGAAATGGAAATGGACAGGCCACACTCTGAGAAAACCTGACACCAGCATAGCAAGACAGGCAATGACATGGAATCCTCAAGGAAACAGAAAACAAGGAAGACCTAGACTTACTTGAAGAAGAGAAATTATGACAGTGCTCAAAGACAAGGAATACACATGGAAGGAAGCAGAGAATAATTCCAAGAACAAGGATGAGTGGACAGCCTTTATCCATGGCCTGTGCTCTCAAAAGAGTGAAAGGCAATGATGATGATGATGATGAAGAGACCCCATAACACAACAATGCAAGATAAGAAGTACATCTACACACTGTTTACACATATAACAGTCATTATGAAAAACAACGGAATGAGGTGACTCTGGCATTTATAGCGAATGGAGGAAGACAGACAAGCAAATATGCCCTATACATAACTGATAAAATGATAAACTAGACAACGATGGCAAGACAACCTAGGAAAAGATTTATGCACTCTTGGTGTCAACAACTGGCAAGAAAATATCAAGAACAGTGAGAAATGGAGAGACTGAGCCTCAATAGCTGCTCAAAGAAGAAGGGTAAGGAACTTATCCCAACTTCATTAAACAGATCTTTCTTTCTACATTCACCCTTAAAATGGCTGAGTCTGCACCATATCATGGGTGAAACTAAGCCATTACAACCGCACCCAACATGTCCATCTTCAGTACAGTATATTTTTATGACAGGGCTTGTTTATAGCCTGTTTCCAGGGGGAAACCATTGGGGAACAGAAAGAGGTCTTGGCCAGCTAAGTTTTACCAAACCTGATGAGCAACCAGCTACAGGTCACAGATAACTGTCTCACTCAGTCTGATAACGGATCTAAGACGCGGCCTTCTCACCATGGCAAACATGCCAATCCCCACATAACTGGCCAGACTATAACATCACAGCAAACAAACTGTGTAAAAGTAAAACAATACTGAGCAGTTCTGGCTCACCAACTCAGAAAATGTCACCTCTACAAAATACATCTACCACTAATAAAGCAAAATTATGCTGTTAAATTCAACAAATATTTTCACATGCTTGTTTGATAAACATGAATGAAATCATCATCATCATCATGTGCCGTGCCAACTGGCGTTGGCTATTATGCTTCTCCAGAGTACCCAATCCTTCATGCAGGCCATCAGTTCAGTTGGTGATCTCCTCTCACACCATCCCGTCAGACTGTCTAGTATCATTTCTCTTGGTCTTCCTCTTGATCTTCTTCCTTCTATTTTTCCTGTTATAATATTTTCAATGCCCCCTCT
Source organism: Achatina immaculata (assembly GCA_009760885.1). Lineage (NCBI taxonomy): Eukaryota > Metazoa > Mollusca > Gastropoda > Stylommatophora > Achatinidae > Lissachatina > Lissachatina immaculata. The sequence goes on from CM019696.1 coordinate 17,610,391, forward strand.
TCTAATTGCATGTCCTATGAAAGTACATTGTCTCTCTCTTATCTTTTTGACAAGGTTTTTTGTCTCTCCAGCTCTTCTCATACATTCTTCATTAGTTATTTTTGCTGTCCAGGGGATTCGCAACATTCTTCTAATAAACCACATTTCTGCTGCTTTCAATGATTTTTGTGCAGACCTGCCTATTGTCCATGATTCACTTCCATATAACAAGATAGGTTCAATATAGCATTTTAGGACTCGTTTTCTAACATTCATTGATAAAGATGTGTTAGCTAATAAGTTTCTCATTCTCTGAAATGCAGTCTTTGCTTGGCCTATTCTGTTCCTAATTTCTGTTCTGCATTTCCCATCTGAAGTTATTACTGCTCCAAGGTATTTGAATTTCTGCACCTGCTTCAGAATAGTTCCGTTTAATTTAATACTGCATGGTGGTGGATTCTGTTTCTTAGATATAACCATAGTCTCTATCTTTTTGATGTTCAAAGTAAGGCCTTTCTGTTCACTTTCTTTGGCGACTTTATCCAAGAGATTTTGCAGGTCTTGTTGGTTCTCAGCTATCAGTACTGTGTCGTCAGCATACCGAAGGTTGTTAATACTGTATCCTCCAATTTTTATGCCTGGTTCTGTGATGATTGTTCTTAGAATATTCTCGCTATACAGAGAAAAAAGGTCTGGAGATAGTACACATCCTTGTCGCACCCCTTGTTTTATAGGTTGATATTTTCCAATTCTATTTTCAACTCGAACTGCTGCTTCTTGCTGCCAGTATAGATGTTTTACAATCCTCAGGTCTTTGCCATCTATATTGATGTCTTCAAGCATTTTAATAATTTCATTATGTTTCACCTTGTCAAATTCCTTGGTGTAATCAATGAAGCACAAGTAGAGATCTTTCTGTACTTCTAAAGCTCTTTCTGTTAGTGTTCGTAAAGCATAAATGGCATTGTGTGTTCCCTTTCCTTCAACAAATCTAAACTGTTCATCTGCTATTTCCATTTTTATCTTTTTCCTTGTTCTTCTCATAATTATTCTCAGAAGTAGCTTCGTTATATGACATGAGAGGCTAATAGTCAGATGGTCGTCACATTCCTTTGCATCTTGTTTCTTTGGTAGTGCTATAAACGTGGATTTAATCAGGCCACTGGGAATATAACCACTGTCGTAAATGTCATTCAGTAACTTGGTTATTATTTTTATTCCTGTCTCCTCTAGTGCCTCTATTTCTTCTATTGTTATATTATCAGGCCCAGTCGTTTTTCCTTTCTTCATGTGTTTGATGGCATCTATGATTTCATCTTCAAGTATTGGTGGTCCCTCACAGTTTTCAGTATCTGGTGTTAATTCTGGTCTTTCTCCTCCATATAGCTCACCGATATACTCTGTCCACAATGTCTTCTTTTCCCATTAACATTTTACCTTCTTTCGACTTCAGGCATCCTGTGGTATATTTTGTTTTCCTGCCTGTGAGTTCATTAATTCGTTTGTGCATGTTTTTGCTGTCTTTAATATGAGAGTCCTCTATCTGTCTGCACTGTTCATTTAACCACACTTCTTTTGCTTCTCTGCATTTGCGTCTTATTTCTTTATTTATCTTGCTATATTTTTCCTCGTTATTTTTACTCCTCCTCCTCTTGTCCATCAGTCCTAAGATGTCGTCTGTCATCCATTTATTTTTAGAGGCTTCTTTTTTTGGTGGTATTATCTCCTTAACAGTTTGGTGGATAGAATCTCTTAACATTTCCCATTGTTCATCTATACTATTTATCTTTGCTATTGCATTGTATCTATTTGTTATAATAACTTTGTATTGTTCTCGCAGTTCTTGGTCATTTTTAAGAAGTTCTGTATTCAGTTTGATGTTTCTCACTTTTCTGCCTGCTTTCTTTAGTTTTATTCTAACTTTTCCACAGAGTGGATCATGGTCACTATTGCAGTCAGCTCCTGGCATGGTTTTTGTTGTCAGTAATGCATTGCGGATGAATGAAATGAATGAATGAAATACATCATTCCATTTCACCGAAGCATGAACTGCAAAACTACTGTAAAACATACAATGGAGACAGAAGATCTTGAAAGTCAAAGTGTGCACATAAAACAAGAAGAAAACTCACACACAAAGAGAATAATTAAGAATCAAACTAGCTGCTCCAAGGAAACAGATGAAGGGCACTAACCAGTTTAGCCAAGATGCTTCTGAAATGATCATCATACTAAAAGGCGACGGCTTAGTGATTATCCACCTTCTAGAATACAGGCATGATTACTGAGTTGCTCTCTGGCATATCTGTTTTCTTGTCTCCATGCTTGTGCTGTTTAAATTCTCCTTCATGTTCTATCTCCATCAACCCTGAATTCTGACCTGTCTATTACTATGGAACAAAACCCTAGCATGAAAAGAAAGAAAACTTACAATAAACTGAAACTCTGAGTCATGCTGTGGTGCACATTCTCCTGACTGAATTGATGCACATCCTGGGTGTCCAAATGTAATTCTGTCCCCTTCGCACAGCACTTGCTGGTTGTCAGGATGAAATCCCATCTGATGAGTGCAAATACACTTTTGTTCAGAAAAAAATCATCAGGACAGTTCATCATATTCTTGGCAATACTGTTATTATTACTAGAATCATAAATGTATGGTACATAATCTTCATACATGATGGCTCAGAAAGAACAATGATATGGGCATGATTCCTGGAAAACATGGAAGGAGGTGCCAAGGAGATGACAGGCCCAGGATATCACTGCATTCACTGAAGCAAGCACTCAGGCTTGATGAAAGATTGTCAGGTTGGTTATCAAGACAGCTGCTGTCATCTGTGTGATGCTGTTCAATGGCTGCCAATAGAAAATAAGATTGCCTCTGTGATTAGAGCCGCTGAAACGATTAGAGACAGGTTTAGAAGTCAAGTAACAACCATTAAACAATGCCACTCTGATGACAGAAGGTGCTTGAGAACCACTACATAGAGGAAGATGGAGCACTGGAACCATATGGACTGAACATGAAATTCAGCTATAGTTAACTGTTCCTTTCTCCACAATCATATTCCCTCCATACTAAGTTTTCATCTACTTTTCTGTCACCTGCAACTGATATTCTGGGGCCTTCACTGCATTATATTATAAACCCTCTACCTCAACTATCTATTCCTCTCACTCTTTTCTCAGCTTGACAACCATTGTATCCCTCTCTCTCTCTCTCTCTCCCCTCTTTTCCCTTTTCCCTACCCTTCTTTACTACCAACAGTCACAAGTCTTATTTTAAGACTCACAAAACTTTAGACCACAAGCACTCTCAGATGCAGCTTCTTGCAAGTCACAGCTAAGTGCTCCATTTTTTTCTATTATTTTTTCCATTCATATGTGTTATATATCATTGAAGTGAATTTATCTTTTCACTTCCTTTCCTATTTCTTTGTCCTATGCATTTTTGTATGATTAAGGTATACACTGAAACATTATAACTGTGTGCAAATTACCTACTAAAGCTCTCTCTACATTTTGTTATCACAGTGGCTTTGTGTATACTTATATATTTAGTCTCAAATACACTTATATCCAAAAACTGCTTGTGTATTGCTGCTTATCTTGTCCTGTTACACAATGTATAGAATGCACTCTACTCATCTCACACCCAGCCAAGTTAAACAGACTTGCTTGGACTGGAATACTACTCATAATTTCTATCATATTTTCTTTTTCTTTGTTTTCATATTTCCTTCTCAGAAAAAGCAATAACCTCTTCAATCTGTTTCTTTCTAATATATATATATATATATATATATATATATATATATATATATATACATATACACACGTGCACACACACACAGATATATACATATATATATATACACACACATATATAAAAAAGTAAAGATAGTCCCATAGCAAATGCCGTAGGGGGTGAAGCGTTAGAGACCTCATTATGCTGGGTCATCAGCGTATGAGGTAGGGTAATATAAATAATTAATATGCAACATGAACAAAATTTTCATTTACTGCATAGCTAGTTATCTCATTTTTCTTTATCATGACAAGGTTACAAATCAAATGACTATTTTTTGTCTGACAAGATGAGCACAGAAGTAGGTAGGTGTCAGCTGGTTATGAAGGCTTTGCTAAACAATTTCTCACACAGCTGCTTCTGCTGAGTGGCATATTGATTACCTCTAATCAACATATGACAGAATAAAATTAGATTAAAAAAAAAAAAGTAAAGGTAATCCTATCATGCCTTATAGGCACATAGGGATATGGTGTTAGTGCCCATATTTTCCTTGATCTGTCAGCACACCAGAGGGTGATATTGTCAGTATCATGCCTGGCCGCCTTTCCTTCCCCAACTCCAGAAGAAGTCAGGTACCTGTTTCTACAGCTGGGTGACTGGGGTGCCCCCCAGGAAGACGGATCCAAACCCCTGACCTTCACCATGAAAGACCAGTGTACTAATCACTTCAAGATAGATCAAGAGAAGACTGATAAAGCAGGAGATACTCTGAAGACTTTATTTTTCTTGGTACCATTTTGTTCTTGGACATGACTATATAATCAGAAAAGCTGAACCACAGCTGATCAAGATCTTGTCCTACCTCTGTGCTGTGCTGCTAACAGCCATCTCACATATCCTGGCCCACTGGATATGGATGATGTTAAAAATCCTGCTTCTGCACTCCACTACCAGGAAAGCTGCTCCAGTCAGCCACACACCAAGATGGAGCTCAATGATATGTCTTACTCAGTGGTTTTATAAATCATCAAGTCCTTTATACAACTTTCAGCCTCCACATGTAGATACATACTGGTATAAATACTGAATATCTGAAAATACCATAGCTAGTAATACCTTAATATCATTAATGTAAGTGCCATTTAATCCATTGTTGGTAATTGTGAACCGTGGTCGGCCATCCACAGCTTTCTCTCCCCTGATTAAAGCATGAACACGAGAAATCAAGCGCAGAGTAACTGCTGAATCCAGGAAGTAGTCTGCTGTGGGACCCCGCCCTATGGACACTTCTCCGTCATCTCGTAATCTGAAATGTACAGCATTTACTTTATTTGCAGTAATAGCTTAAAAAAAAAACCCCAGAAAACCAGTTTTTTTTTTTAAAAAAGTAAAATCTACAGTTATAATAAGATGGTCCAAATGGAACTTTTCCTTATTTTGCAAATAAACAAAAACAAAACAAAATTGTCTGTTCTTTAACATTATGTTTTCCCTGAACTCTTGTTCAAACATGACAAATTTCTAGGAGCTTTACTTGGTCAGATTACAAAACTATTTATTATTGACACTCCACCATCTCCATCCATACAAAAATTATCTACAAACCACTTCACAATGATAAGAATAAATACAACAAAACAATGCATTTATGTATTACACATTATCATCCTCCATACACATTTTTAATCTTTGCATTTTCAGCAAAGAGATATGCTAGCGTCGCTTCAGTGTCACATAATACTGCCTTACATTTAGCTGCCATTCTGATGTAGGAAATTAAGGTTCAACTTAGTTTTTAAATTAGGGTAAACAGAGTTTGAATATTAATTTACAGCTGGACAAATGGGTTTGTAAATAACAAAATTAGGCAAGCGAAGGGGTCTGCAAATAACACTAGCATGTAAATAAAAGGGTTTGCAAAGGACAATAGCAGCTAAGTAAAAAGATTTGCAAATGATAATCTTATATCTTATATCCTTCCCATGCCATTAAATGTCACATAGGGCTCGCAAAGTAGTTCGCCAATTTTTCCTGCCTTCAGCGAGTCTTTCAACCTCATCAAGGGATTTTATGCCTGTTAATTTGGCCTCTCTTAACAATGTCCTCTTCAGAGTTTCTTCGGCCTGTTGTGTTCCACTTGATAGCTTGTTTTGGGATTCTCTGATCATTTCTTCTCATCAAGTGACCAACATATGTTCATCTCCTTTTCCTGATCACCCATGAGACTGGTTGTTGTTCAGTCATCTGTGTTATCTCTGCACTGTTCTTTAATTCATTCCACTTGATGCCAAGTATTTTCCTTAGGCATTTGTTTTCAGAAGAGCCTGATTTCTTGTCTATTTCTTTAGTTGTTTTCCAAATGATAACAGCAGTAAGTAAAAAAAGGTTTGCAAAAGACAATAGTAGGTAAGTAAAGGGGTTTGCAAATGATAATAGCAGGTAAGTAAAAATGGTTTGCAAATGACAATAGCAGGTCAGTAAAAAGGTTTTCAAATGATAATAGCAGGTAAGTAAAAAAAGGTTTGGAAATGATAATAGCAGGTAAGTAAAAAAAGGTTTACAAATGATAATAGCTGGCAAGTTAAAAAAAAAAAGGTTTGCAAATTATAACAGCAGGTAAGTATAAAAAAATGGTTTGCAAATGGCAACAGTAGCCAAGTAAAAAGGTTTGCAAATGATAATAGCAGGTAAGTAAAAAGGTTTGTAAATGACAATATTAGACAAGTAAAAAGGCTTTCAAATGACAATAGTAGGTAAGTAAAGGGAGTTTGCAAATGACAACAACAGATAAGTAAATATGTTTGCAAATGACAGTAGTATGTAATAGAGTTTGCAAATCTATTTTGTTGAATGAGTAATCTCATTTTTATTGAATGAGTCATAGATTCATCCTAGTAAAAATGAAAGAAAAGCAAAAACAACACACCAGAGTACAGTATCAAAGACAATGAAATAGACACAATGTCACTACAGAAAAAAATGAAGAATTATGGAGGAAAGAAATTGGAGAAAGATATAACTGGATATTAAAAAGAAAAAAAGAGGCGTGAGGAAATTTATAAGACTACCTGTTAAGTGTGGTTAATTGAAAATGTATATTCTACATGTTAAGTGTAGCTAACTGTATCTTCCACCTGTTAAGTGTAGTTAACTGTATCTTCTACCTGTTAAGTGTGGTTAATTGAAAATGTATCTTCTACATGTTAAGTGTAGCTAACTGTATCTTCCACCTGTTAAGTGTAGTTAACTGTATCTTCTACCTGTTAAGTGTAGCTAACTGTATCTTCCACCTGTTAAGTGTAGTTAACTGTATCTTCTAACTGTTAAGTGTAGTTAACTGTATCTTCTACCTGTTAAGTGTAGCTAACTGTATCTTCTACCTGTTAAGTGTAGTTAACTGTATCTTCCACCTGTTAAGTGTAGTTAACTGTATCTTCCACCTGTTAAGTGTAGCTAACTGTATCTTCTACCTGTTAAGTGTAGCTAACTGTATCTTCCACCTGTTAAGTGTAGTTAACTGTATCTTCCACCTGTTAAGTGTAGTTAACTGTATCTTCTACCTGTTAAGTGTAGTTAACTGTATCTTCTACCTGTTAAGTGTAGCTAACTGTATCTTCCACCTGTTAAGTGTAGTTAACTGTATCTTCTACCTGTTAAGTGTAGTTAACTGTATCTTTTACATGTCAAGTGTAGTTAACTGTATTATCTACCTGTTAAGTGTAACCAATTGATCCTCTACCTGTTAAGTGTAGCTACCTGTATCTTCTACCTGTTAAGTGCAGTTAACTGAAAGTGTATCTTGTACCAGTAAGCACAACTCGCTGAGATTTAAGGAGTTAAGGCTCTGTCTGGTTTGGCTATCAGTGGCTCATACCTGACATGACTGCGCAAGGTGGTGAACCACATTGAACCAAAATTCTGTCCCAGTTTTCCTTTGGTAGCCCTTAGAAGCAGGCTCAGCCTGGCTAACGGTGCAGAGATTGCTGTAATCTCCATAGCGGTGGAGTTTGCTACAACCTCCTTCCCCACCACCCCCATGACAATATTCTCTGAATACTGCACCTAATTTTACTATCAAAGGGACATAATCAATGATAAAATTTAGTTCTTAGACTTAGTTTTTAAAGCCCTCAAAGCCCTTTCATGAGATCAAGTAAAGGTTAATTTTGACACGTTAACTTCCCGAGAATTAAGATTACTTTTGGTGAACTTTTTGTTGATATGTTTATATAGCTATTTAAATTAGAAACTTAAAAGTTAAATTTGGAAACTTGTCCAAGGTTGTAAACAGGCAACTGCACAAAGTTTAGACTTTTTCGAGAGAAGAATGTTCACAAAACAGAATTAGAATTTTTAGATCATATTTAAGCACTAAAATTTGAGGTAAGAGGGTCGGTCTGTCAGTTAGTTGTTTTTTCAGTCAGGTAGTTGTGAGTCATTTTTGATCATTGTAGTTAAGCTGATTGATGTTGATAGCTGAAGTTGTGATAGCATTAGAAAGATATGAGCGTTGAACTAGCAGTTTATTCATGGATCCATGTGTGTTTTTGATGTTGCAACAGTTGTCTATAACAGAGATGTAAACTGAAGAATGTGAAAATAGCTCTCTTTTGAGACTCTGTAGGACTTGTTGAGTCCGATATTTTGTGATGTGATGTTCTTCTTGTGGATCCATGAAAACTTTCATTGTGACTGTAAGTTGGCTCTATCATGTTGTATGTCAGTTATCCTATCTGACAGTGAGTGTTGCCCACTCTCTCTCTATATAGCGAACTAGCTGTCATCAGGGAGAGGAGCGGCTTTGTTCATCTGTATACTCAATATTTTGCTACATCCTCACTTATCACCACCCATTCTCTCCATAATAAATATGTGTTTTTGCCGTTACCAAATTGGGTTCCAGTGGTTCTCAAACTGTTGAAATGTGTTATTAGTTACACATTACAATTTTTTAGAATTAATTAATGGAGATGAAAAAACAAATTCATACAATTGCTACCTGGGTCAGCGGTTCTCACAATTGCAAAGTACTTCTTTAGCGGTTCTGCTCTAGTGCTGGCCGTGTGGCACTCTAACAAAGCAGGATATGCCCATACCCCACACCCCATTTAACTCCAGTCAGGGAGTGAAAAAACAGCTGCCATCCTCACTCAGCACAATGCAGTGCCTCAACATCTTCACAGCACCAGCTTCCAAAGAACATTAACATATTTTATATATATATACAAGAATTAGGAAAATATTGTGGCCAAACACCATAAGAAATAACATCTTATTAGCAGAAATGCAGATGAAACCACTGACAGCAATTATTGAGGAAAGACGCTGGCGATGGTTGGGACATGTGCTCAGAATGACTGACAACTCACTACCAAAAATAGCACTAAGATGGACACCACAAGGGAACAGAAGTAAGGGTAGACCAAAAAGAGACATGGAGAAGAACAACAGAAAGGATGTTGAGCAATAGAGGGCTCACCTGGGCAAGAGCAGAAAAAAAGGCGAAGGACAGGCATTTGTGGAAAACCCTTGCGGAAGCCCCATGTGCCCTGGGCACTTAAGGTTCAGAGAGAGAGAGATATATATACATACATACATATATATATACATATATATATACACACACATATATATGTATTTATATATGCTGTTCTGTTTCCCTGGAACCATAGTTCCAGGGAAACAGAATAACAACATCAGCTGAGAATTAGTCTTCTACCTGTCTGGGAATCACTGAGAACTACAGGTTCCTTCTAAAATGGCACCGTGAAGAACTCGCTGGAATAAACCAATGTAAGAGTCTTGGAAGCACTCGCTCCTCTTCTCTCAACCTACACAAAACGTCAGTCCATCATCTATAATGATTATAGATCTGCTCCACTAACACGTGCTGACATGCAATGGCTGCAGGTAATGTGCATGACACGTCATCTTGTGCGTGATAGCAGCTCTCACGTGAACAATCATAAATCTTGGCAGTGAACATTTCTAACATATTTCTAATTTTGTGACTTTTTCCCCTCCACTCCCCTTTCATTCATACACATACAAAGACGTACTGCTGACTAGGCAGAAGGCCACTGTCTTCAAGATTTTAAACAAGAATTGATCAAAGCCAAAAGTGTTTGCATTGTAGTAAAGCAGCAGCAGCAATAGTAGTGGCAACAATAGCAGTAATAGTAGCAGTTGCAGCAGCAGCAGTAGTAGCAATAATAATAGAGGTAGTAGCGGTGGCACAGCAGCAATAGTAGTAGCAGCAGCAGCAATAGTAATAGCATCAGCAGCAGTAGTAGCAGTAGCAGCAGCAGTAGTAATAGATGTAGTAGCAGTGGCACAGCAGCAATAGTAGTAGCAGACCAGCAACAGTAGCACCAGCACCAGTAGTAGTAGTAGTAGCAGCAGTAGTAGTAATAGTATCAGTAGTAATAGAGGTAGTAGCAGTGGCACAGCAGCAATAGTAGTAGCAGCAACAGCAGTAGCAGTAGCACTAGCAGCAGCAGTAGTAGTAGCACTAACAGCAGCAGTAGTTGTAAATATTGCAGTATAAGTTGTTCTAGCAGTAGTAGTTAGTAGCACCAGACGTAGCAGTTAGCAACACTAATAGCGGTAGTAGCAGCAGCAGCAGCAGTAGTAGTAGTAGTAGTATTTAAGCACACCAAAACCTGGTTTGTATTCATTCAAAAAAATGTACTGCTGACCTTACAAGTTCTGTATCTCATTATAAAGTGTTCATGGTTTCCACTGTTTACTCCTAATCGAATACTGTATATGAATTATAGGCATAAAATCCCTTGATGAGGTTGAAAGACTCGCCGAAGACAGGAAAAATTGGCGAACTACTTTGCGAGCCCTGTGTGACATTTAATGGCACAGGAAGGATATAAGATATAAGATAAGATAAGATATGAATTATAGTTACCGCCACAACAGCATTAAACTTAAGTATTATCAGCAACATGCCAATGCTATGTTAAATGTGTCTTAAAACTAACACGTGAGGGTGTGATTTTAACATAAATTATGCCCCATGGAAAATTTTAACAATAACGTCAACGTAAAGGAAAGTTGCAATATCACATATAGATAAATGTAAAGATACAAACGACATAGAAAACTATAGTATACGTGGGCTGATTGATAAGTTCTCAGCATAAGGTACAATGGATTATTTGTGGATAACTTTTTGGAGTTATTTCTCAACATAGTCCTCTTGCAAGTTTATGCACTTAGTCCAGCAATCCTGGAGCATACGGATCCCATCTTTGTAAAAGTCAGCATCTTCTCCCAGTAGAAAGTGGTCTACAGCATGAATGAAGTCATCATCTGAAGCAAACTTGCGACCACTGAGCTCCTTTTTTAGTTTTGTAAACAGGTGATAGTCCGAAGGGCCAAATCTGGGGAATAAGGAGGATGTTCAAGAAGCTGGAAGCCGCATTCATGAATGGCAGCCATTGCCACCTCCGACTTGTGAGCTGGAGCATTGTCTTGATGAAAGATGACCCCTCTCATAAATTTTCATGTCATGGATTCTGCAATGGTTTCATCAGTGGCTATCATTCTTGGTCTTCTTGGACAGGGATCATCTTCCAGACTCTCCTTTGATATGCTCTCTTTTGACTCTCTTTTGATATGTTTTTACTAATTTAATTTGTATTTTTGTACTAAATCGAGTGTGTGGGAAGAATGAAAGATGGAATGATGAAGGGCAGAATGTAAGACGGGCCTGCGTGCCCAATTCTTTACCCTTGAAAAATAAAGATTATTCATTCACTCATTCATTCCCTTCCATGTTTGAATTAAGCTGGCTATTTCTTCACTGTGCTGTAAGAATGGCCTCCCCCCCCCCAGAGTCTCTACCATATCCTCATGGATCTCTTTCAGTAATAAGCTCTTGATACACAAGTAGTGAATGACTGCTTGATGAGAAATTTTATCCATTTTCTTAATTTCTGCCACCCCTTACCACTTCAGTAACCTGTAAAACAAAATTGGTTGCAGTTAATTTCTTGAAACTTGGTGTTTAATCTTACATTAACCTGATCTACAAATGTACCTAATATCAACTGTGTGTTTCAAGTATTCGTACCTTATGCTGAGAACTTATCAATCAACCTTCACAAGTTATAGGTAACAGAAAACTTAAAGGCAATGGTTTACATTCATGACAGTAATCATCCTTCCTAATATTATTCCCAGCTCGATCCAAAGAATCGATACCCTGCCTGACTTGTTATGAAAAAATCAAACTTTATGATTAGAAAAACAAGAAGACTTACGAAAACACAAGCCAGAAAAACAAGATGATTCTCGCCAACTTTTCTCAGGCCACAATCAGCAAGAATAAATCAAACGTGACAAGATAAAACCACAAACAACTCTCAGATATAGGATTTTAAATTTCCCATTAATTCAAGTTTTTTTTAATGGCTGTCAATATATACTGTTCAAAAAAAGAAACGCAAAAATAGTGAAGTCGTAATGGACACCAAATTTCAAACTTGAATCACAAATTTATTTTACGGAATTAATGTTTCAAACTTGTCATGAAGAAACTTTAAGACTTTAACAATGAAATGATATTCATTAAATTGGTTTAGACTTTTGTTCTTTGCAACTGAGACCTCTGTTTCAGTAAAGTGTATGGCCTCATCTGCCCCGTATCAGAGAACACCATCTTGATATGGGTCTGATTAACCATTGGATCTGTTGTTGTGGGATGGCTGCCCACTCTTCCCGCAGTGCAAGAGACAACTGTCGGAGATTGGTGGGCACCACATCTCTCTGGCAGACTTATCTGTTCAGTTCATGCTATAGGTGTTCTATTGGGTTCACGTCTGATGACATGGTTGGCCATGGAATAGTCTAGAAGTTGTTGTCAGCGAGGAACTGGGTGGAGAGTTGTGCTACATGAGGTCAAGCATTATCCTGCTGAAAAATCGACCCTGGTGCAGCCAGAAGTGGAAGGACATGAGGACAAAGAATTTCAGCAATGAATCATTGGGCATTCAGGCATCCTTCACCAGGTCACTTCTTCCCATGAAGTTAATTGTTCCCCACACCAGTACTCCACCACCATGTGGAGTAGCCTCATCCATGCAGTTCTGGGCGTAGCGCTCATGGACTCTGCAGTAAAACTATTCTCCATCTATAGTGTCACTGGAGCAGAAAGAATGATTCATCACTAAACTAAACCCTTCTCCAATCATTCACAATGGTCCATTGACGATGCTGCTTTGCCCACTGCAGTCAGTTCTGGCGATGCAGGTCTGTAAGAACTGGACCTCTGTAGGGTCTTCTAGCCCAAAGACCGGCGTCATACAGCAGGTTCCTGATTGTTTGATCTGAAATTCGATGAGCTGCTGTCACTGACTGAACTGTTGAAGATGCAGATGCAAATCAATTCCTGAGGTGACACAGCCGTATGAAGCGGTCTTCGGGTGGAGTTGTGACTATGGGTCTTCCATTGTGCAGTCGGTCTGCAACTGAGCCAGTTTCTTGAAATCGTCTCCAAAGGCGAATAATGGTGCTTCTAACCACATTAAATTTATGGCTGTACAGTCTGTAAACTCCAGATTATGAGTCATTGTTCTGTAGTGAGATAAGCCATACTTGCACATTGAATTTTCAAATAAATTGATTTGAGGAGCGTCAATCTTTTATAGGCATTCAATAACATGGTCAGTGAGTTTTGTGTTCAGTAAGTTTCACGGGATTCCCATGAACCTGTCATGAGTTATTGTTAAAAATGCTGTTTTGACTAGTGTCGCTTTTCTGTGCTCATGAATCCATCTGCTGAGTACAATTTAGGTCAGCACGTGAAGTTGATGTCGAAGTGAACTTTTCAGGAAATTTACTCTTGTCTGATCAGCAAACTTCAGTTTAAATCACAACATCATGTTTGTTGCGTCTCTTTTTTTGAACAGTATAATATCCACCTTCATTTATGCATGTGAAAGCTGGAAAACAACTAAAGAAATAGATAACAAATTAGATTCTTTTGAAAACAAATGCCTAAGGAAAATACCCTGTATAAAATGGAACGAATTCAAGAACAACACAAAGATAAGACAGATGAGCAAATAACAATCTGTCTCATGAGTGATCATAAAAAGGAGATGGACATATTGTCAATTACGTGATGAGAAAAAACAGAGAATTCCAAAACAAGCTATCAAGAGGAACACAGAAGGCCTAAGAAAAAGAGGTTGATGAGCTGCTGTCACTGACCGGACTGTTATGGACAGTTATGTTACTGTGTACATAATATTATGTGCAAATGTTGTGACATGAAGTATACAGGGGGGACCGCTTTACGCTTAGGAGATCATTTTCGTCAACATCTTAACGACATTTCTAAGAGGGCTTGGATACCAATGTGAAACATTTTTGCCTTAGCAATCACAGAGGAAAACAGGACATTTCTGTTAGTGTGATCCACTCTTGTTCTGCTGATGTACGATATTGGAGGGTCTTAGAAGAGAGCCTTTTTTTCCAGGCTGGCTGTCTCCATCCAGCTGGAATTAACAATGTCTTCAGCTTCCTTTAACTTCTTTAATTTTCCACTTTTTCTCTGCGATTTATACTCTACTTTCTTTTTATCTTTCTCCTAGCTTTCCACCGCCACGATGGTCTCTAGTGCCTTACATGTGTTTATGGCCCTTTCTGTTTGTTCTTCATTTATTATCTCTCTGCTTCCCCTTCACCCTCCCCCCCCAACACATGCTTCTTAGTGGCCTACACATGTCTATTGGCCTTCCCCCCCCCCCCCAATCACCCCATCTATTGTCCTTCGATAACTTCTTATATCTGATTGGCTTCATATGCTATCCTTTGTAAAATCACCATCTTCAGTAGTGATGATGCGCAATCAATGACTTCTAATACTTTCTACAGTCCAGGTCAGCTAAGGATGCTGAATGCTATTTGTAAGCTTGATAAAAGGATTGAATTAGAATGAGGTATTACATGACGAAAATCTAGTGAAAGTACAGTAGTACCTCGGGTCACGAACTGAATTCATTCCTTCTTTCGCGAACCGAAACAATTTTACCCATTGAAATTAATGCAAATCCAATTAATCCATTCAGCCGCCCCAGAAACATATTGTTTTTTTACTTTTCTATGGATTTATGTGTGGCAAAAATATATAATATAAAATATACAGTATAACTTCACCTTTGTGACTGATAGTTGCTGGCACAGGTAGATGGTAGAGGAGGAGGAGGAGGAGGAAGAGGAAGAAGACTGCTCCTTCGAAGGAGAGTCCCATTCCATAATAACGTCAGGCAACTGTGTAGGTATTTCTGGTCTTTAGCGCATCCTTGTTCTTTAAGATTATAGATTTAGCCATGCCGTACTGCTTGGCGAGATCAGAAACATGAACACCATCTCATGTTTAGTTATTATTTCCTTCTTTGTTTCTACGGTAATACACTTATGCTTCTTTACATCACTGTCACTAACACTTTTCACTTTCTTGGGAGCCATAATGAGGGTTCATTTAATGCAAAAAGCAAAAAAAAAAAAAAACTGTATCAAGAACAACGCAACAACAAACAATGGTCACAGCACGCAAACTTGAGTACAACTGATGCTGTTCACAAGTCAAAACATGGCATCAAAGCCATGTTTGTGCGTTCATGCACTGAGGCACTGTTCGCTGGTCAAGTCAAAATTTGCTCGGAAATTGTGTTTGTGGGCCGATTTGTTCATGACTAGAGGCATTCGTGACCAGAGGTACCACTACCTCCTTTGCCCCCCTTCTGCTCTGAGAAGATTGCAGTAAATTGTTGGTCAAAAACAATGGCAACAACATGGAAGCTATAAGCAAGACATACTGGGCACGTGATCTGAGGAAAGTACTGTTTTCTCATTCAGAAACACAAACAGAAACCAACAATAAAAGTTACTGCTACATTCAAAGTAAAAGAAACCCCCCCCCCATCCCTCAAAAAAAAATATTTGTGTCACAATAAACACATACAAATGCATTATTAAAATCTCCCCCCCCCCCAATACACCAATGTCGTACCACTTCACAATGTGTTGTGTCTAGCTCCAAACTGATATTATCTTCTTAAAGTGGTGTCCTTTAATCATTCAGTGTAACAGTCTTAGCTCACAACACTTGCCATTTTTCTAGCTCACATTCTGTCCCACTTGCACAAACATTAAAAATTAATTACTTCTAAAATGACAATTACTGGAAGTAGAAACTAAGAAGTATTCAACTGAAAATCTCTTGTTATTAAACTAAAAAAAAAGGTTGAGACCTGTCTTTGCTGCTTTTCTTTCCGAATCATGCCAGAGGTTGTTTCAATATAAAATCCACTGATGATTTTCTGGACTTTAACAGTCAAGAGGAAAAAAAAAACAAATAGTGGAAATATGGGTTTATAAGATATAACGAATTATAATTACTATGTTTGTATGTTTCAACCATAAAGTAAATATTTCTGGAAAATATACACACAAAAAAAAAGGGAAAGAAAATAAAATGCATGTGATTAAAACCAACTTGTGGATAATTTCAAGGACTGTGTCAGCCTGATAAAACTATCAATATGGTCTCTGAACCTTACCCAGCTAAGAGCCTACTCTATATCTCCTACACCAGATAACCCAAGAAGTTGTGGTTTTTTAATGCGGTCAACGGGGCAAACATACAGGTGTTTGCTCACTCTATAAATTAAAAGAAAGCCACCGCAGTAAACATATTCTCTGGAAAGTAAACATATTCAATGGAAAGTAAACATATTCATCAGAAATTCCTTGAAATTATCCACAAGTTGGTTTTAATCCCATGCATTTTATATTCTTTCCCTAGTTTTTTTTTGGGTATATTTTCTAGAAATATTTACTTTACGGTTGAAACATCATCTCAGTGATGCCCATGTTAACAAGGTCATCACTGCTACAGCTACAGTTCAGGATAACAGTAAGATATCATGACCATATATTGACTTCAAAATAACTGATTCAATGCAGTGTCTTTTCTGATGTCGCTAAATCTCCATATAACTTACTCCAGCTACTGAAAACTTATCTTATATCTTATATCTTATATCCTTCCCGTGCCGTTAGACGTCACATAGGGCTCGCAAAGTAGTTCGCCAATTTTTCCTGTCTTCAGCGAGTCTTTCAACCTCATCAAAGGATTTTATGCCTGTTAACTTGGCCTCTCTTAATAATGTCCTCTTCAGAGTTTCACGCGGTCTGCCTCTTTTTCTTCGGCCTGTTGTGTTCCACTTGATAGCTTGTTTTGGGATTTTCTGATCATTTCTTCTCATCAAGTGACCAACATATGTCCATCTCCTTTTCCTGATCACCCATGAGACTGGTTGTTGTTCAGTCATCTGTCTTATCTCTGCATTGTTCTTGAATTCATTCCACTTGATGCCGAGTATTTTCCTTAGGCATTTGTTTTCAAAAGAGTCTAATTTCTTTTCTATTTCTTTAGTTGTTTTCCAGCTTTCACATGCATAAATGAGGGTGGATATTACATTTGAATTGAATAGTCTTAACTTGGTTTTTGTGCTTATAACTTTTGAATTCCATATATTCTCAAGATTCTTGAAGATTGATGCTGCTTTTGCAATTCTGATCCTAACTTCCTTTCTAGTGTCACCATCCTGGTCTATGTAGCTGCCAAGGTATGCAAATTGATTGACTTCTTCAATATCTGTCCCTTCTATGTGTATTTTTCCATTTTGATTGATGGGAATTTTCATTATTTTTGTTTTGTCCTTGTTAATTTCAAGTCCTATTTTATACTGAAAACTGGTCCGACAATAATATTATTGTAATGTAAGTTTTCCACCAGTATAATTGGACCTGAAGCAACTCTCTGTCTACTACACTGTATCTAAAGTATATATGTTTTCCTTCATGTCATAAAACCATGATGACTCCACCAGCTAACAAAAACCTGTTCAATGGTTTGATGACACTCAGACACTTAAACCATTATTTTAACCTTACCCTCTAACCCCAAACCCTACCCTCTAAACTCACTCTCTAAAACTAAGCCTATCTGTAACCCTAAAACTACCCTCTAAATCTAATCCTACCCTCTAACCCTAAACCCTAAGCCCACCCTCCAACCCTAAACCCTACCCTCTAGACATATGCCTACCCTTTAAACCTAAACCCTATCCTCTAAGCCCACCCTTCAACCCTAAACTCTAAG
Organism: Achatina immaculata; assembly: GCA_009760885.1. Lineage (NCBI taxonomy): Eukaryota > Metazoa > Mollusca > Gastropoda > Stylommatophora > Achatinidae > Lissachatina > Lissachatina immaculata. The sequence continues at coordinate 17,628,312 of CM019696.1, forward strand.
CCTACTCTCTAACCCTAAACCTAAGCCTGCCCTCTAAATTTAAACCTACCCTCTAAACCCAAATCTACCCTCTAACCATAAACCCTACCCTGAGTGTCCATACACTCAACAGCATTCACATCGCTAAAAACAAAGAAACAAACAACATCAGTCATTTGCATGTCCCTTGCAGAACTTTGCCTCCCTAAAAGCTCTCCTGTAGGTCTCTCGGTTGTAAGCAAGATGGCCTGCTGCTGATGCATCCATTTGCAGATTATCAACGATGTCTTGCAGCTATCTTCGCCTTAGTCTTCCTCTCTTTCTTTTTCCTATTATGTATCCTTCCGAGATTCTCTAAATTCTCATGACGTTTAATGTGTCCAAAATATTTAAGTTTTCTCTGTTTAATCCTCTTTACTAGCCAGCCTTCTTCAATATTAAGTTCTTGTAGTATGGATATATTTGTTCTTTTTTGTGTCCACGATATTTGAAGAACTCTACTGTAGTATTTACATTCAAAGGCATTTATGTGTTTCTCAGCTGTTTTATTAAGTGTCCAGGTCTCACGGGTATATGTTGCAATAAGAAAGAAGCATGCCCTTAAAAATCTTATTTTTGTAGTTCAGTTTGTTTCTCTCCATAGCTTCTTTAGTTGTTTTACTTTTTGAAGAGCCATATATGACCTCTTTTTAATATCCCTCATTGTATCCCCATTATTAGTTAGCAATGATCCAAGATATTCAAAACTTTCCACCTCTTCCAATTTTTCCTCACTGATATACTGTATATTTCAGCTGCCTTATTTGTTTTGTCATTTGTCATCAATTTAGTTTTCTTCGCATTAAGATAGAGGACTGATATAATTAGTTTTTCCATTAAACAACATAGGTCTTGTTTAAATATACTACTGGACAAAAATTAAGGCCCAGTTTTTTTCAATTCTTACAAAAACAAAATCAACGGACTAAAAACAAGCCATCAGTACCAAAGAAAACAGCATTTAAAAATGAACAAATTCAATCATTTCATTTGCAAATCGAAATAGGAATACACATATAGCAAGCTGGCGAAATCGCTCACCCATCATCAAAAATTCACAAGAGTGGTCTTCAAACAACAAACATGTCAGTATCATGTGTGGCCACCGTTCGCTGCCAGACATTCAATACACCGTTGCCTCATAGAGTTAACCAGGGTTGTTAGGACATTCTGTGGTATGGCCTGCCACTCTTGTTGAAGAAAAAGGATCAGCTAGGTGATATCGACAAGTGGAGGATGACTTGCCGAAAACCGTCTGCTTAGGACATTCCAAATGTGCTCAATGTGTGACAGATCGGGCGACCGAGCTGGCCAATCGACTCTTTGCTGTTGAAGAAAATCTTCTACGACACGACTCAGATGTAGTCTTACGTTATCGTCTTGTAAGATTGCCCTTGCGTGCAAGGTAGGCTGGACAATGGGTTGCAGAATTTCATTCAGGTATCGCCGGGCGGTTAGAGTGCCATGGAAGGGAGTCCTGCAGTGCCTGCTGATGCCACCCCAGACCATGACTGAACCCCCTCCGTAACGATTCACCTCTTGGATAGTGGCGTCGTGGAGCCGTTCCCCTGGCCTTCTCCAAACACGGAATCTGCCATCACTGAAGGACATACTGAAGCGGGATTCGTCCATGAAAAGAATTTCACCCCACTGGCACCTCGTCCAAAGGATGTGCTGCCGGCACCAGGCAACTCTAGCTCTGCGGTGAGCTGGAGTAAGAGGTATTCTTATTGCTGGTTGTCGTGAAGCCAGCCCAGAATCTCTTAAACGCCTGGGAATTGTTCTGCCGCTAACACTAACGTTTGCCGTATTCATTAGCTGGTTTCTGAGAGTGGAAGACGTTACTGTCCGGTTGCGAAATGTTGACAGCTGCAGGTATCTGTCATCTTGTCTACTCGTGCAATGAGGTCGGCCTGAACGATGCCTGTCTTCTACTCCTCTAGTTGCGCGAAATTGCTCCAAATGCCTTTGGGTGGTAGAATGGGTCATCCCCGAACGCCGTGCAACTTCACGGCCAGATAAACCGCTTTCAACCAAGGCTATGATCCAATGACGCTTTCGCGGTGGCATGGTGTTTTTCAAATGACAAAAATACCCCTAAAACGCTGTAATAAAAATGATTGGAAGGTGAGAATTGTTCACTAAGGATGCCTCTTGCACGTGCAGCACAAACCAGCACGATTTAATTACCTGCTGGGTAAAAAATGTCCTAACATTTTGTCTAGGACGATGCTACTGCACATGATTTTTACACTTGTTGTGATGAACAGTTGTTGTTGTTTATGCCCCGGCTGCATAGAGGACTGCCTGAGAATGCAATTTAACAAGATTCTACAATAAATTTATTTACAGTTTTAGTACGGCAATAAAAATAAACATATGCCTGAAATTAATGACCGGCCCTTAACTTTTGTCAGTAGTATACATAAACTTGACTGGAGTTAACCAGAAATAGAAGAGAAAAAAAGATGAGATCTGTTTAGACTAATAAACAGTCACGCATATGGAGACAACAAAATTCCATTATCACACATGCAATTAGAAGGCTTGCCTGTCTGTCTTTCTTCACCATGCCTTGGTCAGGCAAGCTATTGTCTTTATTGAAGACTAAATTGTTTTTTTTAATCGTTTTTCAAAGCTGCAAACAAAAAAAAAAAAGGACGGAGGTAACAAATGGAATAGAACTGAACACATTTTGTAAATAAACACTGACATACGTTTTGCTAACTATCACTGACGTACGGTTTGTTAATTATTCCTAACACATATTTTAACTATCACTGACATAAGTTTTGTTAACTATCATTAAAACATATTTTGCTCCTGGCCCATCACTTTTCTTCTTCTTGTAAGATAAGTACTGTATACTGAAGTTTAAGGGACGAGAAAATGTGGATAGAAACTGAAGAAAACTGACAGAATGTAGCGGGCTGCTAGTTATAAATAATAAATAACGTGCTTTTCCTAACACGAAAATGAAGCATTACTGCACGAATAACTAGCATATTTATTTTGATCTTTTTTTCTGGATCTAAAAGAAAGCATCAGAAATGCCCACATACAAACAATTTACTATTTAACGTAGAAAGAAATGTTGCCTAAGGACGTAGTCAAATACCAGGATAGCGACTCGCATCCAAACAAACATGGACAAGAGAACCAGCCAAGAATGTAAACACTGACAAAAGAAAGACGTCTCCTCTATGGTGACTGACATAACAAGCCCGACAATCAGAATATACAAAGACCATACAGAATTAGAAAAAAATACGGGGGGGGGGGGGGGAAATTGTTGTTTCGTAAATAAATTAAGCAGATACGGTTCTACACGTGGTGAAACAGACATAACACTCACAGTAAAGGTCAATATGAATGCGCGAGGAATCCTGTATTTGCTGGATATAAATTTTAACGGATAAAACTAATCTACAATTTATTCAATATAAGGAAATTACGGGCCCCGTAACACTGCGACTCTCCAGAATGAAAAGATACTAGAAAAAAATTAGTATTATATGCTTTGTCTTAGTATCCGTTCATTATTCTGTTGTTTTATAACGAAAATTGTTATATTTAACAGTGACAACTGCATGTATTACAGCTGTAATTAAACCTTTATAATAAAACCACGATACATAATATCTTCTCCTCAACTGATCCATGTCTCATCTTTGTCTACACAGGTTGTTCTTGGACCTGACTGCGCACTCACCCTACAAAATCAATACGTGAGTTTATCCTTAGTGAAACTCATGCTCCAACCACTTACAGCAGTAGTCTCATCGAAGATAAGTGCTGAAGCTGATGAGACGAATGACTGCTTGCATCTGAGTTAGGGAACTAAAGCTGGTCAAGACCCAACTCTATCTCCCTGTGGCAGCTCTACCTGCCAGTGGTGTCTCCTGGAAACAGCAGTCTGGCCGAGTGATTACTGCTCGAAATGAGAACGCGAGCTAGATGCTTCTAATATGCTGAACTGAAGTCGGGAGTACCGTACTGAAAAGCGCAGATATCCCAGCCGTGCTGCAAACTTTGAGGGTGAACGGAAACAAATTTTGGTGCTTTGATCTAACATTTGTCCAGAAATGCCGTGCATTTACATGAATACAGACAACAAAGCAAGAAATAAATAGTTATAATTTTTAAAAACAATGACATATCAGAAATGACAAGTAAACCATATAAACAGTATATCATCAGATGCCGTGCCGACTGGGGTTGGCTAATATGCTTCTCCAGAGTACACGATTTTTCATCCAGGCCATCAGCTCAGTTGGTGATCTCCTCTCACACCATCCCGTCAGACTGTCCAGTATCATTTCTCTTGGTCTTCCTCTTGATCTTCTTCCTTCTATTTTTCCTGTTGTTGTAATAGTTTTAATGTCCCCCTCTTCTTATTGCATGTCCTATGAAAGTACATTGTTTCTCTCTTATTTTTTTGGCAAGATGTTTTTGTCATTCCAGCTCTTCTCATACATTCTTCATTAGTTATTTTTGCTGTCCAGGGGATTCGCAACATTCTTCTAATAAACCACATTTCTGCTGCTTCCAATGATTTTTGTGCAGACCTGCCTATTGTCCATGATTCAATTCCATATAACAAGATAGGTTCAATGTAGCATTTTAGGACTCGTTTTCTAACATTCATTGATAAAGATGTGTTGGATAATATGTTTCTCATTCTCTGAAATGCAGTATTTGCTTGGCCTATTCTGCTCCTGATTTCTGTTCTGCATTTCCCATCTGAAGTTATTACTAAGTTATTTGAATTTCTGCACCTGCTTTAGAATAGTTCCGTTTAATTTTATACTGCATGTTGGTGGATTCTGTTTCTTAGATATAACCATAGTGTCTGTCGTTCTGATGTTCAAAGTAAGGCCTTTCTATTCACTTTCTTTGGAGACTTTATCCAAGAGATTATGCAGGTCTTGTTGGTTCTCAGCTACCAGTACTGTGTCGTTAGTAAACAGTATATCAAACCAATAAGAAAACATTTAAAAACATATTAACAGAAGAATGGAAAAAAAAGAAATAACCATCATATACTGTAAATCCAAATATATTTCTTCTTCGTACTCATTTTCTGCCTCTATCTGCACTTCTCTCTCTCTCTCTCTCTCTCTCTGTGTAGTTCTTGTGTGTTAACTGTAGAGCTTAACTTCTTGGGCGGTCTCACTGAGCCAGTAACTGCCTCTCAGTGTCTCATCTAATCTATGTCCTGCCGCATCTGAATGCCTTAAGGATGTGAAGTGTTAGTGCCTTCACATTTCTAGGCCACTACAGACGATAGACCAAGTACGAAAAATGTATATTGTTTTAATAATGGGCGATTTTAATGCACAGAAAGAGCAGAAGATGAAGGATATGTTTTTGGGGAATTTAGTATAGGACACAGAAATGAGGCAGGTGACAACCTAATGGCGTTTTGCATGGAAAATGAGCTAATGATCGCTAACACACTTTTCAGACACTACCCAAGAAGAATTTACACATGTACATCACCTGATGGGAAAACCAAGAATCAAACAGATTACATTTTATTGCTAAAACGTGGAGATAAGTACAACATCAGCAAAAACTTTACCAGGAGCCGCTTGTGACACGGACCATGAGTTATTAATAGCAGACATGAAGATAAAGATTTTAAAAAAGACGGTTAGGGGATCAACACAACTCCGCTTTGATCTTATAAAAATATCAGAATAATACGGTATGGAAGTGAAGAACCGTTTCGAGATACTGATGGCTGTACAGGAGGAGATGACACCAGATGAAGTGGCTACGCAGGCCAGAGATATCTTAATAACAACAGCTAAAGACATGGTTCCAGTAAAGAAAACACAAAAGAATGGATGTATTACAGCAGGCACACTTCATTCATCCATTCATTTGCATGTCCCTTGCGGATCTTTGCCTTCCTAACAGTAGGTCTCTCGGTTGTGAGCAAGATGGTCTGCTGCTGATGTATCCATTTACAGATCATCAACGATGTCTTGCAGCCATCTTCGCCTTGGTCTGCTTCTCTTTCTTCATGGAGCGTATGGACATTTTTGGGAAAATCATCAACTTCGTTCCCCAGACTACAGGGCAGGTGACACACAGCGATGGTGGAGGCACTTTCCACTTCTGACAAAGGCAGGGTCACGCTTAAGATGGCTACAGAGATGGTTAGTCTTCAGATTTGATTTCCGTCTGTAAACTAACAGAGGGAGATTAGAAAAGATGTCTCGAGTATTAGTGTTGAACTCTAGCAGGGGCAGATAAGGGTAGATAATTTTCTTAACCAACTGGCCATGTGGATGAAAAGATAGCATTAATTTACGAGGGTTGGTTGATAAGCTCGCAGCCTAAGGTACAACGGATTATTTGTGGACAACTTTTTTGGGTTTATTTCTCAACATAGTCTCCTTGCAAGTTTATGCATTTAGCCAGCAATCCTGGAGCATACGGATGCCTTCTTTGTAAAAGTCAGCATCTTCTCCCAGTAGAAAGTGGTCTATAGCATGAATGAAGTCATCATCTGAAGCAAACTTGCGACCACTGAGCTCCTTTTTTAGTTTTGTAAACAGGTAATAGTCCGAAGGGCCAAATCTGGGGAATAAGGAGGATATTCAAGAAGCTGGAAGCCGCATTCATGAATGGCAGCCATTGCCACCACCAACTTGTGAGCTGGAGCACTGTCTTGATGAAAGATGACTCCTCTCGTCAATTTCCCTCGACACTTTTCCTTCAATTTGACCCGCAGCTGCTTCACAAGTTTAGCTTAATAGGCCCCGGTGACCGTTCTGTCCTTTGAAGACTAAAGCAAACCTTCTGAATCCCAAAAGATGGAAGCCATCACTTTGCTTGAAGACAGAACCATCCTTGCTTTCTTCGGAGGTGGGGATCCATGATGTTTCCACTGCTTTGACAGTTCTTTGGTTTCTGGTTGAAAATCCATAGTCACAAATTGCTAAAGAAACTTTTCAAGATCTGCAGAAAAATGGCCAACATTGTCTCTTGACATGTTAAGATACTGTCATTTGTGATCAGCTCCAAGAAGTTTCGGGACCCACCGAGCAGAGACCTTTGTCATTTGAAGATCATTGTGAATAATGGCATGAACACGTTCCTGGGAGATACCTAACTCAGTAGCAATGTACCGCTCAGTTAGTCGTCGATCCTCCATGATCGTGTCATGGATTCTGCAATGGTTTCATTGGTGGTTACCATTCTTGGTCTTCCTGGACAGGGATCATCTTCCAGACTCTCCCTTCCATGTTTGAATTGAGCTGCTCATTTCTTCACTGTGCTGTAAGAAGGGGCACTCTCCCCTAGAGTCTCTACCACATCCTCATGGATTTCCTTCGATGATAAGCCCTTGATGCAGAGGTAGCGAATGGCTGTTCGATGAGAAATTTTACCAATTTTCTCAATTTCTGCCACTCCTTGCCACTTTAGTAGCTGTAAAAAAAATTGGTTGCAGTTAATTTCTTGAAACTTGATGTTTAATCTTACATTAACCTGATCTACAAATGCACCTAATATCAACTGTGTGTTTCAATTATTTGTACCTTAAACCGCGAATTTATCAATCATCCCTCGTAACTCTCGCAGGTGAACTCGCATTTTTCTGAATGTCTCTTTACTACTCAATTTCTTGATAAGGTTGATGGCTTTCCCAAGGACTTTTTTAGGATAATGTTTATTATGAAAAATTTCTAATAAAATACTGAACTGGTCCATAAAATCCGAGTGTGTGATCTGGTACAGATAACAAAGGAATAACTACATCTGGGAGGTCAGGTATCAGCTTACGCAGACGCTTGGCCTGGTGAATGAAACTGTTTCTTTTTAAATCGCCCTCGTGCCAAGTTACTCAATCTCTCCTTCTAGAGATGGCTTGCAGAGCTGAGGAATTTCTCTTTAAGAGTCATGTTCTATGTGTCTCCAAGTTCTTTTAGCGCTTGAATACGAACTATTTTTTGCATTTCTACTTCTGGTGTGAACCTCATAGCGCCTGAGATAATCTGTAGTGGCTGATTTTGTATCTTGTCTATGTTTTGTGGTGTAATGTTTGATGCTGTGCACCAAGGTGTTGATTCAGATGTGGTCGAATGTGCTGTTATACATTCTTGAGGATTCTTCTACTGGTTCCCAGTTGGTTCCACTCAGCTTTCTTAGTATGGCTAGCTTTCTTCTGGCTTCTGCTTCCGGACTGTTGACTTACTGCTTCCAGTTTTGTGCCAAGAGTCACTCCCAGAGAAGAGGGTCGACTGTCAATCCTTGGTGTTCTACTTATAAAGACGTTATCCGTTTTCTATTTATACAGAGAGTGAATAGAGTGGTACTTGATTTCCCTGTGCTATACTGACACACTATTAATTTGTCCATCTGGTCCTGGTGATTTCCTTAGTTTCAGTTTACAAAGTGCTAATTCTAACTCAGTGAGTATGACTTCCAACTTTGTTCTGTCTTGTTCCTCTTCTTCCTGCACGTCAATGCGCATTTTACGTAAAGAAGGGGATTGGACACAGCCACCAGAGGCTGGAAAACAAAGTTTCATACCAGACCAAACTACAACGTTATCTCCATGACAGTCCGGGCAAGACCACAGTCGGTCCTAGCAAGGAAAAGTGCTGAAGTCGGAGGTAGCTGGTCAGCAGGCGCATACCAGAAACCGGGGTACTCGCAATATCGCTAATGAAACATCCAGACAACAAAAAAATAATATATATACTTTTTCACAACTTCTATTATAAACAGCAAAATCACTGAAAGAGACATAAACTTCTATCATAAACAGCAAAATCACTGAAAGAGACATTTCTTTTTCTTATTCGTTCGCTTCTACCACCAAGATCGCCCGGCGATCCTACTGAATTTACTCCTGTGGTCCTCGATAGGTCCCGTGGTCCTCGAGGACCACACGAGATCCCCGAGAGGACCACAAGAAGTTCAGAGTATCGCGGGGCTTGGGCCTGTATTCTCAGTGTGATCGCAGAAGCGGGATTGCGTGACACCGTGGTTTTCGTTGCACCAGTTTAATCTAGAGTTGAACTTTCTCACTGGAAAACCTCGACGTGTTTTGCGATATCCGTGTATCCCCGCCGGGTGAGAGGTGGTTGCCCATCCAGTCCAGTGTTGGACTTTCTCACCGAAAAACCTCAGCGTGATTGAAAGAGGCATAAACTAACTTCTATTATAAACAGCAAAATCACTGAAAAAAGACATAAACTAACTTCAATTATAAACAGCAAAATCAGTGAAAGAGACACAAAGTGTGTCTACCTTTCAAATGACAAAAATCTCATTACACAGTTTGCACATTTCTTTGTAAACAGGAAAGAAGCTCCAGTCAAAGTTCAGATTTATGTCACACAATTAATTATGGACAGGAAAATAAGTAGCTGGCCTGTACTCAGCAGCGCCAGTCAAGTTGATGTCTGATTTGTCTACTACGCATCTTTAATTTTGAGCAAACAGGCAATCAGGCTGCTGACAGACAGACAGACGGCGTGAATTTGATTTTGCGGGCGGGAGTTTGTAGATAGATGGATAACTCCTAAAATACCCGGACAACGTCGGGTATCTTGTTTGTAAAAATCTATACGTCCTTTCTATTCCTACGTAAGCTGGCCGCGACAGGTGAAGTAGAAGCGAGGACTAAAACTGGATTGGTAGAAACCGCTCAATAAAATGCTGCCGTAAAATTCCAACGACTACCATCTGCCAGCCTCACAAAACGTCTTCAGTGATGACAAGTGTCATTACACATAAACAAGCTCCCATACACGGCCCGAGCGCTACGAAACACCAGCACGAGAAGACAAATGGAAATCGAACACTCCAAAATTCTCCAAGGACATATATGCATTTTAATTGTACCTTGCGCGCACACCCTATTTCATGGAACAAAATACTCGCATTTGATCTTTTAAATACAACTAACAAAAAAAAAAGCAAAAGTCTTGCTTCTTGTGACATTTTGGTGCATCGGAATTCTTGATCTGAATGTCATGGGAACGTTAGCTTTCCTCATCCGTCCACAGATTTGTCAAGTGATGTTACAGGTTCTTCTTCTGCTGAATGATTAAGTAAAGTAATGTTATCGGCTTATCCGTCCACACGTTATGTCATGTGACGATATCGGTTCATCTGTTCTGTGATTATGTCTAGTGATGATCTGTTCAGAGATTATGTTAAGTGCTGTTATTGGTTCATCTACCACATATTTCATCAAGTGATGTTCTTTGTGCATCTGCTCACAGACAATGTCAAGCGATCTTCTTGCTAACAATATAATACAGTAAAGAAGATTTTAGTTTTTGGTTCTCCTACATGGCCAGCTGATATTATAAACAAACGTTTAGAGTGTCAGGAGTTTAAAAGGGCCAGAACACTTGTTTGAGAGGGGGGGGGGGGGGAACTTCCTCCGATGATCTGAAGGAGTTGTGTTGTTGTTCCACTCTCTACAATAGAGAGTTTCCTGCATACATGAAAAAGTGTCCGAGCGACTTAACGTCGCCATGGGACGACCTCTCACACTGCAAGATGTTGAAGGACATTTTTGCAGACAGTACCACATTCATTCATTCATTTGCATGTCCCATGCGGAACTTTGCCTCCCAAACAGCACTCCTGTAGGCCTCTCGGTTGTGAGCAAGATGGCCTGCTGCTGCTGCGTCCATTTGCAGATCGTCAACGATTTCTTGCAGTAATCTTCGTTTTGGTCTTCCTCTTTTTCTTTTTCCCATTATGTATCCTTCCAATATGGTCTTCTCTAAATTATCATGACGTTTAATGTGTCCAAAATATTTAAGTTTTCTCTCTTTAATCCTCTTTACTAGCCAGCCCTCTTCAATATTAAGCTCTTGTAGTATAGATATATTTGTTCTTTTTTGTGTCCACGATATTTGGAGAACTCTTCTGTAGCATTTACATTCAAAGGCATTTATGTGTTTCTAAGCTGTTTTGTTAAGTGTCCACGTCTCACAGGCATATGTTGCGATGGGAAAGATGCATAACCTTCAAAATCTTATTTTTGTAGTTCTGTCTGCTCCTCTCCACAGATTATTTATTTGTTTTACTTTCTGAAGAGCAATAGATGTCCTCCTTTTAATTTCCCTCATTGTATCTCCATTATTATTTAGCAGTGATCCAAGATATTCAAAACTCTCCACTTCTTCCAATTTTTCCTCATTGATATATATTTCAGCTGCCTTGTTTGTTTTGTCAGTTGTCATCAATTCAGTTAAAAATACCACATACTGTCTCAAAAACTGTACTCAGAACAAACTGTCCTAAAAATGACAAATTTAATCATTACTAAGCATTCCCTATCAGACTACAATCTTCATTCTACTATTTACACATCCAACTAAAATACTGACTCTGAAGAAAAACTTGCGTGCCTACATTTTTGGAACATTCTCTCTTGCCAATCTCAACCGCTTTTTTTTTTCCTCATCTGCCTATTTTCTGTGCGTCTCTTCCAAATTCGTTCACTATGAGTACGAATGTGTGAGCTTTACAACAGGTTTTCCCGCTGCGCACGCCTAAAAGTATCCAAACTTTACTCTCTACAGAGGAGACTACTACTTTATTTCTATCCAACCCAATCACCTATCCCGTTCTATTACATATTTCCCATCTCATAACAAGAGATTTGCCCGTCAGATCTCCGACAACAAATTTCTACTAGACAGTGAATAATATGTAATAACTCCAAGTCCGGTTAAATTCAATACGTCAAATTAGAGAAAACGATTTCGCATTTATTAAGCTCTAATACGTGTGGTCTCTCCATCACAAGTCAGACAACGCATGATAACACATGCCTCTCAGTCAACGCATGATACTACACGCTTTCTTCGCGTCAACGCATGGTACTACATGCCTCTTTCACGCATGAATCCACATGCGAGAACTTGGAACAGCGTATAGCATATTCCGCAATCATCTAACAACAATGTATGGACCCCTATGCATCCGCTCCTCAAAGCACAGACCTACATATATTTCACCATAATGCATGATAACAGCATGCACCGGACAGGAATAGTTAACCACTTGTTCCCGAAATGTTCGCCGGCGCATCTGAGCGTCCGGTCAAACCATCAAACGACATCAAAAACAAAAACTGTTAAACTCCATGTCTCAGTCAGGGAGACTGTTTAAACAACTCAATCCACAGACAAAACTAACAAACGTACGTTCACATCAGGGATCAAAAGTTGCAAACTAGTATATACTCCAGTTAAGTAAAGCCAATTCACCCTTTCAACAAAGGTCACCATCAGTAATCTCTCTCTCTCTCTCTCTCTCTCTCTCTCTCTCTCGATCGATCTCGATAAATGCAAACCATAATGCGAAACGCATAGTGGACATCAGTATCAGAGCAACAACTTCTGCATGAATATGCAGTGAGTCTCTTGGGCTCTTTAGTTGCGCCATGGAATCCATTTGAAAATCATCTTCAATAGGGAGATCTATCATACTATTCATATCTCACTCCCAAAATAATCAATAACATGATGATGATCTATAGGATAATATATCCATACTAACGTTAACTAATACATCCATCTTACTTAGGAAGCTGCAGGGTACAGGAAACTTTCAAAGCTGGCTACTGCTTGTGTAAGTCCATATTTTCAGCTTGAGCTTCAGGGCTGCTCTACAACGTGGATATCATCTTCCATGGTTCACAACTACCAATTTTACTGCGCTGCAATTGCTAAGACAGCAAAATACTCTCATAATCAAGCCAATCATCAATAACAATTTTGCAATAACCTTACTTTTAAAACAAATATAGTGTCTTGCTCACTACACCACAATGTCTCATTTGAAAACAACTATTCTATCATTTTATTTCCATAATACTACAACACGCTAAAGACAAATACCAACTAACCTCAAGTTCAACTGTAAAAATATCTCCAGTGTCAGAATCCTCTACACACGAATTACGTCACACGACGAACTGTTCAGCACAATGACTTTCAAACTTTCACAATTGGGTACTGTTCATTATGATTCCCGAAGACACACACTGCCTCTCAATAATTCACCCGTTTATACTGCAATTCTTGAAAATTGCAGGGATCTCTCAACTATACACAGTGTATGTTGCAATTCTTTGAAAATGCCGGATCTCTCTAGGGTGATGGTTCAGGATCAAGGTGCTCACCGGTTGACTGGTAACAACAAGCTTCACCAACATTAACAAGGTGCGGTGGGAGCTGACATCTCAACTTTCTCAAGTTGACTCATGATCGAAGCTGACATCTGGAATATCAAAGCAATGTCATTGGACATAAAGTGAACCAACCCAACTCAGTTCTAACCCAGCTAGACTCCCTTTTCGTTGGAGTATGACATCCAACGAACCCATACTGACCCGGCGACAGGTACAAGAGGAATAGCAAGAATCACAAACTGAACCCTAAGGCTAACAAACAAAAAAAATTCCTGCCTATCCAACAACTTGAAAACTGCTGAAATGGACTGCAGTACATAACACAACTGTGGACTAAAAAAAAAATGTATGAACTGGCCGAGCCAGTGGCCTGACGTGCACCACTAAAGAAGAGTTTTACTGTGCACGGTTATTGTTGAAAAGGTAAACAAACTTTTGACTTGATCTCTTCAAGACAAGCTAAGAAATAACAGATTTTCCCGCTACCCGCACGCCTAAAAGTATCCAAAACTTACTCTCTACAGGGGAGACTACTATTTTCTACCAACCCAATTACCTAACTTTTTCTATTACAACAGCAGCAAGCAAAAACATCACTTGACATAATCTCAGTATTATCACCATTACTATTTATAACATATACAGACAGAATAACGAAAGAAGCAAATCCAAATCCACTAGAACTGAACGAACTAATGTTCACAGACCGCCAGTGTGCAGCACACAAGTACCCGAACTGTTTAGAAGATCATACGAAAAGTCTCAATCAGAGATGTAAATATTCATTCATTCATTCCTTTGCATGTCCCTTGCGGAACTTTGCCTCCCAAACAGCACTCCTGTAGGCCTCTCGGTTGTGAGCAAGATGGCCTGCTGCTGCTGCATCCATTTCCAGATCATCAACGATGTCTTGCAGCCATCTTCGTTTCGGTCTTCCTCTTTTTCTTTTTCCCATTATGTATCCTTCCAATACGGTCTTCTCTAAATTATCATGACGTTTAATGTGGCCAAAATATTTAAGTTTTCTCTCTTTAATCCTCTTTACTAGCCAGCCCTCTTCAATATTAAGCTCTTGTAGTATAGATATATTTGTTCTTTTTTGTGTCCACGATATTTGGAGAACTCTTCTATAGCATTTACATTCAAAGGCATTTATGTGCTTCTCAGCTGTTTTGTTAAGTGTCCAGGTCTCACAGGCATATGTTGCGATGGGAAAGATGCATGCCCTTAAAAATCTTATTTTTGTGGTTCTGTCTGCTCCTCTCCACAGATTCTTTATTTGTTTTACTTTCTGAAGAGCAATAGATGTCCTCCTTTTAATTTCCCTCATTGTATCTCCATTATTAGTTAGTAGTGATCCAAGATATTCAAAACTCTCCACTTCTTCCAGTTTTTCCTCACTGATACATATTTCAGTTGCCTTGTTTGTTTTGTCAGTTGTCATCACTTTAGTTTTCTTTGCATTAAGATAGAGGTTCTGCTCTTCGCTGTTCTTGCGGACTGACATAATTAGTTTTTCCATTCCTTCTTGTGTTGTGGACAGCAATACTGTGTCATCAGCATATCTAATCTCTGGTATTTCATAACCTCCAACTGTTATGGCATCGTAATATTCTTTGTCTACATCTTCTCTAACATTCCTCATTATATTTTCAGTATACAAGTTAAATAAGTAAATATTACGATATGAAAATCACCACTGCCAAAACAGAAACCATGAAAGTTAGCAGAATGCCAAGCCCAGCGAATGTGTATACTGAAGACAGCAAAATACAGCAAGTAAAAAATGTCAGATATCTTGGATGCAAGTTCACTGAAGATGGGGAAACTTGATAAGAAAAAAAAAAAGAGCCGATGCTGTTGTATACCAGGTACTCCCGCTGCTTACACGCCCCACATCCCATCTGAAACTAAGAGAAAATTAATTAACAGTGTATACATAGCAACCCTGTGCTACCAATGCATGTACTAAGAAACAACAGAATAAAATAACCACACGTGAAATGAGATGTCTTAGGAAAGCAGCAGATGACACCAGGTTTGACAAGCTAAGACATGACACCATAAGACAGGTGGTATGAACTACATCATGTCTACGACATATGGAGAAGCAAAGAATCAAGTGGTTCGGCCACTTAATGAGAATGACACACTCACAGCCAGCCACGAGAGCCTTCAACCAAAGAACTACAGAACACAGATTAAGAGGAAGACCCAAAAAAAGAGATGGTTAGATGGTATCAGAGAGATATACTCGCTAATTATGGCATGACCGTCACTGAGGCCACCCATTTAGCCCAAAATGGCCATGTGCACCACCCTTCGACACTTCACGGTACAAGAGGAAGGATAAAGTAAAGTAAGATGTTCTTGTCTGCCAAGAGATTATGTCAAGTGATGCTGTTGGCTCATCTACCGAGAGATTATATCAAGAAATTTTCCTACCTATCTATCCGGTGACTACGTCATATCTTTCTTCATTTCCTATGAAAACGCATAAGAAGACGAGCCTGCTTAGCTGGAGAGTTAAGCTTCTAAAAACGATCCACTAATACGGGTATCACGATGAACCATACCTTTGAAGTAGCAGCACAACCTGCTTCCAAACAGCACCAAGAGGAAGTGATGTAAGATTCCGACTGACAGTTTATAAGCCCTGTGAGCAGACCAACATCGGCTTGTTGGATAAAGTGGAATATACAAAGAAGAGGAGGCTTTCTTTTTCCCCTTCCAAACATTTATTTATTCCTTCAGTTTCTCTAGTAAGATGCTTTCCAGTATCCTTCTCCGTCTACATTTTTTCCTCACTTATATACGTATATTCCTCTGTATTAAAGCTATAAAAGTTATACAGCCATGAGACTGCTATGTCTATTCGGTAATCAATGAATGGGCGTAATTTACTCCAAGGTAATGGCCACACATTTACATTTTTTTTAAATGTGAAAAAGAACAAAAAATTCGCCAGCCCCATTTCATGTGTAGTCCTTCCACAATACTATCTCGTTGTCTATCTCTGTTTGTATGCGTGTTTGTATGCGTAAACTGCACAGAGTATAGCAACAAAGCAACAACAAAAAAAACCTTTCATTGTTAACTGTGAGAAGGAAGTAGTGAGGATTCACCTGAAAAATGTGAATGAAAAGCTTATGTGCGTGCACACACACATACACACACATGCAAGCAAACAGCCTTCCTTCAATATGTCAGGGTCAGAGAGAAAGCTGTATGATAACGGTCGGAATGTCAGACAGGCTTGCGTGCCGGCTCTTCAACTTTTGAAAATAACACTCTTTCGTTCGTTCCTTCTCCATTTAGATGCATTCCAGTAAAGTCAAAGTTGTTACAAACAGTGAGAAGTTTACAATATAACCGACTTAACTTGGACAGAAAACTGAACTGTTTTCATAATGTAAACTATCGTTGTCTCAAGAACAAAAATACCAAAACAAAAGTGAGTTTCACATCTAACAGAAGAAGGCGCTTGTAGTACAGCCACTAAAGTACTGGACTAGTACCCACAACTGACGCCCTCCAGACTACCATTCTATAAAAATGTACACCTGACATATGTGTTGAGGAAAGTGAGATTATCTATCTGCATATATCGAAGCTGCATTACACTGTACACATGTCTCTGGGAGCACGAAAGGAAAACAGAACGTGATCTAAATTCAGCCCTAGAAAATCACTATCAGCTTTTCTTGCAGTATGCACCGGAGACTTTCCTTCTATCGAACTCATTCATTCATTCATTTGCATGTCCCTTGTGGAATTTTGCCTCCCTAACAGCACTCGGTTGTGGGCAAGATGGCCTGCTACTGATGTATCCATTTGCAGATCATCAACGATGTCTTGCAGCCATCTTCGCCTTGGTCTTCCTCTCTTTCTTTTTCCCATTATGTACCCTTCCAAGACGGTCTTCTCTAGATTATCATGACGTTTAATGTGTCTAAAATATTTGAGTTTTCTCTGTTTAATACTCTTTACTAGCCAGCCTTCTTCAATATTAAGTTCTTGTAGTATGGATATATTTGTTCCTTTTTGTGTCCATGATATGTGAAGAACTCTTCTGTAGCGAATTAATTTCTGGATTTTAAAAAAAAGAAAAAAAATTCTCACCATAAAATTTCACGAATAATTTTTAACAACGTTCATAACGCTTTCCGGTCATTATTTTCTGCAAAGCTTTCTTGCGCAACACGTTATCTTGAAGACACACAGTAATTAGTGTATAAGTATACAACTATATACTAACCGCTGCAGTAAAGCTGTGATACCAAAATGTACAATAAACTAGGAAAAAAGTAAGAGCAGCTTTATTACTTAACGATTACAAAATTGTGACGTTTCGGCGTGAGCCTTAATCATACAAAAACATACAGGACGAAGAAACAGAGAGAGGAGATAAAGTATAGATTCAAATGAATGCTATAAAAAAATTAATAATGAATAGAGCACTTAGCTGTAACTGTAAGATGTGGCTTTGCTTCATAGTTCATAACCTCCTCACAGGATCACATTACAACCCCTCTGCCCTAACTATAATCATATATTTCACCTTCTCCTGGCTAGGTTAATATTCTACCACTTTCTCCCCACCCAGTTACGACCCACCAACCACACAGGTCTCCATTTAAACAGTCTCTACGCCCTCCCATGCTCATTTCTGACACAGAGTCGAACAAGCCAAATCTTACAGTTACAGCTAAGTCAGTCCGTCCGTCCATCCATCCATCCATCCATCCATCCATCTATCTATCTAAAAGGCCGCTAACAAGAGCTCGCCAGGCAGTTCAGTCCTGGGCCACTCTTTCCAACTGTCTCCATGTCTGGTTCATTATTTTGATGTCCGTGTCCAGACTTCGGCGCCAGGAGTTCCTTGGTCTCCCTCTCCTCCTTTTACCCTGTGGGTTTACAGCTAAGTGCTCTATTCATTATTATTTTTTTTTTTAGCATTCATGTGAATCTATACTTTATCTCCTCTCTCTATTTCTTCGTCCTGTATGTTTTTGTATGATTAAGGCTCACACCGAAACGTCACAACTTTGTAATCGTTAAGTAATAAAGCTGCTCCTACTATTTTTCCTAGTTTATACGTTTTCTTGAAGAATCTTGATCGATAAATGTACTGCGCTAAGACTTAAGAGAAACAAGTGAGCTGAGAGCCTTCAGCCGTTACATCACTCATGGGCCCAGGTGGCTTGGGGTGTGGGGCCCGTATCTGATTACAAAAATAACAGCTAATAACCAGTGTAACTGGAAAAGAGGGGGGGGGGGGGGGAGGGAAGGGCCGCCTTACAATTTTCCTTACCGAGGACTTGTAAGTATTACTAAAAATAGAAACCAGACGATTTTTTTGTGCTTCACCTTTATAAAATACAGACGTATGCAGCCACCAGCACAATTCGACATTGAGCAATAATCAACTTTATTGCTAGCGCAACTCCTGCTGTCATCATAACCATCACTACCAAAGTTGCCTGCCATAAAACAGCAGCCCCTCTTCGCATTCACTTTCTGTAAAACCGTAAATCCTACGCCTTATAACTCCACGTCCGGACTCTAACCGCAGTTTTCAGCGTACCGTCTGTCGCATGCCCCAGCCAAAGATGTGCATCTTTCAGATCAATACCACGACCATCAAAATAACTCAGACTGGTGCCTTGCTGCTTCTTTACTTGCCTACTAATCGTTAAATTATGCGAGAAAGCATTGGCATGTGGTATGAACAGTAGTCATTTCAGCCTAACAAAGAAACCCGTGTGCATGCTGTCATAGGCGTGGTTTTACCAGCTCTTTCTAGTCAGTCTATCCGATGTAATATAGAAATTGTTGTATATATGTACGTGGGGAGGGGGGGGTTGAGTGGGGGGGGGGTGTGATGGGATGATACTTAACCAGGCTATAGTCCCAGATACAGTATCACCCATTGATTTTTCAAGCAAAAAAGGTCACAGTGACAGTCTATGATCTTACATCCTTCCGTGCCGTTAAACGTCACATACGGCTCGCATGGTACTTCGCCAGTCTTTTCAATCTAATCAAGGGATTTTATGCCTACTAATATGGCCTCTCTTAACATTGTCCTCTTTAGAGTTTCACGTAATCGACTTCTTTCTGTTCGACTTGTGTTCCATTTGACAGCTTGTTTCAGGATGCTCTGATTGTTTCTTTGGATCTTATGCAGAAGTCTAAAATTCTAAAATATATCCCTAAAACCTGACTGGTGAAGAGTCAAGATGTTTTAGCATAATTTATGTACATATTTATACTGAAATTATGCTTGTTGTAAGAACGATGTTGTAAGTTTTAGCTCTACCATATGTTACAATTCAGAAAATACAGCACATGACCATCTGCCACAGGGAGTGGTAGATGAACTTGTTGCTCTTTTATAGAAATAGATTATAAAATTACAAAGTAAGACAAAATGTATCCTAAAACAAAGAGATGACAGTCACAATACACAGAGACAAAGAAGCTGTAGATTGCCATAAGAGACAGAAGACATACAATGACATAAGAGACACAGAAGACATTGACATAACTGACAAAGAATTTAAAGACTTACAAAAAGGAAATTATAGCCAAATACAGAAGAAAAAGCATTAAAATGACTTAACAATGTGAACAACACTGACTCTGATCTCATCTATTAAAACAAAAGAAAAAGAAGTTAATTACAGAGAAGAAGACCTTAGTCTTCAAAATTAAGTCTGTAACAATGAACAAAGAAAGAAATAAGGTCTTAAAGTTAAGTCATTAACTGTCAGCAAAGAAAGAAATAAGGTCTTCAAAGTTAAGTCAGTAACTGTCAACAATGAAAGAAATATGATTTTCAAAGTTATGTGACATAACTAAAGGCATGTTAAAAAAAAAAGTTTCAAGTAGAGGTCATTTTTTAAAAAAAAGCCATTAACTTGAACCAGCTTCAAACTCTCATAAATGGTACATTTTTAATGATACAACTCCACCCAAAACTGCTTCTGACTCCACAACACCCTAGTTGACACCTTCACCTTGTTACAAGTTGGGCTCTCTTCTAAAATTTCTAATATTCCTTTCAAATATAACAACGCATATCAAAATTCTTCTTACGAGGGGTGATCGATAAGTTCTCGGCATAAGGTACAAATATTTGAAACACACAGTTGATATTAGGTGCATTTGTAAATCAGGTTATTGTAAGATTAAACATCAAGTTTCAAGAAATAACTGCAATCAATTAATTTTTACAGGCTACTGGAGTGGTAAGGAATGGCAGAAATTGAGAAAATGGGTAAAATTTCTCATCAAGCAGTCATTCGCTACCTCTGCATTAAGGGCTTATCATCGAAGGAGATTCATGAGGATATGATAGAGACTCTAGGGGAGAGTGCCCCTTCTTACAGCACAGTGAAGAAATGAGCAGCTCAATCCAAACATGGAAGAGAGAGTCTGGAAGATGATCCCCGTCCAGGAAGACCAAGAACGGTAACCACCGATGAAACCACTGGCAGAATCCATGACATGATAATGGATGGTCGACAACTAACTGAGCAGTACATTGTTACTGAGTTGGGCATCTCCAGGAACATGTTCATGCCATTATTCACAATGATCTTCAAACGATAAAGGTCTCTACTCGATGGATACTGAAACTTCTTGGAGCTGATCACAAACGACAGCGTCTCAACATGTCAAGAGACAGTCTTGGCCATTTTTCTGCAGATCCTGAAGTTTCTTCAGCAATTTGTGACTATGGATGAGACTTGGGTTCATCATTTTCAACCAGAAACCAAAGAACAGTCAAAGCAGTGGAAACATCATGGATCCCCAACTCCAAAGAAAGCAAGTGTGGTTCTGTCTGCAGGCAAAGTGATGGCTTCCATCTTTTGGGATTCTGAAGACGTTCTTTTGTTAGACTATCTTCAAAATGGCAGAACGGTCACCAGAGCCTATTACGTTAATCTTGTGAAGCAACTGCGGGTCAAATTGAAGTAAAATCTTCTTACATCTTATATCCTTCCCATGCCGTTAAATGTCACATAGGGCTCGCAAAGTAGTTCGCCAATTTTTCCAGTCTTCGGCGAGTCCTTCAACCTCATCAAGGGATTCTATATCTGTTAATTTGGCCTCTCTTAACAATGTCCTCTTCAGAGTTTCACGTGGTCTGCCTCTTTTTCTTTGGCCCGATGTGTTCCACTTGATAGCTTGTTTTAGGATTCTCTGATCATTTCTTCTCATCAAGTGACCAACATATGTCCATCTACTTTTCCTGATCACCCATGAGACTGGTTGTTGTTTGCTCATCTGTCTTATCTCTGTGTTGTTCTTGAATCCATTCCACTTGATGCCAAGTATTTTCCTTAGGCATTTGTTTTCAAAAGAATCTAATTTGTTGTGTATTTCTTTAGTCGTTTTCCAGCTTTTGCATGCATAAATGAGGGTGGATATTACATTTGAATTGAATAGTCTTAACTTGGTTTTTGTGCTTATAACTTTTGAATTCCACATGTTCTCAAGATTCTTGAAGATCGATGGTGCTTTTGCAATTCTACCTTCCTTTCTGATGTCACCATCCTGGTCTATGTAGCTGCCAAGGTATGCAAACTGATTGACTTCTTCAATATCTGTCCCTTCTATGTGTATTTTTTTTATTTTGATTAACGGGAATTTTCATTATTTTTGTTTTGTTTTTGTTAATTTCAATTTCTATTTTGCTAGCCAGTGAAGGCAGGCTATCTGTTTTTTCTTGCATGGAATTCACACTGTTACTATTAAGAATTATGTCATCAGCAAAATCAAGATCTTCTAGTTGAGTCCCATCAAAGGAAATTTATTCTTGAAGGTCAATGCTGCTTTTGCAATTCGAATTCTAACTTCCTTTCTCGTGTCACCATCCTGGTCTATTTAGCTGCCACGATATGCAAAAAAACTTCTTCAACAGCTGTTCCTTTTATGTATATTTTTCCTTCATGGTTAATGATAAGTTTCATTATTTTTGCTTTTTCCTTGTTAATCTCAAGTTAAATATCAAAATTACTAAATAATAATTCTTTCTTCATATCTCATCCTTAAAGTCATTCTTAAATTTACTGGCAGCACAAGATTCCATGCATCTGCACTAGCTGGTACAACTGTCATTTATTTCTCATTACTAGTCTATTTAAATACAATCATAAGTTAATCTTAATTTAAAATGAGAGAAATATTCATTCATTCATTCCTTTGCATGTCCCTTGCGGAACTTTGCCTCCCAAACAGCACTCCTGTAGGCCTCTCGGTTGTGAGCAAGATGGCCTGCTGCTGCTGCATCCATTTCCAGATCATCAACGATGTCTTGCAGCCATCTTCGTTTCGGTCTTCCTCTTTTTCTTTTTCCCATTATGTATCCTTCCAATACGGTCTTCTCTAAATTATCATGACGTTTAATGTGGCCAAAATATTTAAGTTTTCTCTCTTTAATCCTCTTTACTAGCCAGCCTTCTTCAATATTAAGCTCTTGTAGTATAGATATATTTGTTCTTTTTTGTGTCCACGATATTTGGAGAACTCTTCTATAGCATTTACATTCAAAGGCATTTATGTGCTTCTCAGCTGTTTTGTTAAGTGTCCAGGTCTCACAGGCATATGTTGCGATGGGAAAGATGCATGCCCTTAAAAATCTTATTTTTGTGGTTCTGTCTGCTCCTCTCCACAGATTCTTTATTTGTTTTACTTTCTGAAGAGCAATAGATGTCCTCCTTTTAATTTCCCTCATTGTATCTCCATTATTAGTTAGTAGTGATCCAAGATATTCAAAACTCTCCACTTCTTCCAGTTTTTCCTCACTGATACATATTTCAGTTGCCTTGTTTGTTTTGTCAGTTGTCATCACTTTAGTTTTCTTTGCATTAAGATAGAGGTTCTGCTCTTCGCTGTTCTTGCGGACTGACATAATTAGTTTTTCCATTCCTTCTTGAGAAATATAAGTTTTAAAAAAGGAACAGCCGGGGGGGGGGGGGACCAATAAAATAATCAGAAGTGATTAACTGAGCAAAGGCATTTTTGGCATTCCTCTAATGTTAGACCTTCATTTATATCACAGTTTATATCATGCAAAATAAATTTTGCAACAGGCAGCTTTGGCACTTCTCCAGTGTTAGATCTTCTCTTATATCACAGTTTATATCACACAAAAAACCAATAAAATAATCAGAAGTGATCTTGGACAATTATATGGACAGAATGAGTTGGACAGCTTGCCACTTGAAATTTGAAAACATGATGTATCGCATTTGTTTCAAACATTAATAAAATAACGCACAAAAGATGTACACAGACGCTGAAATTTTTTTAAATAAAAGATTTTAGGAAACTGGATGCAGAGGTAAGATCATGATTAATTGAGCAAAGGCATTTTTGGCATTCCTCTAATGCTAGACCTTCATTTATATCACAGTTTATATCATGCAAAATAAATTTTGCAACAGGCAGTTTTGGTACTTCTCCAGTGCTAGACCAGCACTTATATCACAGTTTATATCACACAAAATAAATACTGCAAAGGTACATTTGGCATTTCACAAGTGATTAGATCACAATGATATATCACATTTGACATCCTAACTAAGAGGATCTGTCTCAGATAAGTCCTATTTCTGTGTTTATTTATATTTATTGTTTTTGTTGTTTTCAATGTCTTTAATAAAGGCATATCACTAAAATATTGGTTTGTTACTGTTTGTTTTATACCTCACTGCTTGTTCTGCCATTCCCTCTCACTTTTTCTTCTGTCTTTTTTTTTCCTCTGAAAAACTGCACCCTGATTATTTTATTTTCCAATGCTTTGAGCTAGTGGTTTTTTTTTTTCATTTTATTTTCAAAAGAATTATCAAATGACTTTCAACAGTTGTACATAAGAGTTTAAAACAGAAAATATGAGAAATGGAAATAATGTATGTCATGACAGGAACAGGTGAAGGTTCCTTCAAAACACTGAAGAGCTATAGCAAAAGCAAAATTTTAAAAAATGATTTCGTGGGAAGAGGGGTGAGATGAAATGTTCACGTATGACTTATCATGAGCTGAATGAATTCTGAAATAAATGTATCTGTAGTGAATATTCTTGCTAGCACAAACCTATCCACAATTAACAAAGCTTATTTCTGAACAACCTACATTCTAGGTCTAAAAGGCAACACTTTCAATCTAAAAATGCGTCAGCATCAGCCTTTAAAAAGTCGCAGTAAAACACAGCTCACCTGATCAAAGATGCGCTGTTCTGCACGGTTGAGGGTGGTCCTATTCGACGAAGCTGCCATACACCGATCTCTGATGGTGGCTGTGGTAAGCTTTGTCCTGAAGGCGAATCCATTTACTTGAACATTTTCCAAATAAGCGAAATACACAATCAAGTCTCAGCTTTCTAGAACACAAACTATCTTTTTAAAAAAACCCTCTCACTTCTTAAATATCCAACATGTAAGACTAATGATAGAGGAATATCGATGGTCATACTGGATAAATAAATACGAATCGTGCTCCCATGTGTCACATCTACAAGCGTACAATCTTCTAGCTGCCTGCAAGGGAAATTCCCGTACATATAGCAGACTTGAAGAGTGCGGGAGAATGATTTCCCCTTATCTTATTGAACACTGTCAAAAGTTCAACCGGAACAAATAAATAATAATAAGTGCAGCATCTTTCCCATCGCAACATATGCATGTGAGACCTGGACACTTAGCAAAACAGCTGAGAAACACATAAATACCTTTGAATGTAAATGCTACAGAAGAGTTCTTCAAATACCATGGATACAAAACAAAAAAGAACAAATATATCCATACTACAAGAACTCAATACTGAAGACGGCTGGCTAGTAAAGAGAAAACTTAGATATTGTGGACACATTAAACATCATGATAAGCTAGAGAAGACCGTCTTGGAAGGGTACATAATGGGAAAAAGAAAGAGAGGAAGACCAAGGCGAAGATGGCTGCAAGACGTCGTTGATGATCTGCAAATGGATGCATCAGCAGCAGGCCATGCTCACAACCGAGAGGCCTATAGGAGTGCTGTTAGGGAGACAAAATTCCACAAGGGACATGCAAATGAATGAATGAATGAATGAACAGTACTCGATAATTTTTTACTTACTTTTTTTTTCTTTTGAATCACTTAAGAATATTTTATTTAACAACAAACGGATGTAGCACGGCTAATAATTTAAACGTGAAAACGCATAATTACACATTCTACATATCACAGTATTCTTTATATCCTTATCTACATACTCCTTCGTTCTACACACCACAAGACTGTTCCAATTGCAAACACGTGGTCTAACCGCATATAAACACATTATTCTTATAAAATTTAGTTTCCATGGCATTTTTATGTAAAGGAAGATACCGATGAAAGTTGATGAGTAGATACCGATGAAAGTTGATGAGAAGATACCGATGAAAGTTGATGAGTAGATACCGATGAAAGTTGATGAGAAGATACCGATGAAATTGATGAGAAGATACCGATGAAAGTTGATGAGTTTTGCTATATCCACTAAACACAGCCAGTTAAATGCCCTATAGGTTAACTTTTAAAATGTGTATGTGTGTGTGTGTTTGTGTTTTCAATTTCTTATACTCCCTTTCCTGAATTATTCTTTGGTATCAATATCTGAATATTGATCTTGAAGCGGCCATGTCTTCGCTCTTTCCAAATCAGGTCAGTCATGCCCTAACATACTTTACCGGGTCAAAATTTGTTCAACATTTTTATACGCATCTTTCACCCCCTGAATTATTTTTTTTCCGTTATGTGTCAGAATAAAACTTGTCAAGAACTATTGGCTGCATGAAAACATAAGAAAGCTACTGTGTAGTTTACATATATGGGTTGTGCTCGAAACGTACTTTTTAAAAAAATTTATTTAGATTGTGCTTTATATGTGTGCAGGTACTATCAGCATCAGTGTTGTCCTGTGGTGAAATAGTTAACTGATACAGAGCCACAGTCTTGTTCCTTTCACCTTTGCTGAAAGAAATGGTTACTGCACGTAGGATTCAAGTCAACCAAGGACATTTCCTTAACTCGTTTCTTTTTAGAATTTCACATGTTCTCTGAAGACAGGGATCATTTCTCATTCATTAAAATATAACTGTCTCTATTTCGTGTGTTCCTTCATTCCCACAAAGGATATTGTCTTTTGAGCTCTCGTTGATCACTTTTTAGCATGCAAAACTGTGTAAACCTTGATACTTAATTATCACTGCTCGAAAGTAGTCTTTCTAACAGAAATGTTAAGCTTTTCATAGAATGTAGCATAGGGGATGAAGGATCATTTATTCTAAATTCGTAGAGCGACACCTTGAACGTAAGTTTCAGCTGTGTCAAATGTTCTGTTATAATAAGGGCCTGGAACTATTTTCCTCTTGTCACAGAACTTTGACAAGACATACAATTTTCCTGTTGCCACAAAACTTTGACAAGACATACAGTTTTACCATGGACTTTCAACAGATAAATGTTCCTTTCCTGCAAATGTAAGTCGAGTACTGATCAGTCAGTCTGTCACTTGCATGTCCCTGAAATTTGCATCCTAACATCTCTCCTGTAAGCCTCTCGGTTGTGAGCAAGATGGCCTGCTGCTGATGCGTCCATTCGCAGATCATCAACGATGTTTCCCTCTCTTTCTTTTTCCCATTATGTACCCTGCCAAGACTTTCTTCTCTAAATTATCATGATAATATTATATGATAATATGTGTATATATGTATATACGAGGGTCATACCAAAATTCGTAAGCAAAAATTTAGTAAAACTATGGTTTCTTTATATATAGCATTGATACTTGTAGCAAAATATGCAGGACGTGGGAAAGCCAGGCAGAGCACCTTGGTCAGGTTCTGCCCTGTCTCCTATTGTGTGTGTGTGTGTGTGTGTGTGTGTGTGTGTGTGTGTTTTTAATTCTGTCTCTTATAAAAGAACAGAGGGATAAAACAGGGCCCAGCGTCCAAGGGGTACAAACCCTAATTCTCCCTTCTCTTTGATCCTGCATGAATTCTGAATCTAAATTTCACTCATGACGTTCTCCCCTGGAAGCCTTTTCTGTCTGTCTGTCTGCCTGTCTGTCTTCCTGTCTGTCTGTCTGTCTGTCTGCCTGCTTGTCTGTCTGTCTGCTTGCCTGCTTGTCTGTCTGTCTGCCTGTCTGTCTGTCTGTCTGCCTGTCTGTCTGTCTGTCTGTCTGTCTGTCCCTCTTTCTCTCCCTCTCCCTCTCTCTGCTTCAATGTTAATTATGTTTGTTACATGAACAGCATATTTCTAGAATGTCTGGAATAGAGTGAAAGATGTATGATAAAGGGCAGAATGTCAGACGGGCCTGCGTGCCGAATTCTTAACCCTTTTGAAATAAAGATCAATCAATCAATCTCTCTCTCTCTCTCTCTCTCTCTAGATTCCTTTTTTTTTCAAAATGACGCATCGAAGCTTCAACATCTTACCAGACATTCAAAATAGTTCTTTAGCTACACTCGGCTCTACCTTTTAAACAAATTCTTCCCAAGTTTTAAAATATGAGGAACCTACTAAACGTTTCGCAAATTTTAGTGATTGTACAATGTTCTGTGCCTTACAAAAGCATTTGAGACTATTTATCAAATAAACCTTTTTTTTTAACAGTATCATAAATTGATACTTCCACCATATGGCTGGCACAATGCCATAAAAACAACAGAAGAGATCCTTTTAAAATTTTAATCGATATATTGAAGTAACGCCACTCATTTCTTGTTCTTGGTGGAAGTTTTGCACTTGTAGTAAAATCACATGGCGAATTTCAAAACTTACTTTATCTTAAAAAAAAAAAAAGTATTGGATGATTTCAAAGTTTTACAAATTTTGATTTCAAAATCCCCCCCCCCCCCCCTTTCCTTTCTCCTTCTTGTATTTTTTCAAAAAGTTCTGCCAGGGGAAATAAATCCTGATGGTTTCGATCACTATAACAAACGTAACGGCAGTGGCTTGTCCAATGTTTTAATTTTGTTCCTCAGCTGTAACTCGGGCAAAGACCTATGCTAAGGGACGTAATTGTGTGTTATGTCGTAGTTTTTTTTTTTTTCTTTCATTAAAAGCCGTGCAGCAATTCAGAGTGTCTCGCAGTGTCAGCAGAAGTTCTCTTCTTTTGAGGCATTTCGTCCTCGAGACAGCGTGCAGAAGATCCGTATGCAAAGCCAGGTAAAGTAAGAGAATGCAGTTTTGTAGGATTAAACTTTTAAAAAATCATAGACAAAGCACTTTAGTGAGACGTGAGAGAAAGGAAAATCACACGAAAATTACCTGGGATTCGAACCACGGACTCTGGTAGTACGAGCAGCCGTCTAGGCAAGAGAGAACAGCGTACTAACGAACTGTGCTAACTAGCACCTCCCAAAAAAGGTGTTTGTAAGCATAGTCATTAGTAGACACGAGGGATCGTGACACTCGGAAAGAAACGAATTGATTACACGGAAATTCCGTAGCTTAGATTCAGTTTCTCTAGCAGGTACCAACTTTTTAGACAAACATACACACGGTCTCCTGCCATGTCTGGTGCATACTTGAACAACAACAACAAACGAACGAATACTTATTACACGAAGTTAGTTTCAGGTATAGTTTCAGGAACAATTTTGTATATAAATAGGAAACTACGAGTCTTTCGTACGGTAAAGTAAGTGCAGTTCTCTATGCTCCACCATGCGCATTTCTGAACATTTCTGAACGAGTACATTTTGAACGTAGCACATTTTGAACGAGCGTATTTCTGAACAAACGTCTGAAATATAGGCATTTCTGAACGAACGTTGGAAAAGCTACATATTCTTTCAAGTTAAGCTAAGTGCTCTATTCATTTTTTTTAAACATAGAATTCATATGAATCTACACTTTTTCTCCTCTCTCTAATTCTTCGTTCTGTGTGTGTTTGTACGGTTAAGGCTCACGCCGAAACGTCACAACTTTGTAATCGTTACGTAATAAAGCTGTTCCTACTTTTTTCCTAGTTTATACATTTTGATATCACAGCCTTACTGCAGTGCTTCGTGTATAGTTGTATACTTATACATTCATTATTGTGTATTACTACTGTTCATCAATACTTTTGCTAATGCACTGCATCTACGTGTTCATAACCACAGCTCAGTATTTAGTAACTGCTTTTAAATAGATCACTGTCAAGCTCGATGTTTCTCATCCCTCTATGTTTTCTTTAATATTGCTCTTGTTTTGCCACATAATGGATCATGGTCACTATTGCAGTCAGCCTCTGGGGTGGTTTTTGTTGTTAATAAGGCATTTTAGAATATTTTATTAACGAGAATATAGTCAGTTTGATTAAAGGTCTTTTGTTTGGACTGCTCCACATGGCTAGTCTTCTTGGATATTGCGTAAACCATGTGTTTCCAATAATCAAGTTGTGCATTTTTGCTCATTTTATTAATTTATCTCCTCGTTTATTTCTAATTCCCAGACTATAATCTCCTAATAAATCTCACTTATTCATTTCCAACTTTCGCATTAAAATCACAGAGTACAATATTAACTTCGTGTGATTTGGTGTGTCTGGTAGTTTGTTATAAGTCGTTATAAAATATTTGAATACCTTCTACTGAACTGTTGAAGCATAGGCCTGCACTATGTTTACTTTTATGCTTCTTTCCTTCAACTGAACTAACAGCACTCGATCTGAATTATTCCAAAAACCTTTAATTCTTGACTCCGCCTCCTTATCAAAGGTTAACTCTACTCCTCTTTCATGTTTATCACCTCCTGAACGTATGATAGTGTGCTGTCCTCATTCAATTCTCCCTGCATCTGTCCATCTCACTTCATTCCTTTCTATAATACTTAATAGTGGCGATTCGTTTCCCCCCCCCCCCCCCCCCCGGACAAAAGCTCCGTCCTAGTCAGAACTAGGAAGAGTAGCATGCCATGACCACAAAATGCTGAAGTCGGAGACACTGGACCAGTGCAGTCTAGATAAGGCAACCACCCAGGATAGTACAGTAAATTCTTCACATTATAAAAGCCACCTAATGATACTGTAGAATAGCGCTCATAGACTAATGGAAATCAACAGAGAGAGAGAGAGAGAGAGAGAGAGAGAGAGAGAGAGAGCTAGTCTTGTGTAGAATCTGTATCAGGGAAACTTTATCTTCATTACATGCCGTACAGGCGGGAGTGGGAGTGGAAGATCATTCATCTCCACAGATTCCTATCTTTATTATTTCCCATTGGTTTTCTAGTTGATTTTCTATCACGCTGCCGTGCCAAACTGCCCATTTTGTTTTCTTTTCCCCTTTTTTTTCAGTTGATTTTCCTTCCTTTGTATCGTGTTTTAAAGTTCTCCCATTCTCCTTACACACGCAATAAATATCGATTTGCTCCCCTGAGTTAAAGCATCAGTTTTTCCACGCAACTGTTATAGGTATTTTATGATAAAAATTAAAGTTTTCAATCACCATTTTATTTTCCAGTCATTTGCCTTCAGTTGTTTTGTGCGTATGTGTGCTCATGTGGTTAATGTAAATATACGAGGTGCAATCAATAAATACCGTGGCCGAATTTCCCGTGCTCGAACGGAGAGCAGTTACGTCACAGGTCGCTAGGATCATGACCCTCAGTGTATGATTGACCCGTGTTAAAATTGGGCAATTTGTGTGCAATGAAAGCAATCCGAAGCAATGTTAACACATTTTTTTTAACGCGTGTGAAAGTGCTCTCTGCGAGTTGTGATAAGGCGGATTTCCGTGAGCAGAGCGGTTGGATCAAATTCTGTTTCAAGTTAGGAAAAAAGGGCCACAGAAAGCTCTCAAATCTTGAAGGCGGGTTTTGGGGAACATGCTATGAGTAGTTTCAAAACATTTCAGTCGTTTTCTTGGTTTAATGGAGGTAGAACACTGATAGAACGCGCAAGTTGACCAGTGTCCAGTTCACCGCCAAAAAAAACGACTGAGTGTGTCACATTATTTGCGAAGATCATTCGTGGGGATCATTCGTAAAAGCTGTTACAGAATTATGTATACAATGTACCCCACGTATTCGCCGGGGGGGGGGGGGATATGTTTCAAGCTCCCCCACCCGGCGGATGCTTGAAATTATAAATAAAACGTATCCTATATATGTGTTTCTTAAACATATAAATATACGATGATCAGTCAGTAAATCATTTGCATGTCCCTTGCAAAACTTTGCCTCCCTAAAAGCACTCCTGTAGGCCTCTCGGTTGTAAACAAGATGCTCTGCTGTTGATGCATCCATTTGCAGATTATCAACGAATTCTTGCAGTCATCTTCGCCTTGGTCTTCCTCTTTCTTTTTCACAAAACAGACCCTTCCAAGACGGTCTTCTCTAAATTATCATGACGTTTATTATGTCCAAAATATTTAAGTTTTTAATCCTCTTTACTAGCCAGCCTTCTTCAATATTAAGTTCTTGTAGTATGGATCATCTTCTCTTTCATTCACTTCTACACTAAGATCGCTCTGTGATTCTGCTGAATTTACTCCTGTGGTCCTCGATGTGTCCCGTGATCCCCGAGAGGCCCACAAGAGATCCCCGAGAGGATCACAAGAGGTTCAGAGTATCGCAGGGCTTGGGCTTGAATTTTTGGTGGGTCGAAGAATCGGGATTGCATGACACTGCAGTTTTCGTTGCACCAGTTTAATCTAGAGTTGGACTTTCTCTCCGGAAAACCTCGACGTGGTTTGGATATCAGCATATCCCCGCCGGGTGAGAAGTGGTTGCCCATCCAGCCTAGAGTTGGATTCACCGGAAAACCTCGACGTGGTTTGGATATCAGTATATCTCCGCCGGGTGAGAGGTGGTTGCCCGTCCAATTCAGCGTTGGAGTTTCTCACCGGAAAACCTCAGGGTGATTAGGATATGCATACATGCCCGTCGGGTGAGAGGTGGTTGCCTTATCTAGACTGCACTGGTCCAGTGTCTCCGACTTCAGCATTTTGTGGTCATGGCTGCTACTCTTCCTAGTTCTGACTAGGACGGAGCTTTTGTCCGAGGGGGGGGGGAGGGGGGGGGAAAGGCGAATCCTCGCCACTATTAAGTATCACTCCTGGGTTGAGCCGGTTTAGGCATATTATCCCAGTATGGGTGTGTTTAGGACGTGACCGACCTCTAGAGCAGAGGTACCGTGACATGAGTAGTCATAAAGTTTCACCACGTGGCCGGCCTCTAGAGCAGAGCTGCCGTGATGTGAGTAGTACTGACCTCGATACTACTGGTTACTTCACTTAATCCTTCACTTTACTTCACCATTTCCGTGGCGACTCTGCGCGGCAACCCTAGTCGCAATTTTCTTCATTGGCCGGGAGGAGTTTTCCCCACGCACGGCAGCTGAAGAATCTCGCCAGCAGCGATAGTATGGATATATTTGTTCTTTTTGTGTCCATGATATTTGAAGAACTCTTCTGTAGTATTTACATTCAAAGGGATTTATGTGTTTCTCAGCTGTTTTGCTAAGTGTCCAGGTCTCACAGGCATATGTTGCGATGGGAAAGACGCATGGCCTTAAGCATCTTATTCTTGTAGTTCTGTCTCTTTCTCTCCACAGCTCATTTAGTTGTTTTATTTTTTGAAGAGTGATAGATGCCCTGTTAATTTCCCTCATTGTATCTCCATTATTAGTTAGTAATGATTCAAAATATTCAAAACTCTCCACCTCTTCCAATTTTTCCTCATTGATATATATTTCAGCTGCCTTCTTTGTTTTGCCAGTTGTCATCAATTTAGTTTTCTTTGCATTAAGATGGAGGTTTTGCTCTTGACTATTCTTATGGACTGACATAATTAGTTTTTCCATTCCTTTTTGTGTTGTGGAAGTAATACTGTGTCATCAACATATCTAATCTCTGGTATTTCGTAACCTCCAATTTGTATGCCATCGTAATATTCTTTGTCTACATCTTCTCTAACATTCGTCATTATATTTTCAGTATACAAGTTAAATAAGTAAGGTGACAATATGCACCCCTGACGGACCCTTTGTTTTATGTCAAACCAAGTTGTTGTTTCACCATTTATTCTTACTGCTGCCTGTTGGTCTAGATACAGCAGTGATGTTAATTGTATCAAATGTGTTGGAAATCCCATTTTTCCCATTATTTCCCAAAGTTTCTGGTGTTGTACACAGCCTTTGAATAATCTATAAAAGATAAATATAGATTCACATTAAATTCTCTGAATTTTTCTATTATTAATCTTTTATTGAATATATGATCTCTTGATCCTCTTCCTTGTCTAAAATATACGATGATACAATTTTAAAATTATACACCTTAAGTCATTAACAAAAATAATGAACAATGCAATATTAAACAGTATAAACTGCCTGTTGTCAGCGGCCATGACATTAGACTGTGAACAATATTTAGTATAACATTTGTGTGCAAAGATGTTTTTCCAGTTAGTTCGGGATATGTCTCGGTGGGCGAGCCATCATGTGGTTATGCGGATGTGGATGATTCTTGATATTGAAGTATATACAGTGTTATTGTGCCCTGCATTGATTATGTTGTAAGTATATGTGATATGTGGTTGTTGGCCATGACCTCATTGAGCACCCAGGCCTCACCTACGTTGGTTGTGTGGAGTTTGGTTAGTAGATATGCTTCTGTAAGGATGATAGTGCATGTGTTGGGTACACCCATAGCTATGTATGGCAAGGTTGTAGTATGAGTTGAGATGGTGTTAATATATGTTATATACAACCGATATCGTCACACAATAAAGCTTTTTTGGTCCATGCTGACAACATGATATGATTTATTTATGCAAGAGACCTTTAACGATTGTTCAGTTATGCATATTTCCTGCCCTGCGTTGTGATGTCGTTGACAAGCACATATTGTATACATGTAATGTTGAGTTTCGATATGGTGCTTATTACAGCTGTTCGGAGGGACAGCTTTATATGTTCTAGTGTTCATGATAAATGCTATTATCAGAGCCCTCACTCTTTTGACAATACTTTACTTGTGTGCGAAGTTAATTAATATCCAATGCATTGCTGAATATATGCATGTGTATGTATGTATATATATATATATATATATATATATTGATTGCATTGATTGCTAAAGCTTCTTATGACAACGAAAGTTGATTTGAGTGAGGATTACTGACTTGCAATATTTGGTTCAGTTATTTATTGCTATGACATTGATTTCTACGCTACATATATTGATATGTTCTGTGGTCCTTATGCGTGGAATGTGGTCTGAACTGTTATTGTTATTGTGTGTGTTCATGATGAGTGTCTTGACACTGCGTAATAAATTTATTTTGTTAGTTGTTTTTACACACTGAGATATTTGTTTTGTATTTGGTATGAGAGGTGACGAGAAAGTAGATAGACATGATATCTCTGGGTTGAACTGGTGGCTAACATGAATCCGGGAGTCGGGATAGTTGTGGTCAGATATTCTTCAAAATTAGGATTGAGGGTCTCGGTACGTTTGTATCATTAGAAGAATTTTAATTACTTAATTACCAGTCTCTCCCTTACGCAATAGAACAATTATAACAAGAATGTCTTGTATTGTAATAAATTTATGATTTCTAATTTTTGAATGTGTTTAACATTTTAATAACTTCAAACTAAAACAGATGTTGATGAAAGAACGAGTACATCTGGAATATTGTGTATATAAAGCTTCATATAACATTGGCCATTTCTAACATTATGTAATTTCCTTTGATTTTTCGTTTCCGCAGTAGTTTCTTTGCTATTCAGTTTTGATTCCTTTTGTCTAGTATTCAAAGGAGAACATCTATAGCTCTTCAAAAAGTAAAATAACTAAAGAAGCTGTAGAGAGGAACAGACAGGCCTACAAAAATAAATTTTTAAGACCATGCATCTTTCCCATCGCAATATATGCCCGTGAGACCTGGACACTTAACAAAGCAGCTGAGAAACACATAAATGCCTCTGAATGTAAATGCTACAGAAGAGTTCTTCAGATATCATGGATACAAAAAAGAACAAATATATCCATACCACAAGAACTTAATATTGAAGAAGGTTGGCTAGTAAAAAGGATTAAAGAGAGAAAACTTAAATATTGTGGACTCATTATAATCATGATAATTCAGAGAAGGTAGTCTTGGAAGGGTACATAATTGGAAAAAGAGAGAGAGGAGGACCAAGGCGAAGATGGCTGCAAGACATCGTTGATAATCTGTAAATGGATGCACCAGCAGCAGGGCATCTTGCTTACAACCGAGAGGTATACAAGAGAGCTGTTAAGGAGGCAAAGTTCCGCAAGGGACATACAAAGGACTGACTGTCCACTATCTCCCATTACAATATTAGATAATTTATTTGTGCTTTTCGTAAATTCCCTGCTATCATTCTGTATTACCCACATAATGACAGTTGTTCACATTATCCCCTCTTTCTCAGTTTCCCAATTTGTTTCTGGCTGCGGTCACAATATTTTCATTGTGTGGTAAGAGGATTCAAAATGACGATAATTATCACCTGTAAAATGTTCTCAAATAGCAAACATGTAAACAAATTAAAAACTCGTTCCATGAAAACAGTCTTATTATGTAAAATTTTATTTTGTTAACAATGATTTGTTACAATAATCATAGCAGCTGTAAATGCATTACAGTCTGTGACGGGAAAGTCACAAACATTGGATAGAAAAATGAAGGCAAAAGTGGTTAGGAAAATGTACTGTGGGCATAATTAATTTTAATGTGGCAAAATTTTTAAAAAGTACAGAGTTTAAAACAGCACAAAAAGTCGGTGTGATTTATAAGAAGAACAATTTTAAATGAGATTTAAATATACCCGTCCCTATCCACAATCGTTTTCTCGCTCTCTCTCTCTCTCTCTCTCTCTCTCTCTCTCTCTCTCTCTGTGCAGTCAAATAAACAATGCAGACATCATTTATCTGTCTGTCTGTCTGTCTGTTTGTCTGTCTGTCCGTCCGTCCGCCCATCTATCTATCTATCTATCTATCTATCTATCTATCTATCTATCTATCTATCTATCTATCTATCTATCTATCTATCTATCTATCTATCTATCTATCTGCCTGCCTGCCTGTCTGCCTGCCTGTCTGTCTGCCTGTCTGTCTGTCTGCCTGTCTGTCTGTCTGTCTGTCTGTCTGTCTGTCTGTTATTTGTTTGTCTGTCTCTGAATGTTTGTTGGTGTTGGAGAAATGTATGAGTGCAAATATTCATGTGTATGTGTGGTTAGAGACACAATTTAAAAAAAAAAATTAATTAAATTGTTGAATATTGAGAACGTCATAAACAGGAATTATACATTTTCAAATAATATCACATTCTGTTTTCCACAGAACACAGATAATACATTTTATGTTCAGTTATGCAAATATCTACTCCTAGTTGTGCATCAGATTTTGGAGAGAAACCGTCCCAATAAAATTTGGTAGCGGTGGACCTTTATCTGACACGCGGGAAGGGGAGGCGGTGAAGCATGACTCCTGTTAAGAAAATCAAGACTTTCTCATTTTATATTCATCACTTTTGTAAAGGGACTATTCTTCTGACAGCTTACGCTTTTCTTTATCTTCGTTAATGTGGGTTTTGTTTCTAGAACAGATAAGTCTGAAGATCCTTTAAACAGAAGGGAGTGTTTCTCACTTGATTCTCTTACTATTCTATAGCATTTCATATGCCCAGACAAACTTGAGGAGAGTGAACATTTCATGTACCCAGACAAACTTGAGGAAAGTGAACATTTCATGTACCCAGACAAACTTGAGGAGAGTAAACATTTCATGTACCCAGACAAACTTGAGGAGAGTAAACATTTCATGTACCCAGACAAACTTGAGGAGAGTGAACATTTCATGTACCCAGACAAACTTGAGGAGAGTGAACATTTCATGTACCCAGACAAACTTGAGGAGAGTGAACATTTCATGTACCCAGACAAACTTGAGGAAAGTGAACATTTCATGTACCCAGACAAACTTGAGGAAAGTGAACATTTCATGTACCCAGACAAACTTGAGGAAAGTGAACATTTCATGTACCCAGACAAACTTGAGGAGAGTAAACATTTCATGTACCCAGACAAACTTGAGGAGAGTAAACATTTCATGTACCCAGACAAACTTGAGGAGAGTGAACATTTCATGTACCCAGACAAACTTGAGGAGAGTGAACATTTCATGTACCCAGACAAACTTGAGGAGAGTGAACATTTCATGTACCCAGACAAACTTGAGGAAAGTGAACATTTCATGTACCCAGACAAACTTGAGGAAAGTGAACATTTCATGTACCCAGACAAACTTGAGGAGAGTAAACATTTCATGTACCCAGACAAACTTTAGGAGAGTAAACATTTCGTGTACCCAGACAAACTTGAGGAGAGTAAACATTTCGTGTACCCAGACAAACTTGAGGAAAGTGAACATTTCATGTACCCAAACAAACTTGAGGAGAGTAAACAGTTCGTGTACCCAGACAAACTTGAGGAGAGTAAACATTTCCTGTACCCAGACAAACTTGAGGAAAGTGAACATTTCATATACCCAGACAAACTTGAGGAGAGTAAACATTTCGTGTACCCAGACAAACTTGAGGAGAGTAAACATTTCATGTACCCAGACAAACTTGAGGAGAGTAAACATTTCGTGTACCCAGACAAACTTTAGGAGAGTAAACATTTCGTGTACCCAGAGAAACTTGACGAGAGTGAACATATACAGAGACAAACCTGAGGAGAGTAAACATTTCATATACCCAGAGAAAGTTGAGGTGAGTAAACATTTCGTGTACCCAGACAAACTTGAGGAGAGTAAACATTTCATGTACCCAGACAAACTTGAAGAGAGTAAACATTTCATGTACCCAGACAAACTTGAAGAGAGTAAACATTTCGTGTACCCAGAGAAATTTGACGAGAGTGAACATATACAGAGACAAACCTGAGGAGAGTAAACATTTCATATACCCAGAGAAAGTTGAGGAGAGTAAACATTTCATATACCCAGAGAAAGTTGAGGAGAGTAAACATTTCATATATCCAGACAAATTTGAGGAGAGTGAACATTTCATATACCAAGACAAGTTTGAAGAGAGTGAACATTTCACATACCCAGATAAACTTGACGAGAGCTTATCTGTCACATGTCCTGTATCGGGAGCTGGGTATAGGGCTAACAACCTTATCCTGGTACCTATCTAGAGGCGACTCTAGATGGGGAAAAGAGAACTGGTTATGGAGACTCGCAAAGAAACCAACCGAGAATCAAGGATGCCAACTCGGAAGAGCTCATTCATTGGCCCTAAACACGTGATAAAGACTGGATTCTGGAATGTGAGAACGATGGCAGCACCAACAAAAACTACTCAGGTCATCAAAGAAATGGAGAGATACCATTTAGACATACTGGGCATCAGTGAAATGCGAAGGCCAGAAGTAGGTAAAAGATCGGCGGAAAACAGTAAGTTAATAATACATTCAGGCAGAGAAGACGGGAAACATCAGGAAGGGGTAGATAATTATGTCAAATTTAGCAGCAAAGAGCCTTGTAGTATGGGAACCAGTGAACAGTCGTATAATAAGAGCATGATACAACCTAAGACAGGGAAGAATGACAATAATACAGTGTTATGCACCCACGAAAGATGCAGACGATGAGGTGAAAGACGATTTCTATCACCAATTACAAGAAATCATTAAGAAAGTCCCTAAACACGAAATCCTAATTGCTATGGGGGACTTCAACGCTAAGGTACAGAAAGATAACACCAACGTCGAAAAAGTAATGGGTAAAGAAGGAATTGACACAGTAAATCAGAACGGAGAAAGATTAATTGAAATATGTTTAACAGAGAGCATGGTCATTGGAGGCACAATATTTCCGCACTAAGAGATACATAAAACAACATGGATATCTCCAGATGATAAAACTAGAAACCAGGTAGATCATTTGTGTATTAGAAAGCAATACAGAACATCTCTGATGAATGTAAGAGCATATGGGGGTGCAGATGTCAACAGTGATCACAATCTGTGTATAGGGAAAATAAAACTAAAACTGAAAAGCCAACACAAGAAATCAGTACACAGAAAGATAAACAGCCACAGCCTACAAGAAGAAAATACAAACAGTAAGTACAACCAGGAACTTGCCAATCATTCCACAACACTCAGTGAAGTAAAGGATATATGTATAGATGAATTATGGAATTCTTATAGCACAGCCATAATCACAGCAGCAAAAGCAAGCGCTGGACTAAAGAAACCAAAAAGAAAATAATGGATATCAGAAAACACATGGAAGTACATACATGAAAGACGAGCAGCCAAATTAGACATGTTGAATGTAAAGACAGATCTTGGAAAAGATCTGGCGAAAGCAAAATACAAAGAAATAGAAAATAAAATAAAATGTTCAGCTAGAAGGGATAAAAGAGAATACATAGACAATATGGCGAAAGAGGCAGAGAAAGCATAAAAAACAGGAGACAGCAAAACTTTATATAACATACAAAAATGGCTAACAGGTACTATTACATCTAAAGAAAGACCAGCCCTTAGCAAAACTGGAACCCTATTAATATCAGGTAAAGACCAAAAGTAAAGATGGGCTGAACACTTCCAAGAAATACTTAATCGACCATACCAAAAACGAAGTGATAAACCTTAAAACCGACTTACCAACCCCACAACTAAATGTCAGTCTGGAGGAAATTAAATTGCATGAAATGGAAACAGCAGTGAGTTTAATGGCTAACAACAAAGCTCAGGTGAAGATGAAATAACACCCGAAATGTTAAAAGCTATCAATAGTGACAACATGAGACAACTACAGAGAATGTTTAATAAGATTTGGAAAGAAGAAAAGGTCCCTTCTAAATGGAAAAAAAGGAATCATTGTTAAAATAAAAAAATGGCAAACTTAGTGACTGTAACAATTGGAGAGGCGTAACCTTAATATCAGCAATGTCAAAAGTATTTTGCAAAATCATTCTGAATAGAGTTAAAGATATAGTGGATACTGCAATGAGAGAAGAACAAGCAAGATTTCGAAAAGGGAGAAGCTGTCTCGACCAGATCTTTACTCTCAGAATAATACTTGAAGAACATGTTGAAAAGCAGAAACCATTAATACTGAACTTCATAGACTTTAAAAAGGCATTTCATAGCATACACAGAGATTCATTTTGGAGAATTTTAAGTCTACATGGAATATCATCTAAAATTGTCAACATCATTAAGGACCTCTACAATGGATATGTTTGTGCAGTCAAAACAGAAGAAGGGATGAGCGAATGGTTCCAGATTGAAACAGGCGTGAAACAAGGATGTATACTATCTCCTTTGCTTTTTGGAATTGCAATAGATTTCATAATTAAAAACATGTTGCACAGGTAACACAGGTATTGATTGGGTAAATGGGACCCAACTAGAAGATCTTGATGCTGCTGATGACATAACTCTTATCAGTAACAATGTGAAGTCTATGCAAGGAAAAAAAAACAGATATCCTGTCTTCACTGGCTAGTAAAATAGGACTGGAAATTAACGAGGACAAAACAAAAATAATGAAACTACCCATTAATCAAAATGGAAAAACACACGTAGTAGAAACAGCTGTTGAAGAAGTACAATAATTTCCATACCTTGGCAGCTACACAGACCAGGATGGTGACACCAGAAAGGAAGTTAGAATTGCAAAAGCAGCACTGATCTTCAAGAATCTTGAGAACATATGGAATTCAAAAGTTATAAGCACAAAAACCAAGTTAAGACTACTCAATTCAAATGTGATATCCACCCTCATTTATGCATGTGAAAGCTGGAAAACTAAAGAAATAGACAACAAATTAGACTCTTTCGAAAACAAATACCTAAGGAAAGTACTTGGCATCATGTGGAACAAATTCAAGAACAATGCAGATATAAGACAGATGAGCGAACAACAACCAGTATCATGGGTGATCAGGACAAGATGGACATATATTGGTCATGTGATGAGAAGAAATCATCAGAGAATCCCAAAACAAGCTATCAGGCAGAGCACAACAGGCCAAAGGAAAAGAAGCAGACCACGTGAAACTCTAAAGAGGACATTGATAAGAGAGGCCAAACTAATAGGCATAAAATCCCTTGATGAGGTTGAAAGACTCGCTGAAAACAGGAATATTCGGCGAACTAACTTGCGAGCCCTATGTGATGTTTAACGGCACGGGAAGGATATAAGATATGAGATAAGATATCTAGACAAACCTGAGGAGAGTAAACATTTCATATATCCAGACAAACGTAACAAGAGTAAACGTTTCATATACGCAGACAAACGTGACGAGAGTGAATGTTTCATATACCCAGACAAAGTTGAGGAGACTAAACATTTTTTAAAAGAAAACAACTGAAATACAAGAAATAGTTCCAAAACCCTTTGAGTGCAAATGAATATGTATTTTTAAATTTTAATTTTCCCTCTATGCCCCTTGGCATTTATATGCCGCGGGGGTGTGAAATGTCAGTGCCTTCATATTTCTAGACCACAACAGCATTTGTGGCAGGGAAGCCAGCCCCTATCTTCGCTGCCACTGTTTTCCAAGGGAAACGCCTGGTTGGATTTCTATGCCACATACTTGCTCCAGTTAATTAATAACACATCAGCATAAGGGTAATTAATATCACGTCAGCATAAGGGTAATTTATAAATAATAATAAGAAACCAGGTGCAAAGGAATGTGACGACCATCGGACTATCAGCCTCTCATGTCACATAACGAAGCTAGTTCTGAGAATAATTATGAGAAGAACAAGGAAAAAGATAAAAATGGAAATAGCAGATGAACAGATCAGTTTGGATTTGTTGAAGGAAAGGGAACACACAATGCCATGTATGCTTTACCAACAGTAACAGAAAGAGCTTTAGAAGTACAGAAAGATCTCTACTTATGCTTCATTGATTTACACCAAGGCATTTGACAAGGTGAAACATAATGAAATTATTAAAATGCTTGAAGACATCAATATAGACGGCAACGACTTGAGGACTGTAAAACATCTATACTGGCAGCAAGAAGCAGCAGTTCGAGTTGAAAATAGAATTGGAAAATATCAACCTATAAAACAAGGGGTGCGACAAGGATGTGTATTATCTCCAGACCTTTTTTCTCTGTACAGTGAGAATATTCTAAGAACGATCATCACAGAACCAGGAATAAAAATTGGAGGATACAATATTAACAACCTTCGGTATGCTGACGACACAGTACTGACAGCTGAGAACCAACAAGACCTGCAAAATCTCTTGGATAAAGTCGCCAAAGAAAGTGAACAGAAAGACCTTACTTTGAACATCAAAAAGACAGAGACTATGGTTATATTTAAGAAACAGAATCCACCAGAATGCAGTATAAAATTAAACGGAACTATTCTAAAGTAGGTGCAGAAATTCAAATACCTTAAAGCAGTAATAATTTCAGATGGGAAATGCAGAACAGAAATTAGGAACAGAATAGGCCAAGCAAAGACTGCATTTCAGAGAATGAGAAACATATTAGCTAACACATCCTTATCAATGAATGTTAGAAAACGAGTCCGAAAATGCTATATTGAACCTATCTTGTTATATGGAAGTGAATCATGGACAATAGGCAAGTCTGCACAAAAATCGTTGGAAGCAGCAGAAATGTGGTTTACTAGAAGAATGTTGCGAATCCCCTGGACAGCAAAAATAACTAATGAAGAATGTATGAGAAGAGTTGGAGAGACAAAAAAACCGTGTCAAAAAGATAAGGGAGGGACAATGTACTTTCATGGGACATGCAATGAGAAGAGGGGGCATTGAAAATATTATAACAACAGGAAAAATAGAAGGAAGAAGATCAAGAGGAAGACAAAAAGAAATGATACTAGACAGTCTGACGGGATGGTGTGAGAGGAGATCACCAACTGAACTGATGGCCTGCATGAAGGATCGTGTACTCTGGAGAAGCATAATAGCCAACGCCAGTCGGCACGGCACCTGATGATGATGATGATGAAGATGATGATAAAGGTAATTAGGCCGAAGAGGTTGATGGCGTGCTCTGCCACAACTTTAATACTTCATATACATTTTTTTTCAAGAGGCATGTGGCCTGGGTTCTATCAGTCTTAATTCCCCCTTGATTCTATAGGTCAGATTTGCACTACATTTTTTATAAACCACACGGCCCGTAATTACCATTTAATTTTACTTTTTTTTATCTTGGAAATAACCTGTGTTTACTAAGAGCTTGCATACTCCCGATGTCAACCTACGGATGGGAAACATGGACAGTTATAAATCACTAGAGAAGAGAATAACAGCATTTGAAATTAAATATACATCATGGAGATAATGGAAATCAAATAAAGAGATACAAATGGGAATTAGTAAAGAGATCTTCCTGGTGACGTGCAATATTGAAGGTGTTTTTTAACGCTCTTGCTGACATACAAAATTCAGCGGGATTTCGCTTGAT
This sequence comes from Achatina immaculata, assembly GCA_009760885.1. Classification (NCBI taxonomy): domain Eukaryota; kingdom Metazoa; phylum Mollusca; class Gastropoda; order Stylommatophora; family Achatinidae; genus Lissachatina; species Lissachatina immaculata. The sequence goes on from CM019696.1 coordinate 17,671,999, forward strand.
TCGTCTATATTCTGAACAGGGAGTTTGGCATAAGGCCAACAGTCTTATCCTGAGACTTACCTAGAGGCGACTCTAGATAGGGAAAAATTAATACAACAAAACCAACCGAATCAAGGGTGACGCATCAAGGATACCAACTCCGAAGAACTCAGACAAAGATCGAAAGAATGCGTTCATCGGCCCCAAATATGTGACAAAGATTGGATTCTGGAATGTGAGAGCAATGGCAGAGTCATAAAAAAAACTGCTTAAGTAAACCGAGGAATGGATAGATACCATCTAGATGTACAGGGCATCAATGAAATTCGATAGCCAGAAGCAGGGAAAAGAACGGAGAAAAACCGTATTACATTCAGACAGAGACGATGGGAAATACCAAGGAGTGGGTATAATTATGTCAAATGTAGCAAAGAGCCTTATACAATGGGAATCAATGAACAGTCGTATAATAAGAGCACGATACAGATTAAGAGACGGAAGAATGCCAATCATACAAAATTATGCAACCACAACCGATGCAGATGATAAAATAAAAGACGATTTCTATCACCAACTACAACAACTCATTGACAAAGTCCCTAAACACGACATCCTAATTGCCATGGGAGACTTCACCGCCAAGGTAGGAAAAGATCACGCTGATGTCGAAAAAATAATGGGAAAAGAAGGAATTGATATGGTAAATCAGAACGGAGAAAGATAAATTGAACTATGTCTAACAGAGGGCATGGTATAAGAGAAACAATATTTCCACAGAAACAGATACATAAAACAACATGGATATCTCCAGATGATACAACCAGAAATCACATAGATCATTTTTGTATTAGAAAGCAATTCAGAACCTAAGAGCATACAGAGGCGCAGATGTCAACAGTGACCTCAACCTGTGTATAGGGAAAATAAGGCTAAAACTGAAAAGCCAACACAAGAAATCAGTACTCAGAAAGATAAACAGCCACAGCCTACGCGAAGAAAATACTAACAGTAATTTCAATCTGGAACTTACCAATCATTTCGCAACACTCAAAGAGATAGATATAGATGAATTATGGAATTCTTACAGCACAGCCATAATCACAGCAGCAAAAGCAAGTGCTGGACTGTTAAAAAAAAAATAGAAAAGCATGGATATCAGATAACACATGGAAACACATACATGAAAGACAAGCAGCCAAATTACCGATGTTGACAGATCTTGGAAAACATTTAGCAAAAGCAACATACAAAGAACTAGACAATAAAGCAAACAAGTTCAGCTAGAAGAGATAAAAGAGAATACATGGACAATATGGCGAAAGAAACAGAGAAAGCAGCAAAAACAGGAGACAGCAAAACTCTATGTAACATACAAAAAAGGTTAACCGGTACTATTACATCCAAAGAAAGACCAATCTTTAGCAAAACTGGCACCCTATTAACATCAAGTAAAGTCCAAAGGCAAAGATGGATCGAACACTTTCAAGAAATACTTAATCGACCACACCAAAAAAGAATAGATAAACTTTGAAACGGACTTAACAATCTAAATGTCAGTCTAGATGAAATTACATTGAATGAAATTCAAACAGCAGTGAATCTAATGGGTAACAACAAACTACAGGTGAAGATGAAATAACAGCCGAAATGTTATAAGCTATTAACGATAACTACATCAGCCAACTACAAGAGAATATTTAATAAAGTTTGGAAAGAAGAAAAGGTCCCTTCTAAATGGAAACAAGGAATCGTCGTTAAAATACAAAAAGGTAACCTTAGTGACTGGAATTATAAAAAAGGACATTGTTAAGAGAGGCCAAATTAGTAGGCATAAAATCCCTTGATGAGTTTGAAAAGCTCGGCGACAACAGGAAAACTTGGCAAACTACCATGCAAGCCCTATATGACGTTTAACGGCACGGGAAGGATGTAAGATGTAAGAATGGAAAAGTTAAGAAAATTAAAAGTGGTTAAGTGTTGCAGAAAACTGGCCCGTAAGCGCTGTCAGCATTAGAAATCTGAGATACCTCTGCCACATCAAGAGACACAATAGCTTAGAGAGGTTGCTAGTAGAAGGCATAGTGACAGGCAATAGAGAAAAAGGACGAAATCGTCGCAGGTAGACTTGGAATATCGCGGAAAGTCTGAGTATGTCACTGCGAGACGCTGGTCAGCTCTGCGCAAGATCGCACTACATTGCTGTTAGAAAGGCGGTCATGAAAAGGAAAGAAGATGACGAGTAAATAAACAACAAAAGTCAAGAGTATGAGCTGGGAAATAAATGTTAGAAAGACAAGGTCATAGCAATCAGAAAGGAAGAACATAAACCGTCTGTAAACATAAATATAAACGGAGAAACACTAGAACAACTGAAAAAAAAATTGGAGTGATAAGACAGCAGACTAAGAGAAATGTACAATTGAAATTAATAGAAGATTAGTAACCACCAAGTGCACCTTCGTAGAATGAAGAGTTCATTACCTGGACACATGTAGCATAATAACTTAACCTCAATCAATCATTTGCATGTCCCTTGCGGAACTTTGCCACCCTAACAGCTTTCTTGTAGGCCTCTTGGCTGTAAGCCAGATGCCCTGCTGCTGATGCATCCATTTGCAGTTATCAACGACGTCTTGCAGTCATCTTCGCTTGGTCTTCCTCCCATTATTTATCCTTCCAAGATGGTCTTCTCTAGATTATCATGACGTTTCATATGTCCAAAATATTTAAGTTTTCTCTCTTTAATCCTCTTTACTAGGCAGTCTTCTTCAATATTAAGTTCTTGTAGTATAGATATATTTGTTCTTTTTTGCGTCCATGTTATTTGAAGAACTCTTCTGTAGCATTTACATTCAAAGGCATATATGTGTTTCTCAGCTGTTTTGTTATGTGTCCAGGTCTCACAGGCATATGTTGCGATGGGAAAGATGCATGCTCTTAAAAATCTTATTTTTGTAGTTTTGTATGTTCCTCTCCACAGATTCTTTAGTTGTTTTACATAACTGAAGCTAGGGGTCATCAAATGTTATGTTCACTACACACATTACTCTATGATCCAGAGGCAAGGACATTATAGAATAAAATGGAAAAAAAACTGAGGCCTTTAAAATTTAATTTTGATATACAGAAGACTAGGATGTATTCCATGGCGGAGAAGAAAGCAGGAAGAAAAACAAATGAAACTGAGAGATAAATATTCAAAAACATAAAAAAGACAAACATCTAAAACATTCGCTCATACCAAGAGGTATAATACAATAATTAAAGCCCTACTCGAGGGGCAAGCTGAATGGAAAAGGACAACAGGACGAAAGTGTATGGAATGGTGGACAACAGGACGACAATAGTATGAAACGACGGACGAGAGGACGACAAAAGTATGGAAAGGTGGACAGCATAAAGAGGTGGTCTGGATTCATCTTTGGCAGGTGCACTATGAAAATAAGGGACAGAACAAGTTGGAGGACCATTGTAGCCAACCTCCTGAGGAAAAACGGCACAGGATGATGGTAATTATGGAAAGCCTTCAGGTATGTGTGTGTATGCTGTATAATGACTAATGATGTGTGTATGAAGCTTCATATAGTACAATACATTCCTAATATTACATAGTGTTCTCCCACTAAAAACGCAATGGTTCTGGCAGTCTGACTCTTGCTAACAAGATGTAACTCAGACGACAGACATGAAAACTAGATTTCCTGCACGGGAGAGGGGTAGAACTGCCACCGAAACGGCTGTCGCTGCATTTCTTTAATAATTTGCTAAAATTACACTACTTTACTTCCACCCGTTTACATTTTATTAAAACTGTTGAGTATAAAGAATGTAGGTACAGAATGTCTCTGCTGTGAATGGTGACAAAGCGCACGATTGAGATTTTTTTTCCCCAAATGATGATGTTTTATTTGAACTCATAAACAAGACTAGCCCAGCTGCAGAACCTTCTAGCATGGCAGTTAACACGGGTGTTTTGTTGTCTGCGCTAACACAAGCGAAACAAAAAAGTGTTAATAATGGCTTGTGCTCATCTCATGTGATATTTCAGTTTATGCTCCTGATTTGATATATAGTACCTCGTATGTCTTTTCAGAAGTTCGTTACCTTTCGTTTTTCTTCCCTTCATAATTGCAATTATATAATTGTAAAAATAAAGCTAAAATCCCCGTTTCCATGCCACTAAGGATATTGGAGATATCGTGTTAGGGCCGTGTGTCCAGGACTTCAGGCGCTGTGTGATGTGGTCAACTTGGTCGCATTTACAGTCCCAGATTTTTCTAGTACTCATTTTTAGAGGATGGGTGGACCCTGGGGGTATTTGATGTGGTGGTACCAGAAAAAAAAATTCCCACTTCTGTGACTTGCACCCATACCACCGGACTAGTATACCAAGTGCCTAATCACTCAGCCAACCAGCCATAATTGTAGCATTGAAATGTAACGTAGTACATGTCCAGTACACGTTTAATGTTAATTTACTTTATGTACAAATAAATATTAGTGTACAATCTCCCCTACTTTAAAACTCTAATTTTTAAAAATTTGTTCATTTCATAAATTTCATACATTCTCTAACTTTTCTACCCTGCCATAAATATTCCAGGTCGGCCACGTGAGGCTCTAAAGAGGACTTTGTTAAGAGAGGCCGGTTTAGTGGGAATAACATCCCTTCATGAAGGTGAAAAGTTCACCGAAAACAGGAAAACTTGGCAAACTACGATACCATGCGAGCCCTATGTGCCGTTTAACGGCATGGGAAGGGTGTAAGATAAGTATTCCTTGTGCTCTGATAAACAGCAAACGAAGTGACATTATAAAAGTAACTAGCTGTATCAGTCCACACACTTGATACACACTGACAAAACACAAGACAATGTTATAATGCTGAATAAAATCATTTGCCTGCTACAGAAGCGACAGCGCACTAGCTAGTCTTACACGCTGCTGAATTACGTCTGTAGATAATGCCTGCATTTAGCTTCATTTTCACGTATCTTTTCATTGCATATGCCAGCATTATTTGCTAAGTTAAGTACAGATACTAATAATGTTGTACCCGTTGACAGGTAATATAACAGAAACAAGGAAAGAATAAATGACCGTCATTAGGATACGTTGAATGGAGATATTCAAAACATGGTTGACCTTTCACATTTTGTTTTAACCAAAAGAATTAATTTAATGTATTGATAAACTTCATAAAGATAGCATTATTTATATGTCCAACACTATTAATCTGCAGCTTATTAAACAATTTTTTTAAGTTTATAAATTTATGTATACATTTCTCAACATCCATATAAGATGCATGCTTATTGTCTTGTCTTGTCTTCTATCTCGCTGGAACTGCGAGCTCGTGTTCTTTTGCAGCCGATGCTGTGAACGTATTGAGGCACAGGATCGTGTCGGATTGGAAGCGGGCAATGGCGGCTATTTTTTTCAGTCCCTGAGAGGAACTAAAAAGCAGGGGGTGCGCATTACTTCTGTAGCAGACTCCACCACCATGGGGACTATGACGATCATTGCCCCGTTAGCACAGTTAGGCCTGTTACTGAGGTCACCAACAGAGAGGTCAGCTATAGCTCGCCAACCTGACGCCAGGATGTTAGTTATAGTTCGCCAACCCTGACTCCAGCATGTCAGCTATAATTCGCCAACCCTGATGCCAGCTATAGTTCACCAACCCTGACTCCAGCATGTCAGCTATAATTCGCCAATCCTGACGCCAGCATGTCAGCTATGGGTCGCTGATTGCTAAGACAGACAGCGTGTTCGCCTGGTACTTATGGCAATAAAATGAGAGTTTCATATCTTCCACACGATTTTCTTCACATTATTCTAGTTATCTCCCTCTAATCTATTTCTGGCCTGTTTTTAGATTTCGTATTTCATACTTGAAAAACAGAGACGGATCTACTCTTAAACAGCCAGTCACATTTGCAATTTCACATACGTAAAAGTGAATAGTTTTGTTTCTAGTCCTTTCAGTTGAACATTACAAAGCAATATCTTTGTGTGTGTCCATACTCATACTATATTCCCTACATCTTTTCCAAACTAAAATTAAATACCTAAATACATATATACACTTGAACTATCAATAAACAGATGTCAGCGGAATGAATTCTATATGGTTGCCTTTATACATATCAATTGTGGGGGGAAAATAAACAATAATCAGGAAGTCTAACACTGTGAAGAGATAAAGGCTTTTGGGGCATATGATTAAACATATAAACATTTACACCAAACTTGCATTATTATAAACTGGTAGATATAATTCTTGTGACAGTTCATGTTTAGTGCTCTCGTGCAAAATAACGTGAAATAAGATATGTAAAGTTGTATTAAAAAGAGAATTTAAGTTAATAAAAGTTACAGTATCTTGAGAACAAAAAAGAATTATTCTATGATAAATAAAATCATAATGATTCATGATGCATTGATTCTAGATAACTTGTTAAATATTTTTAACAAACCCAAAGTTTATTGTGACTGATTTTCCATGATCATAAAAAAAGTTATAATATAAAAACTATAACAGCAGTGACTACACTGGGGGGGGGGGGGGGGGGGGGGGGGAAGGGGAGAACAAAACTAGAAAGATCCTCAAAATAAAAGAGGTTGAGAAATAAAAATCAATATTCTCATTGTTATCAGATGTATCAGATGCTTTGACAAAGAAAGCTATCACATATTTTATTTTAATTTAAAGAAACAAGAAATAGCTAGTGCAACAGTTTGTTTTTTCTTTTTCTTTTTTAAATCTGTAACAAATTGCTGAAGAAATCACTCTCATGATACGCTAAAATATAACATTTAATGTTCTCATTAACATTTTTAAAAATTTAACACTTCAGAAGAACATGCTAAGTATTTCTTTTAGCATCAAACTGCATAAAAATTGACATAAACTTTCTTTATATTTCATGGCATAACAATAACTTATTAATGTAAAGTTAGTTCTCTTTTCAAGACCACAATATACGCAGGTTCTTTCATTCATTGTGATGCACTCACTCTGAGTAAATGGTTTGTCTGCTGGGTCAGATAATGTGGTGATCTCTTGTGAGAGACATGTCAATTATCTCAACATAGAAAGCAGGTTACACATGAGTGTGACATGAATACTCTGATGATGGTTCCTCCAAATGACTCAGTGAGTTTGGCAATCATAAAGAAGGTTATCGTTACAGGGGACGCTTTCACTTAACTTCTCTGGCCCCTAATTTATCAGTTTTTACTTATATCCTCTCTTACCACATAGTGGAATGTACAAGTCTCTTTCAACTGCTCTATATCTCTATACAGAATGTCGGTCATGGTAGTATCAAGTTCTTCCAGATGTTTCAGGGAGGAAAAACTGTTCATATTCAATTTCTTAACCCCACTTTCCCAGGAAGTAAAAACTGTTCATATTCAATTTCTTAACCCCACTTTCCCAGGAAGTAAAAACTGTTCATATTAAATTTCTTAACCCCACTTTCCCAGGAAGTAAAAACTGTTCATATTCAATAGTCTTAACCCCACTTTCCCAGGAAGTAAAAACTGTTCATATTCAATAGTCTTAACCCCACTTTCCCTTCTGAAATGATTGAAGCAGAATGTGTCTCATGAAGTCTGTTTAGATCAAACAATTTTTTAAAGCTCCTCAAAGAAAGTCTAATACTTCTGAAAACTTGTAATTGATCTATTTTTATAAATAATCTGACAAGAACCGAGAGGCCTACAGGAGAGCTGTTAGGAAGGCAAAGTTCCACATGGGACATGCAAATGACTGACTGACTGAATCTGAAAAGAAAGATCATATTTTTTAGCATGTTTATTCTTCTTTATTCCCCCACTGCAGTAAAAAATTAGAAAGAAAAAATGTACAGCATGCATAACTCTCCTGTTCATTCGTTATTCCTGAGTTAGTTATTATCATTCCTTTATTTGTTCTCTTGTTGATTCAAGCAAGTAAATATTTTACATAAAATGAAACAACATATTTCAAAATTCTCAGAAAATGTTTCAGTGTTAGTTATGAATCTGTTACATTTCTTTATAGTGACTAACCACTCAAAATAGTGAAAAATAATAAATTATTAATGAAGGACAGCAGATTTTTATAATGATGGAATTACACAGAAAAATTATTATAATCATGGAGTTATTGTATAATGATTATATTAATGCAGTTACATATATATATATATATAATTATAATAATGGGATATATTTCATTTATTAATAATATCATACATCTTTTATATTTTAAAGGAAATGTTCAGTCCAGAATTTTTGTGACTGAGAATCAGCTGCGACCCAGTGTTTAAAGTCATATTCATTGGATTCAAGAAACTTCTGTTTCTATTTTCTCTTGATAGCCTTGTTCAGTACAACATCCAACTCTGTCATTATCCCAGATAAATGCTTCAAGACTTTTGTTTTCAAATTCCGTTGTGTGTTAACATCTTTCAATAGCTGATATAAACAATGGTATTCATATGATTTGTCATTTACCATAAAAATGTTTCATTTGATTTCTATGTTACAGTTATAGCTTATGTTATGTACTGGTTTCCTTTTACTCATTCCAGATAATGTATTGGCAAATATGCAATGAAGATTTAGATAACTCCTTAACTTGTGTCATTCTCTGAGAAAATTAAAATGTTCGTCCCAAGACATGATGAAAGATAACATTTTAACTCTCCTAGTGAAAAATTGGGGCCTGATCTTTTGCTCACATTCTTTTTGGGCAATCAGGTTTTGTTAAAAATTCTCACTTACTTTCACTATTTTAAATCAAGACATGTAATTCTTCCATTATAGCATTTATCTTTCCTCTTTCTTCTCCCATACAAAAATAGGAAACATAAAAGCTGCAGTGTTGCATATTGTAACATGTGCTGTACAATGAAGAATGTGTACAATTTACTAATTTCCCATGGTGTTTTTGAGTTGTGGAATTTATTTTAAATTCAAAAGACCTATCCAAAGCCCATTATGAAAATTGCAAAATTTCACTTATTGGGCATCTTCAAGCTTTTCAGATTAGTACTCATAAAATAATCATCAGTAAAGGACACTGAATTTTACACTCTGCTAACAGTCTTCCAAAATATCCAGAAAATGCTCAAGACATTTATTTGAACTGAAGCTGGCCATGGAAGACATCACAAAATTGGAACATCTTTCTTTCTGAAGATGGTTTATAGTTAGCTACATGTGGAATGGAAGTACTGTTAATCCTTTAACAAACAGTCAGTTCACAAATCACAAAATCATTGCTATAGCTCATCTCTACCCTTTCTTGTAGAAAGATTCCATCAGCTCCTTTTCAGTGACACATGAATTCATTTCTTGCTGCATATTTCACACACTTTCAAATGCCTTGTGAAATCAGCTTTGTAAAACTATTTGTAGTCGCACTGCTTTTTTACTGTTCACTGATAGTCTTCCCAACTATCAGTAGCAATAGTAATACATTATTATATGGTTTTCATTCATAAGCGGTTTTTTTTCTTTCTGAACTGGAAAGTTTTTTGTTGTTGAATTTCAGTGCCTTTTCCCTATTTTATTGTCGTTATTTGTCTCTACTTTTCTGCCAGTTTACATCAACCAAACACCTCTGCCAGAATGTTTATCTCACAGCAAATACTACATATAGCTGTATGATTGGCAGTTTTACGTAGTTATTAAGAGCAGTCATTTTAGCAGTTAAACGACTGGCCACTGGATAACTCTTGCGAGTGCCCATCACTTTCCCATCGTACAGGACTATCGCTAATTAGCAGTTTTAAGCTGAGTCCATCTAGCATTAGTCTGACTGACTAGCTGAACAACTTGACTAAGCACAACTTTTTTTTTGCTAAAGTCTATGTCATACTTGTCGCAGATCGTTTCTGTCACTGTGTTTGCCACGCCAGCACCACCGGCAGCATTTAGCTCTAGAAGATTCTCTAACTAAATCGTCCAGGCTCATGCAAACAGCAGCGGCCAAGAAGAAGAATGCACCGGCCCATCCCAGGCCGTAGCCTATCCCGTATCGATGTGCTTTTATAGAGCTGTCGTGATGTACAGCAATGGGGAAGACAAGTAAGGCAATACTGGCACTGACAGCTGTGGAGGGAAAAACAAAGACTGGAACAAGTGCATATATTGGGCTAAATCTATGACTGCTGCACGCATATGACAACAAGCATCCTTTCATTTGTACAAAATGTATACACTAGGAAAAAAGTAGGAACAGCTTTATTACTTAACGAGCACGCAGCTGTGACGTTTTGGTGTGAACCTTAATCATACAAAAACACACAGGACAAAGAAACAGAGAGAGGAGATAAAATATACATTCACATGAATTCTATGATTAAAAAAATAAGAATGGGAAAAAACACAATAAAATACAATGAAAGAAGCATTTAGCTGCGACTTGTAAGAGACTGTGTTCAGAAATGCGCATGGTGGAGTGTAGAGAATGTTTAAATGGAGACTTGTGATGTGTGATAGGTGAGTCACAAGTGGGGAAGGGGAGGGGGGAAATATAGTTATATTTGTGTATAGTTAAATACTCAGTTTTATACACGTATACTTATACACTAATTATTTGTGTGCTCTTTAATTTGTACACGTTCTACGAACTTCCACTTCAAATGCACTTATCTCTTCCCCTATCAATTTTCTCTCGTTTAGGAAGACATTTACTGTTTTCATTGTGAAGTTCATCTAAAAGCCTATTAACACGTGACATCACGTGACGAGAGGTAAGAGAAATGACGACTGCAGTAAAACTGGTTTTAATAATGAAAGTAGATGGAGGTGTATGGTTGTTTTATAAACAGATAATGAATGAATGAATGAATGAATGAATGAATGAATGAATGATCTTTATTTTAAAGGATAAAGAATTTAGCACACAGGCCCGTTCTGCCCTTCATCACTCCATCTTTCATTCTTCCCACACACTCGATTTAATACAAGAAAAGAGTGAGGAAAGCGGGCAGAAAATTGTTATCCAGACAAACCAGGTTTCCTTCGCAAAGTCCACGTTATTAGTACAGGAGGGCTTTACATGCACTTCCGCAGCGTCATTTATGCCATTATGTGCAAGCCTTGTTGATATGAAGTATATATGAGATTATATGTGGGGCTTACGCTTAGGTTATCGGTTCTGCCAGCATTTGAACGACATATCCAAGCGGGCTCTGACACTAGTCGCCAAGGACTTCTGCCAAAGAGACCATCAAGGAGAATGGAGCATTTCTGTAACTGCAATCCACACTTGTTCTTCTGATGAACGATCTCGGAAAGCTCTGGAACAGCGTCTTATTTTCTAGACTGGCTGTCTCTATCCAGCTCATTCATTCATTTGCATGTCCCTTGCGGAACTTTGCCTCCCTAAAAGCACTCTTGTAGGCCTTTCGATTGTGAGCAAGATGGCCTGCTGTTGATGTACCCATTTGCAGATCATCAACGATGTCTTGCAGCCATCTTCGCCTTGGTCTTCCTTTATTTCTTTTTCCCATTATGTACCCTTCCAAGACAGTTTTCTCTAGATTATCATGACGTTTTAATGTGTTAAAAATATTTAAGTTTTCTCTTCTACCCAGCTGGAATTAGAAATAAATTCAGCTTTCTTTAAACCCTTATACATTTCCACCAAGTAGCTACCTCTTTCTATGTCTGCTGTTCATGCCCAACTTTATTGTCTTAGCCCCACTCACTTCGCTGCCTTTCTTCTCACTCTTGCCCCATGCGATTTAAGGTTAATTTTCCAGCACTTTTATCCTTCTCCTGTAGCCCTTAGTAAGCTTTGTTAGCTCCCTTGTCTAGGCATCCTACGGGAGCAATCTTGTCCTCTCAGTGTTCTCTGTTCTTTCTAAACCTTCCTCCATCCACCTCCTCAGTATTGACTTCTCGATCTTTTATCTGCGCTATCTGGGAGGGGGGGGGGGGGCTTTTGTTTAATCCACTGGCATCCGATGGAAACAAGATGGAGTTGTTTGTGACATAACGTCCTGTTGCTTGCCATATGGTAGCTTTTGTTATCCTCTCTTAACCTCATTTCTCAGCTAATCGCTGGCCTCCACTCTGTGCCCTCCTACGTCTATCTATGCGCATTTGGTTCTCGTCTTTCTTACTAGGAGGAGACTAAAGCTAAGTCTAAAAGTCTATATCTTTTTTTTTCGTGTTTTTACCTGGTGTGTTGCTTTTGTATGTGATTCATGAAAAATGTTTTTGCCGAAATATTTGATTGTTGTATGTTCCTCATTTGTATATGTTCATTTTCTTTCTGCCATTCTTGTTTCTGTCCACTTTCCTCACTCTTTATATCTTTGTGTGTGTGTGTGTGTGTGTGTTTGTTTGTTTGCTTGTTACACTCAACCGTACACCTCCATCAACGGGCCAACATTCGTTGTGAGTCTCGTGATACTTATTGTTAAAAAGTGTTTCTCCTGCAGTTTTTTAAGTTCGTAAGGGAGTGTCTTAAAACTTACACGCATAAAAACTAGCAAATGTGCGGGAATTGAAAATGGAATAACGGTAACTTAGCCAGACACATTCTCACAACGCTTTGAAAAGTATATATGCATACATAAAATACTTGGTAATATCTGCTTTTATCATCATCATCATCATCATCATTGTCTTGAGAGCATAGGCCACGGATAAAAGCTCTCCAATCATCCCTGTTCTTGGAATTATTCTCTGCTTCCTTCCATGTGTATCCCTTGTCTTTGAGCACTGTCATAATTTCTCTCCTCCAAGTAAGTCTAGGTCTTCCTCGTTTCTATTTCCATGAGGATTCCATGCTATACTGGTGTCTTTCTCAGAGTGTGGCCTATCCATCTCCATTTCCTAGACAAGATTTGTAGGTTCATAGGTTCTTGTTCAGCCCTTTCCCTGACCTCCTAATTCCTAATCTTTTCCTGCCATTTAATGTTTAAAATCCTCCTCAAGCTGTAGTTCATGAATGTTTGTATCCTCTGTTGTGTTGTCTTGGTCATAACCCAAGTCTCCGAACCATATAGTAGGACAGTCTTTACGTCTTTTCTTCTTTTCTTAGGCAGATGTAAATAACGAAGACATAAAAAATATAAATAGAAACCTGCAAGTCACAGCCATTGATCTGAATCTCTCGATTAGTGGCTGACCACAGAAAAAAAAAATAATCAAAATCACAATAAATCTGCACGTGGGCGTTATATGGCAGCATGGCGGGACCCGGTCTGCAGGTCGATAGTTCCCACATCTCCATAACAGCCCAAGTTATTTAGCGGAGGCAGGATTCAGTTTAGGTTATTGCGCACTGAATATTTAGCTTGGCTTCTCGGTAATGTTTAGAGTACATGTTAGTGTAGTAAATAACGCACACACTTACCACAGATAAGGAAGATTTCACCCGCGGAGTGGAAGTAGTAAATTTTTCTGGGCAGTGGATTTGTGCATACACCGCATATTGATAGAACAGAGGCTAGGAAACCGAAGGTTGTTGCAAATATCATGAGACCTATAACCCCATTTTGCCAGTCTGAAATGAAAATCATGAAATGAATGAATGTGGGTGATCCATTATATGGCATAAAAACGATTCCCTCACATCATCATCATCATTATCATCATCATCATCATCTGAACCTAGAGGCACATAAAGCTGACGTGAAAACTTTCACTACCCCTGGGCCTTGGGCCTCTCTTCCCACATTCCTTCATGTTCTTCTGTACTGTGGAGCATCGACTCAGCAGCTCTCTTCTCAGTCCGCCATGATCAACCCTGCCTTTTCTCGCCATGTTCTGTGGTAGTCCATATCTGAGTTTGTGCTCTTCTTCACTTTTAAAGAAACATATATTCATTTGTTTTCTTTATTTCAAGACTGTATCACTTACTCCAGTACTTTATTCAAGGATGTATCACTTATTACAGCTTTCTATTCAAGGCTGTATCACTTATTACAGTACTCTATTCAAGGCTGTATCACTTATTACAGTACTCTATTCAAGGCTGTATCACTTATTCTAGTACTCTATTTGACTTATTCAAGTTATTCAATCAGAAATACCACATGAATCATGGGCAATAGGCAGGTCTGCACAAAAGTCATTGGAAACAGCAGAAATGTGGTTTATTAGAAGAATGTTGCGAATCCCCTGGACAGCAAAAATAACTAATGAAGAATATTTGAGAAGAGCTGGAGAGACAAAAAATCTTGTCAAAAAAATAAGAGAGAGACAATTTACTTTTATAGGACATGCAATGAGAAAATGGGACATTGAAATTATTGTAGCAAGAGAAGAATAGAGAGAAGATGAGGTAGCCAGGGGAAGACCGAGAGAAATGATATTGGACAATCTGACAAGATGGTGTGAGAGGAGATCACCAACTGAGCTGATGACCTGTATGAAGGATCGTGTACTCTGGATTTGCATATAACCAACGCCAGTCGGCACGGTACCTGATGATGATGAATCATAAATACACATACACATAGCATGGTCTGTTTAATAATTTCATTTAGTAATTTCTTGGATTTAATCACAGAACTGTGGATAAAACACGGGATATTAAAAAAGATGAACAAAATCTCTAATATGAATCAGCTGTAGGTCCACTTCGTCTTCTCTCAGTATCAGAAATTTGACATTTCTGTTTCTTTGAATATGATAATGTTATAAGGATCTCTTAAAATGTTCTACATAAAGTCTGTTCTACTTTGTAGCAACCGCTTCTTTGCATCCCGCAGATGTAAATTAATAAAGACATACGAAATTGAATTTCGTTAATATAAACCTAGAATGCTACAATCGATCACCTATCACATAAAGTGAATGGCATGGTTTTGTACATCAGAAATCAAGGATAATTTCTACACTAAATCATCATTTACTTTTTTCTTAAAGTAATGTCTTTATACAATACTAAACTGTTAAGACACAAGCCTCTAAATAAACGCCATTGGCTGTCCACAGTGAAGAAAAACAAGATCAATAAATATTTTAATTGATCATAAACTTCTGAATCACTTAAGGCAATCATATGGTCCCAAAACGCCAATTGCATCTCCCCTCGCTACTTCACTGTACAAAAGAAAGGATAAAGTAAAGTAAATTAATTATAAACTTCTGCGATTAATGGATATAATTTACGATGGTAAAAAGTAATAAAATTTATCGAATTCAGAGAGAATGACTTAGGGGTGTGATAAAATGTATCACAATGAGAGCATGCCTTAGAAAAGTGATAAAATGTATCACAATGAGAGCATGATTCAGAGAAGTGATAAAATGTATCGCACTGTGATAATGATTTAGAGAAGTGATAAAGTGTTCGAAATACGATGATCTGCTCAAAAAAGTAAAGCATGCGTCAGGAGTACAATCTAGACTGACTTAGAGAAGTTATAAAATGTATCACAATGCGAGCATGACTTAGAGAGGTAATAAAATATATCTCACTGTACTGAGATAATGACTTAGAGAAAGAAATATTATGCAGAAGAAGACAACACTGAAGAAGGTCGAACTGTGTGTTAGACAATGTATAAAACAGCAGGATACAGATTGGTACAGCATTTATCATCTGTAATATGTGATGGGACTAGATTTGTCATCTGTAATATGTGACGGGACTATATAGATATTTAGGACATTTCGCCTTAATAACATTTATAAATGATAAAAAAATTCATTTCATTTATTGCTCTAGTTTTTATTTTATATAGGAAGACTATATTAGGATTCTATTAACGAACAACTACTCAAAAAGTGCTTCAAGGTAAGTGAACATGAAGGTCCCAAAGTCCGCAAACTTCGCTGACTAAAACATTATTCCGTGTTCTCACAGGATCTCATTTCAGGAGTCACAGCTGTCAATTACTTTCAGCAGAACCTTCAGTTTTATCTTCGCAGAGGACGCTGGCCGTACATTGTCTTATTCTGTTGAGCCTCAAATAAGAGTGCACTGTCACATGTTTAAGAAATGACTTCGTCTGCTACTTATCGATCTGTCCACGCTGGCACGGTCAGCGAATGAAGTAAGCACAAAATCTCGTTGTGTGGGAGTCTGACTCTAGGGCAAATTGGTCAGACAGAGCCGGCAAGAGCCAAGTGATCCTGCACCATCCAACTACCACTACAAACATTTGTTCTACATACCCTATATATCAGCTTTATCAAACGCAGTGAAGAAAAAAAAAAGGTAAGTGAGGGGGGGGGGTAGTTAGGGAACTCGACAGCCAACCAGATCTCTGGTTTGATTTCATATTCTAGCGTATTTTTTTCAAGATCAATCGGCATCGGAGCCAGTCTAACCTTAAAACATTTGTACCTGGAGTTTTCCTTAGAAAACAAAGTTAGCGAGAACAGGCATCCATACTTCAAATGCTGTAGTGGCATAGAATTGTGAAGTGAAGGCACTTACATTTCACGCCCCTATGATACGGGACATAGATTTTTTAAAACTTACTAGAAGAGTGGAAAAAAAAATCATGTCCAAAACTAACTACGGCTGACTAGGAGTGTAGCCAAGAGTGAAATAGGTGTCACATCCAGCTGACCTCGGCTGACCTAGTCTAGCCAAGAGTGGAATAGATATGTCTAGCTAATCATAGCTGACTAAGAGTCTAGCCAAGAGTGGAATAGATATGTCTAGCTAATCATAGCTGACTAAGAGTCTAGCCAAGACTGAAATAGGTGTCACGTCCAGCTAACTACGGTTGACCTAGTCTAGCCAAGAGTGGAATAGATATAATTTCCAATTGACCACAGCTGACCAAGAGTCTAGACTACATTCTTATGAAAACAGTTCCTCTTGACTCAATGGTCAAAGAAAATTCATAGATCGATGTGCTCCTAATAGTTGTAAACATTGTTTGTTTCTATAGTTGCCTCTGGAATTTAAAGAAAACGACAGCACTCCACTCCAAATAAATGATGATGAAAGCGCTTGATTAAAAAAATGAATGTGCTGTTTCAACATAGAACAAATTTTGCAGTTAAAAAGTTAAAAAGGAACACACCAGTTATGGTGCCCGTGTTACATAAAATTATGCACGTGTTCAAAAGTCCGAAATACAATGATCTGGTCAAAAAGTTAAGGCATGCGTCAGGAGCAAAAACATATGTTTGCTATAGAGGCGGGGCTTTAGGATTAGTGGCGACATAAATATGTTTACATACATAATTGTTTACATACATAAATATGTTTACATACATAATTGTTTACATACATAAATATGTTTACATACTTAAATATGTTTACATACATAAATATGTTTACATACATAAATATGTTTACATACATAAATATGTCTACATGTGTACACAACTGGGCATAAAATCACAAGCAAGAACGGTGAAAAGTCTCGCAGAAGCAGCAGGAAAGGCTTCTTGCTGGATATAGCACAAACATGGAGAACAATGAAACATTGACCAATGAACGCTGTTATAAATTCGCAATGATCCACCTACGATACAATACGGCAACAATGGTCCAGGCGAGACAAGAGACGATATCTTCGTGTACTGTCTCTGGCGAGACAATGTATGCAGGAAACTCTCTACCGTAAAGAGCGGAACAACAGCACAACTCTTTCAGATCATCAGAGGAAGTACCCCCCCCCCCCAGATACCTTCTTGTACGGTCTCTGGCAGTTCTTCTCCTTCCCTCATGGGAATCGTTAAGCACGACGGACTGGACAGGCAAGGGCGACAGACGTAAAGTGTGGTCAAGACAAATTAATATAAGAAAAGAATATATAGACTCCAGCGAACAAACAGGCAAGGAACACTGGTAACTGACAGGCGCGAACACACGACCAGTATCTTCATCCTCGTGAAGCAACAACTCACAGGCCCCCTGGGAGTCAGGTTCCGGAGGGACCCATCCCTTTTAGAGCATCAGAAGTTTTAAGGGCCGATACGCTTGCGGGGTTGGGGGGGGGGGGGCGGGTAACCTTTCTGATGATCCGAGGTGTTGTGTTGTTTTCCACCCTACAACAGAGTATCCCGCCATGAGACAACTACTATTCATCATTAAAAAAAAAAACTTCATTGTTATTGCTTTCATTTATTATCTATAGATATGAATGTGGCATGGCAGCCTCTCATACAGATGACATTCGGCTCCTTTGTAGGAAACGTCTACCGATCGTGTTTCATCTATTTTTTTAAAAAATGGTTATGTCGTTTTTTTTCCCTGCCTTTGATATTGTTTACCCTTGACCTACTGTGATAAATATTTCGTTAAATGGCCCAGAGGATGGCTATGGACATAACATTTCTTAATTCATTTATCAGTATAACACTAGGAAATTAATGATAAAAACCTAAGTCTTTAACCCTATACTTAACTATACTGACAAAATCTTGATAATACAACAAAAGAGCTGAGATTTCTACAACGGCTAGTACTAGAACAATGGCGGGTAAAACTAGACAGCAGTTTCATTTGATTGTGGATTTCATTTGTGGATAAAAATCCCAGGATTACAGGAGAGAGAGAGAAAGAGAGAGAGAGAGAGAGAGAGAGAGAGAGAGAGCAGACCAGAGCAGAGAAACAGCTTCCCGAAGAATATAATTTACAGAGTGTATACAAAGGGAGACAACAAAATAAATAACTGATACTAACGTTCACTCATTTGCCCGAAGATTTAAAAAACAAGTTATAAATCAGCATCTGAGAAAAGTTATGAAAGAAATAAAGCATAGAAGAGGGTAGCAAACTTATAGACAAGAAGATAAACAGAGATATTTTGCAAGCACAAACAAAACTATGAATACTCCTGAAAGACAAAATAGCCGCAGTTTATTTTCGATGGGCTTGACTAAAGTGCTTGTACAAAGACTCCAGACTCCCCCCCCCCCCTTCCTACGTAATACATTAAGAACTGACTACAGCATGTGATTGCATCTCTTATGTGATATAACAATCGCCGAAAAGTCGATATAAGGAATCATGATTAACAAAAGTATGAAAATACCATGTAGGGCAGCTTATAGCGAGATACCTTCTAAGGAAAAAGGGACTTGAGTATATACTCCAGAAATAGAACTGGCTGTGTTGTTATTGTTGTTATTGTTGTTGTTGTTGTTGTTGTTGTTAATATTGCTCTGTCTCCCTGCAGCTGCGAACAGGATATTCTTAGCACCCGACTCTATGAAGGCAGTGGTCGACTTCTTAGAATTCGGCTCTATGAAGGCAGTGGTCGACTTCTTAGAATTCTACTCTATGAAGGCAGTGGTCGACTTCTTAGAATTCGGCTCTATGAAGGCAGTGGTCGACTTCTTGGCATCCGACTCTATGAAGGAAGTGGTCGACTTCTTAGCATTCAACTCTATGAAGGCAGTGGTCGACTTCTTAGCATTCGACTCTATGAAGGCAGTGGTCAACAACGTGCAAAAATCATGAGAAATTAATTGACAAATGGCGGTTCAGCACAGTGAAGCGTGTCTGTAATTGCAGCAAGTTCATGAGTGGAGTAGGAAGTTCTGAAATAGCTGAGCTCTGTATCCGACTCTCCTTGTCCTTTTCAGGCACATCATCAAATAGTTCAACCAGACATCGACTGCAGAAGCTGAAGGTGCTGATGTAACATAGTTTCTTATAGGTTATGATTGTAGTATTATTATAGCCTTGTATATTAGGACAAAATATAGGACTAAAGATCAACGTAGGAAGGACACAGTTAATGAAGCAAAATGTGAACAACAGAAATGTACTCAGAGTAGATAACAAGTTAGTGGAGGAGGTCAATGAATTTGTATATATTGGCAGTAGAGTAGTAGAAAATGGAGACAACACAGACGACATCAACAGCAGACTTACTAGAGCAAACCAGGCTTTTGTAGTGCTGCAGACTATATGGAGATCTAAAAAATTAAGCATGAATACGAAAATCAGGATATTTAAGAGTAATGTTCTAAGTGTACTACTCTGTGGAAGTGAATACTGGAAAATCACCAAAACAATAGAAAACAAGTTGAATTCTTTCCAGACTAAATGTTTACGAAGAATTAGAAAAATATTTTGGCCAAACACCATAAGAAATAACATCTTGTTGGCAGAAATGCAGATGAAGCCACTGAGAGCAATTATTGAGGAAAGACGCTGGCGATGGTTGGGACATGTGCTCCGAATGACTGACAAGTCACTACCAAAAATAGCACTAAGATGGACACCACAGGGGAACAGAAGTAAGGGTAGACCAAAAGAGACATGGAGAAGAACAACAGAAAGGATGTTGAGCAATAGAGGGCTCACCTGGGCAAGAGCAGAAAAAAGGCAAAAGACAGGCATTTGTGGAAAACCCTTGCGGAAGCCCCATGTGCCCTGGGCACTTAAGGTTCAGAGAGAGAGAGAGAGAGAGAGAGAGAGAGAGAGATTATGATAGTATTATAATTATTATTGATTTTCATTATAGTTATGATACTTATTGACAAGCAGAAATGTAGGTAAGAAACGATGGAAAATTTGAAAACCGATGGGAGAGGAACAATACCATGATAGTAGTATTATTACGATAGAATTAAGCAGATAGAAATACTAGATACATGGACGATAGGTACGCACTAGAAAGATTTACTCACATAACAGTAGTACAAACAGAGACACGTAGACGAATACGTTGTAAACAGAGTTGAACTAATAATCCCTGACAGTTATCGCAAACACCTGATACTGGACAAGAAGAGTTTACCAAGGGGAGAAGCTGAATAGACGCACCAGACTTACTAACAGGTAAGGCATGTTTGCTAATCTTAGGACGCAGTCTGTGCACACGAATAGTCCAGCGGTCCAATAAGATGACCAAAGGGAGTGGACCGACATATCCCGAAACCCAGACAGTATGTAGTTAACCATCTGACCAGTGGAAAGATCTTGAGATGTGTCCTATTGGATAACTGGCTTACAGTATGTACGACAGACATGCGGTCTTGAAAAAGAAAAGAAGAAAAGAATAGAAAAATAGATAGGAGAGCAACGTCAGATAGAACAGATGGACGGGTAGAATCAATAGATATTCAGGAGATAAGAGTTATTCACGAGTTGTTGATCTAATGCAATGGAGAGTTCAACATTTTAGGTTATATTTTGGGTAGAAAAATTTGAATTTATGAACAATGGTTATGTGCTTCTACGATGAAACGAACGAATTTCATCTATTATGGTGTCTTATTCCAAGTGATGTTGTCACCAATGCATCTATGAACTTATTTGCCAGAATTAAATGCATTCATGAACTTATTCAGCGGACTTGGTCAAATTAATATTGTAATATTTATGAAGCTTATTCAGTACCACAGAAATCTTGATGTGTATGAAGATAATGTCCCATAACTAACATATAATACGAGGAATAATTATAAGGCTTTAATTGCCAGCAAGAAGTCCAGTGTTGTCGCTCTCACAGCCTAAAATAGAATTGAGAGAAAATCTACCTAACGATCATATAAATTAACAATAAAGATATTACAGTAAATTCAACGGAGAACACTTCGTTATCAACAGTATAATAATTCAGAACCTAAAACCGTGTTAAACTGTGACGGGAAAATCGTCCAGTGACAGTAATTGAAATAGCTGCACTTCTGAATATCTGTCATGGTAGAGTAGACATCTTTAAGAACACTTTAAAAAAAACTCTTACAAAACACTGGGTCCTATACCCGATGTTTAGGTTTGTGGAGGCCTTGGTTACATGTAAAAGACTAACACCTAAACAGCCCTGTTTAAAACACTAGTCTCAGGAGGACTCCATAGTGCAATGTACATGATTATATATGATTAAATTATGATTACAAACCAAAATACCGTTAAAATATAAAAAAAAGATGCTAGCCGGCAGCACATCGCTCGACTGTCTCCTTTCTTTGTTTCCAGACACGTGGCAGACAGTCAGTCAGTTATTTCTATCTCCCTTGCGGAACTTTGCCTCTCTAACATCTCTCATGTAGGCCTCTCGGTTCTAAACAAATTGCCCTGCTGCTGATGCCTTTCATCGTAGATCATCAACGATGTTTTGCAGCCATCTTCCTCTCTTTCTCCCATTACGTACCTTTTCAAGACTGTCTTCTCTAAACTATCACGACGTTTAATATGTCGAAGATATTTCAGTTTTCTCTTTTTAATCTTCCTTACTAGCCAACTTTCTTCAATATTAAGTTCTTGTAGTAAGGATATACTTGTTCTTTTTTGTGTCCACTATTTTTTGAACGACTCTTCTGTAGCATTTTCATTCAAAGGCATTTATGTGTTTCTCAGCTGTTTTGTTAAGTGTCCAGGTCTCACAGGCATATGTTGCGATTGGAAAGATGCATGCCCTTAAAAATCTTATTTTTATAGTTCTCTGTTCCTCTCCACAGATTCTTTAGTTGTTTTATTTAATGAAGAGCGATAGATGTCCTCCTTTTAATATCCCTCACTGTATTTCCATTATTAGTTAGTAATAATCCAAGATATTCAAAACTCTCCACCTCTTCCAATTTTTCCTCATTGATACATATTTCTCCAAATATCGTGGACACAAAAAAGAACAAATATATCTATACTACAAGAGCTTAATATTGAAGAAGGCTGGCTAGTGAAGAGGATTAAAGAGAGAAAACTGAAATATTTTGGACACATTAAACGTCATGATAATTTAGAGAAGACCGTATTGGAAGGATACATAATGGGAAAAAGAAAAAGAGGAAGACCAAGACGAAGATGGCTGCAAGACATCGTTGACGATCTGGAAATGGATGCAACAGCAGCAGGCCATCTTGCTCACAACCGAGAGGCCTACAGGAGTGCTGTTTGGGAAACAAAGTTCCGCAAGGGACATGCAAAAGAATGAATGAATGAATGAACATGAAAAGGTAGATACGAGACGGCTGTAGTTATTTTAGTGTTAACATCTTACGCAGGCTATAAATGGCGTCCACATCAAACTAACATATACACAGTACACGACTTTTCAGCGGTAAACAGTCAAGTTAATACTCTTAGTAAAATAGTTAAAACGCCATGATCATGTACACTAATGTTTTTATTATTTTACTAAAACCGCTTGGTTAATTTATTAAAACACTTCTGCTTCTTCTTCTTCTTCTACTACTTCTTCTTCTTCTTCTTGTTCGAGATTGTTGGTCACTTCAGATCCTGATCCCTGTCGACATGGCAAACCCCGCAGTCCTCTCCGGATCCTGATAGGAGCCCCAAAGCTTTTGCACCAAGCTTGTGTCCTCTGACCATGTCTCATGCCTCAGGTCTGCATGTTAAAACTATATTTTTGTATATTGTTGATATAACTGAACATAAATTAAAGTACAAATTTGTATTATTAAAACAACGAATAGTTTTATGAAGTCATAGCCATGATTTGTATTTTAAAAAAGTGGCGTTCGGTGGCAACTTTCGCCATAAAATAAATCAGAGAAGAATATCCCGCAGCCTAAAGTCATGGAACAAAAATCATATTAAGGTCACGGCTATGAAATTTATGGAAACACAATTCCTTGCCAAGTTACAGACGGGCCTTATACATTATAACTAAGATTAACTTAACACAAATTGACGGTATTTTGTAGCGCTGAGACAGCTGCATCAATTCCTACGTTGTTTTTTGTCCGGACACAAAGCCATGGCTCGAACGTCCGAGTGATTCTGAAAACAGCTGCTCCATAGTCCACCCGCGAAACCTGCGGAGAAGAACATACAACATCAATGTGAGATTTCTTGACATACAACTTCAGATAAATACGGGTATTCTAGACATACAACTTGAGATAAATATGGGTTTTCTAGAATACAGCATGAGATCAATACTGGTATTTTAGACATACATTTGAGATACATATGAGTTTTCTAGGCGTATAAATACTGATTCTCTTGGCATACAACTTCAGAGCAACAAAGTATTTAAAACATATAACATCAGATAAATACTGGTATTCCAGACATACAACTTCAGGACAACAAGGTATTTACTCTGAAGGAACAACTTCAGATCAACACGTGCACTGACATACAACTTCAGATCAAAAAGGGTGCTTCAGATCAATATGGTTTTTTAAGAAATACAGATTTGCTAAAAATACACAACAATCTTAGATCATAAATATTTATACACAAAAATCTTAGACCATAAATATTTATTGCAGTAATTTCATCATTTCACGCAATCTTTTTGTCCTAAATTATCTCGTACTTTACAAAAACTCGAAAATATCACTCTCATTTTTCTATTTGATTTAATCCGGTCGTTTTTTCATTTGCTTTTTTGCTTTTTAATCAGTGTTTAAATTTGTTTCATAATAATAATAATAATAATAATGGATGAATAATTTGAAGGGATTATTTTTATTCTCGCCAGTAATTGTAAACTTTCTGGCAAACTTGATCGTGTTTGTACAGAATGTTTGACACGGACTGGAATGTCTACAATGTTTTGTCTAAGAAATTTTTGATAAAGTTAAAGAAAGGGCTAAAACAAAATCGCTATCATTATCACGGGATACTATCATTATCACAGTATCACTATCATTATCACGGGATCACTATCATTATCACGGGATACTATCATTATCACGGGATCACTATCATTATCACGGGATCACTATCATTATCAAGGGATCACTATCATTAGTATAAAAATTGAGGACATCTATACAAAGCGTACTTTTTTAAAAAGTTACAGTGCTACCATAGAACAATCTTTCATGAAGACTGATGTCTATGTGTCAACACAACTTAAAAGCATCAGTGTTTATGTATGTGTCAACGGGAAATAAAAATATCCATGTCAATGTATGTGTCAACATAACATAAAAACATCAGTCTATGTAGGTACCAGTACAAATAAAAGCGTCTATGTCAATGTATGTGTCAACGCAAAATAAAGGCGTTTATCTCAAAGTATGTGTCAACATAAGATACAAACATCAGTGTCTATGTAGGTCATTCATTCATTTGCATGTCCCTTGCGGAACTTTGCCTCCCAAACAGCACTCCTGTAGGCCTCTCGGTGGTAGGCCTCTATGTAGGTACCAGCACAAAATAAAAGTGTCTATGTCAATGTATGTGTCAGCACAAAGTAAAACCGTCTATGTCAACTTTTGTGTCAAAACAAAATGGAAACATCAGTGTCAATGTAAGTACCAGCACAAAATACAAGCGTCTATGTCAATGTGTGTGTCAACACAAAATACAAGCGTCTATGTCAATGTGTGTGTTAACACAAAATACAAGCGTCTATGTCAATGTGTGTGTCAACACAAAATACAAGCGTCTATGTCAATGTGTGTGTCAACGCAAAAATAAAGAGATCTGCTGTTGAATCAAGTGTATATAAAAAAATATGATCTTCTTAGATCATAAAAGATTAAGTTTCCCAGTTCCAGACTTTCACATTTACCTGTTCCATCTTCATCTGTTCATTCATCTCCACCCTCATCTCTCCCATCATTTACATTCTCATTTCTCCGGTCATTCGGGCTCTCATCTCTCCCATCATTGACATCCTCATTTCTCCAATCATCCCCTCCTCATCTTCCCCATCATTTACATCCTCATTTCCCAGTCATCCCCGCCCCTCATCCCTCCTATCATTTACATCCTCATTTCCCAGTCATCCCCGCCCCTCATCCCTCCTATCATTTACATCCTCATTTCCCAGTCGTCCCCGCCCCTCACCCGTCCCAACATTTCAAGCCTCGTTATTTTGTTCATTTTTTTCTGTCGTATTTTCATTTATTCCTTCACATCTTCTACCTCAGCAACCTCTTAAACGCTGCAGTTTTTCCTATAATGGATAAGCCTTTTTTTCCCTTCAAAACGTTTTACACGGAAAGAGCTATGAAAGAACATGAATAACACCATTAAGTTCTCACGTCAATCAGCTTTCAACATCCCTGGTATTTCTCGTATCTGGTCTCCCTTACTCTGACACAAGCAAGCATATAAGGCGGCTAAAACAGCTTATCACAAACCGTATAGTCTGTTGTACTTTGTAACATACAGATGAAATCACGCATCGTTTTTTTTAACTTGACATATAAATGTAGAACCTAAAAATGTCCAAGTATTCATACGCAGAGCTGCTTGTCTGTGATAATAATGGGAAAACTAAAAATAATAAAATTTTGTTGCATAACTTTTATGCAACTGTTGTTATTTCTCGTCCATCGTCTTCGATGATGACCACAGATTCATCTTAGTCAAAGTAAGGAGAGGTGTGTCCGTGCGTGACCAACTAGCCCTATATGAGCTCTGAAGTTTTGCCACACAAGGAACATATATGTCCAGATTCACTTGTGGGTGCATGTGCTGCCTTGGTTTTTCGCATTGCGCGTTTGTGCCGGGCACTTTCAATTCTTGAGCGCTCTGCTCTCTCTGAGCAGCCAGGGTGGTTAAAGCCCTCCATGATGGCCGGACTTGTGCTTTGGCTTCCCATGAGTTTATGTCTATCCCGAAGGCATTGTTTGAGGTTTTGAGCGTATCCTTGTAACACTTTTATTTTTTTGCCCTCCAGCTTTCCGTTTTCTGTTTAGTAGTTCCCCATAAAGGAGTTGTTTGGGCAATCGAGTGTTACTCATTCTGACTACGTCTTTTGAAGGATTGTGTAGATGCTTGGAATATTAGCTCTTGTGAGGACTTTAGTATCAGGTATCATTTGCTGCCATTTGATGTTCAGTATTTTTCTGAGAGACAGCCTAGATGGAAGTGATTTAGTTGTCTTGCATGCCTACTGTAGGCTGTCCATGTTTAGGCTGCATACATTAGTGTGGTCACAACGACAGCTTTATAGACCTTTAACTTGGTGGCTGCATACATTAGTGTGGTCAGAACAACAACTTTATAGACCTTTAACTTGGTGGCTGCATACATTAGTGTGGTCAGAACGACAGCTTTATAGACCTTTAACTTGGTGACTGCATACATTAGTGTGGTCAGAGCAACAGCTTTATAGACCTTTAACTTGGAGGTAACGCTGAGTGCTCTTCTTTCCCATACATGTTTTCCTAGCCTCCCAAATGCTGCGCTGGCTTTAGCTATTCTGTTGCTGATTTCAGCATCAAGACTGACTGCCCTGGAAAGGGCACTGCCAAGATAAGTGAAATTTTCTACAGATTTTAGCTTTTGTCCCTTTATCACGACTTCCGGTTCAGTATATTCTTTGTTGGGGGCAGGTTGATATACGACTTCTGTTTTTCCGATTTTGATCGTTAAGGCCAAAGTTGTCACATGCCTCCGAGAAGTTATCAGTAATGGTTTGCATATTAGATGTTGAATTAGCATTTAGTGCACAAACATCGGCGAAAAGAAAGTCTTTGATTTTCACATTCCTAACTTTTGAGGCAGCTTTTATTCGACTTAGACTGAAGAGCTTTCCGTCGGTTCTAGAAATTAACGGAAAACAGTTTTCATTAGAGCTTCTGGAGGCGTTCATGATCATAGCCGAGAACACCGTGCTGAAGAGTGTGGGTGCAAGGACACATCCCTGCTTTACCCCAGTGTAGGTGGAAGGACACATCCCTGCTTTACCCCAGTGTAGGTGGAAGGACACATCCCTGCTTTATCCCACAGGTAACAGGAAAGGATTCGGAGACCTCACCATCATCGAGAACACATATCTTCATGCTCTCCCGAAATTGACGAACTATTTCTATGAACCTGACTGGGCATCCAAATTTTGTCATTATTAGCCAAAGACCGTTCCATTAACAGTATCAAAGGCTTTGGTTAAGTCTGCAGAAAAGGTTAATAGGTCATTGTGCTGCTCCTGGCACCTTTCCTGTAGTTGACGGATAGCAAAGATCATGTCAGCTGTCCCTCTTCCTGCTCGAAAACCACACTGACTCTCAGGAAACAAATTATCTTCAAGACTGAATCGGTTTAGCAGGACGCGAGCCAGTACTTTGCCAGCGATTGATGGAAACGAAACTCCTCTGATTGTCACGATGGTGGCGATTGCCCTTGTTCTTGTACAGGTGGATTATTTGGGCTTCTTTAAAATCTTGTGGCAGAGTTCCCGAACTCCAAGCTGAACATCCTCATATGCAACTGTACAATGTTGTTAAATGCAGTCTGTATTAAGCACATTCAGAATGTTCAACGATATAGATTATAGTGGAGAATTGAGAGCTAGAAAGAACACTGAACTGAACAGCTCATTTAAATCTCAACGAATTATAAATGTCTTCAAACTGAACATACTACGCTGGCTGGGCCATGTAGAAAGAATGGAAGAGAAAAGATACACGAAAATGGTGTATGTACAAGAGATGAAGGAAACAAGAAAAGCGGTAGACCAAGACAGAGATGGAAAAACAAAATAGAAGAGGATATAAAGGAAATTGGTGTCACCAATTGGAGAGAGAAGATTAAGAATAGAGAGGAATGGAGGTGAACTTTATTTGCAACAACTTAATGGATTGGGAAGCTGAAGAATAAGAAGATATTATAGACTGTAAATTTAAAATACAATAGTGCTCTAAACTTTGCTTTCATTGCCGAATGTTTTATTAACCTATCTTTTCGTCCAATATTTTGTTGCTGTTTTTTACAAATAAAATATAACTTTTGTTTTCTGATAGCTGAGTTAAGCTTGGTTCCTAACATTTTAAACTTGGAAGAAAATATTTTGATTGGCAGTAAAGCATAGAGAAAATCTTATAAGACAAGGGCGTGTAGCGAGATAATAACAAGGCGGGTTCATATCTTGAGAATTAATGGAAGTTACCAGACAAATAAAGCACTCACGGCGCGGCCGTAGACATAAATCACCAAGATTGAATCAGTCATTCACGTACGAGAAAATAGGTTCGAAATACTTGTATAATTACTTAAAGCAAGAATTTTAATTTTTTACCTACTGAGAGTGTGGTATCTAGCAATTTTTGTGGAAAAAAATTACACATAAATAACTGTTTTATTCTGGAGATTCAATTTTTAAGTGACTATACATTCTAAATGTAAACATTGCGTCATTTTCCGATTAAAAAACTATTGCTTTGCCCCATTCGTTTATAAAACGAGTCATGAAAGTATGCAGGAGACTTTTTCTATATCACTGTGGGATATGACGATCTTCAATATTAAAAAAAAGCTTAATGGAACCTCAGATGATTGAACAAAGAGTGATATCGATTAAACGTCTATTTTTTCACACTTCTGTAGCCTTTCATCAAATGCTCCTATCTGTGAATATGGAGATGTAAGCGTGCCACAAGTCTCAATCAAACTTATATTTGTGTGACTTCATCAAGATACAAGTATAAGAGTGAGTATTGCTGTATGAAACTTGAAAAAAAATCATTATCATCATCAATGCTGATTGTGTCTGCACGCAATTATGCTTCTTCCTTTTAGTTGTTCTTTTCTTCTTCATCAGCCATTTACCAGAACTCGATATCCCTTTAGAAGCTTCCGTAGTTTGGTTCTTTGAGTTTTACAGGTTCTCCAGCACATGTTAGACATGTACATATCCGTTCTCATGACATTTCCCTTAAGTTTTCCAGTAATTCTCAGGCTCTAACTTATGTTTTCTCATGACATTTCAGCTGAGGAGTTTACCAATAATTCTCAGGTTCTCTAACTTCTGTTTTCTCATGAGACTGTCGGAAGCCTTTTTTTCTTTAACTTATAATTTGTTCTATTCACAGCGTCTCCAAGAACCTACTTTACCTAGAAATATAGGATATACGTTGACATCTTTCTCCAAAACCGTGTCTCTGTTTCTTCCACTTTCTGTTTAATCTGTTAATTGTCCAGGTCTCACAAGCACACAGAAATAATGATTTTACATTTGTCCATTTAGCCTTGCGTACTTCTGGGAATATATTCGTTGGTTTCGGTCCCAGTGCCGTAAATCTAATTAATGAGAGTGGCGTTAGTGGTTTCGCAGCAGCCTCTAAGGTGAACTTTTTCAAAACATTTTATGATTTCCATGGACTTGTATGGTCTTCGATTCCTTTTTGTTTTGTGTTGTTTGTTGTTGTTGTTGTTGTTTTTTTTTTTTGTGGTCATTTTCATGAATGGAAGTTCACAGTTAAGTTGCCATTAATAAAGCATTATTCCGGACTTCGAATCAGCCTGTTCAAAAGAGCCTGTTTTAAAACTTTCCATGCTCCTTTTACATTCTGTTCCAATTTATTTTTTAAACAAACAATATCTTCAGACATATCACAGTATAGCAATGTCTTGAAACATATCACAGTACAGTAATGTCTTGAGACATATAACAGTACAGCAATGTCTTGAGACATATCATAGTACATCAATGTTTTGAGACACACATCACAATATGTGTCAAAAGCGCCTGCTATCTCCAGTACACGAGATTTGTTTTCAGTCTTCTTTGAATTGTGGGGTGGTGTTCTTTGCAGCTGATGCTGTGAACGTGTTGAGGCACAGCGTCGTGTCGACTTGGGAGCTATTTTTCTCAGTATCTAAGTGGAGTTGAAAAGAAAGGAGTGTGCAGTACTTCTTCAGCAGACTCCACCATCATGGGGACTATGGCGAACCTTGTTCCGTTAGCCAGGCTAGGTCTGTTAGTGAGGGTACCAACGGGAGATGAGATAGGGTTGGTCACCTATGGTTCACCAACCTGGACGCCAAATATGGGTAGCTGATTGCCAAAAAGGACATTCTTCGACGCTTACCCCCATTTTTTTTCTTCTTTACCCCCCCCCCCCCCCCTTCCCACATTTGTCTCAGTGTTAGAAGATTCATTCGTGGCAGGAGAAACTCGATGCCGTTTTTTTTTCTGTGTCGTTTTTTTTTCAGCCTTTCCGAAACAACGAAACTGAAGTCCATGGCAACTGTTGTCATGGTGAGTACGCGCATCATGTAGAGAGGAGATCTGCTGGTGTTCTTCCCTACAACCTAAGGCAAAGCAAAAGCAAAAAAAAATAAATAAATCAGGTTTCTCAGAAATCCTAACCCCAAAGTGGAACACTTAGGCCAAGATTTGTAATCAAATAGCCAATGTACCGGGAACACGGCTTGTTGCTGTCAAGGCTAAAAACTGGCAGTCATCTTCCTAGTCGTTATCTTCAATCTCAGCCATTACATCGTCAGTATATATGTATATAAACTATCTATACATTGTCAGTATAATATAAACTATCTATGTATTTTATATCTTATGTAGTTTGGTTGTACTCTATCACCACTGATTGATTATTCCGTGTTTGCACTGTGGTTTCGTATTATATTGACAGCATGATATGAACTCAGCAGCAGGGCATCTTTCTTACAACCGAGAGGCCTACGGGAGAGCAAAGTTCCGCAAGGGACATGCAAATGACTGACTGATGTGAATATCCTACGTTTTTTTCACGTGGTTTTGCATTACATTTCCTAATAACATAAACATTCTATGTTTGTTCTGCGTTTCGGTGTAATATTTCAGCCTCCTGTGAACTTTCTGGTGCTCATTATATTTGCTGTGGTTCGTTATTACCTTAAGAGTATTGCATGAACTTTGTACGCTTGTCCTGTGATGTGGCATCACTAACAAGTATCACATGAACATTCTATATTTGCTATATCTGTTGTCTTTAGGCATTGCATTACCAATATCA
Organism: Achatina immaculata; assembly: GCA_009760885.1. Lineage (NCBI taxonomy): Eukaryota > Metazoa > Mollusca > Gastropoda > Stylommatophora > Achatinidae > Lissachatina > Lissachatina immaculata. The sequence continues at coordinate 17,703,529 of CM019696.1, forward strand.
TATGTACACTCTGTTTTAACAGTCATGCAGTGAGCTATCTAAAATAACGGATACAAATAGACAAAAGATAATAGAATAACGATAAACAAACAAATACATATAACAGAACGAATAAAGATAATATAAGAACTATAGAAGTCGAAAAGAACAACACGGGACACAAAATGGGATACCAAACAAAGCTTGCTGCAGTCCGCGAGAAGCGATAAAAATTTATAGCTTTTCTAAAAAGAAAAGGCACCAGAAGGTGTATCAGGGTGTACTGGCTCTATTGATTATATCTCAAGGCCGTGGCTGACTAGGTTGATGGATTCAGTGTTTTGTTTTTTTTTCCTGAGTGTTGTAGATGTATGCAAGTAATATGTTTTAAGTGTGCTGTATGGTGAACCACATACCCATAAATACGTGAAGGAACTAGAAATGGTTGAGGAAGAAATAATAAAGAAGAAAGAACTGTCAAGGAATGTTGTCAGAAGCAAGTTTACGGGCAGCAGGAAAATACAGCAGTAAATCAAAACAGTTTATCTCACGCAGGGACTCCTGGAAAAATAAGAAAATAATTAAATACAAACAACCTCCACCATTTAGTTCTATTTAATAAGTGCAATAAATCTAAGAGATTTAGTCGAGATAGAGCGCAGAACAGACCGACAGTCTCCAGGATTGAACCAAGAGTCTCTTGTTTTTATATTGCCTTGAAGTTATTCGAAAACCTGTAACTACAGATGTAAATGAATGCCACTGCGCGATATGTGTACAAAATTGATTGAGGACAAACGCTTCAGAAAAGTCCAACGTTTCGACACCTACACAGCCAGACTAGACTACGACGTCTAGTACGACCATACCCAGCGTCCAGCCAATCCAGTTTCAAAATTCACAACAAAAAAGTGACCGATTTAAAAAAAAACAAACAAAAAAAAGCCAGCCTGGCTCGAACAGCTCCAAGCAACGGCATGATATTTGTATGCTTCAGTGAGTGTTGGAACAGAAAGCGAAACACACATGGGGAACAGAAGGCGGAACACACATGGGGAACAGAAGGCGGAACACATAAGGGGAACAGAAGGCGGAACACATATGGGGAACAGAAGGCGGAACACATATGGGAATGCGCTGAATGCGGGGGTGCCAGTCTCTGGTTACGGTTATAATTTTTAAAAAATATCTTATCCTAATCAACAAAGAAAGTCCACTCCTGCTAGGCCATTCCTCTCCCCCCCCCTTCTCTCTCTCTCTCTCTCTCTCTCTCTCCTCTTAATTTTATATTCTCTTGTCTTTAGCTATGGCATGTTTTTCTTTTTCTTACGCATTTTAGTTTAATACATTTTCCATCAGAGATTACTTCTCACATGACGTCATTGCGGTCTTTCTCTTAGCTTACTTCTCACGTGACGTCATTGCGGTCTTTCTCTTAGCTTTACTTCTCACATGACGTCATTGCGGTCTTTCTCTTAGCTTACTTCCTACATGACGTCATTGCGGTCTTTCTCTTAGCTTACTTCCTACATGACGTCATTGCGGTCTTTCTCTTAGCTTACTTCTCACATGACGTCATTGTGGTATTTCTCTTAGCTTACTTCTCACATGACGTCATTGCGGTCTTTCTTTTAGCTTACTTCTCTCATGATGTCATTGCGGTCTTTCTCTTAGCTTACTTCTCTCATGATGTCATTGCGGTCTTTCTCTTAGCTTACTTCTCACAAGGCGTCACTGCGGTCTTTCTCTTAGCTTATTTTGTAACACAAGATATGACGTGCAGGTTGTGGAGATGCCAGAAAAGTCAAGAAAAAACTTCACCCTGGTGACTCAGCTTTTGTGTGAATCCTGACTTGACATTTTAAGTGTGGAAAGACTAACACATATTTCACATTTAAACTCTCTGAAAAGGGAATTGTACGAAAGAAGAATAATAAGGGGGAAAAAAATCTTATAACTGTGATACAAATAAGGAAACGCAAAATTCGCTTCGTGGCCGATTCTAAAATCGATCGCCTCCTAGGGCAGATTATCTGGGAAGAAAGAAACGTGCCTAGTTTTTTTTTCCTAAATGATGATTGCTAGGATAAAAAGGTAACGGTAAAATCCCCATTCCCATGCCATTAAGGCATATAGGGGATACGGTGTTAGGCCCGTATTTCCACGACCTTCGGCATATGAAAGTGTATTGTCAGTATCACGCCTGGCCGCCATTACCCTCCCAGATTTCTCTGACACCCAGTTTTAGAGGCTAGGCGGACTCCAGGGCCTTTCTGGTGTGCTTGTACCAGAAAAAAAAAATGTCCACTACTGGGATTTGAACCCGGTACCACCTGATTAGCAGACCGAGTAGCTAACCATTCAGCCAACCAGACTGCTAGGATAGTTTTCTAAGCGATGACTGCTGAGATATTTACGTGAACGGAACATTTATTGGAGATTCACAGCCATGAACAAAATGATACCCAGCTCAGTAAACAACAAATAGTAATCATTTGTTGTAGTTTTTCTTCGAGCATATAGATTAAAAACAGTACACAAATAATGATTAGTTGTTATAGTTTTAAGTATATAGATTAAATAACAATAAACAAATAATGATTAGTTGTTATAGTTTCAAGTATATAGATTAAATAACAATAAACAAATAATGATCAGTTGTTATAGTTTCAAGTATACAGATAGCAATAAATAAATAATGGTCAGTTTTTATAGTTTCGCTTCACGTATAAAGATTAAATAAAGTGGCATGAACCAAATTCGCGGCTCTCAAACTATCTGTTCGTATGTTTGTGTGCATCTTCGCAGCACGTGATAATACATTTCCGGACAGAGCCGAATGACCACAATTCATAGCCACTTTATATTCCGTATTTCTCATGCGCTCCTAGATTACTTCATTCCTATTCACCAGAAGGTTCATTTTCCCCCTCGCTATGACTGAAAGATCAATTTGTTCTTCTCTTTGTTTTCTCTTGATTCTCCAAAATTCCAAGCTAATGATTGCTTTTGTGGGGGAGAATTTCTGAAATACTGTGTTTAAGGCGATGAATATTGTTGTGCTTCTGTGCATCAAACACACACGTAGCTTAGTTGTTTTGAAGCCTTTGTTTCGTCTGTGACATTCCTTTCAGCAATATCCCTTAAAGCTGTCTGTTTTTTTTTCTCTTTTTCTTTCAAATGCACGAGATCTGTCGAGTTGTCGTACGGTATCCGTGCGTAATATGTTTCTAGATCTTCTCGTCTTAGTCACCTCACCTCGCATGCAAGGTCAGGTTTAATAGCATGGAGGTCGAATTTATCGGAATAATTCTGGTCTTTCTGTTGATTTTATGCCACTATTTAGAGGCCCCCACCCCCACCCATCCTTTCCACATACCCCCATACTCCCATACTCACCTTTGGTAAAGTCTGCTCCGCTTTCATTTTCCTTTCTCAGGAGCTAAAATATTGTGAGACTGAGCCCGGAGGCTACGTTTTCATTTTTTCTGATAAGAGCTAATATCCAGGGATTATTTCCAAATTGGGCTCTTTTCAAAATCTCAGCTTGATTACGCTATCAGAATCTGTCGGTCGATTTTATAATGGATTATTCATCTGAATAACATGAACAAAAACATGCGAGGGCGAGGCAAACCTTAATGTTGATATCAAAAAAATCTAAACCGGGACATTTGTAGTACAGTTAAGTTATGCCTAGTTCTGCGCTTTTGCGTGGGGTAGGCAAGTCGGCCATTTTTTTGAAATAATGCGTCAGCAGGCTAGATCAGGTATGGCCGCTCCTTTGAAGCATGCATGATAGAAGAACAGCATGCAGTAATTCTTTCTTGAGTAGTGAAGATGAGAAACCTGCAGATACTCCTGACAGAATGTACAAGCAGTTTGAGGATATGAGCGTGTCTCTTCAGCAAGTATATGAACGGCACAGGAGTTTAAAATTATGGTGTCAAATTTGGCAGATGAAGCTCCCTGAGGTCGTCTTCACACTGCGAACAGTCCTGACGTTGAAGTGGAAGGAATGATGCGGGAAAACTGACGTGTACCAGTTGATGAGGTGGCTTGAGGTTTGAAGATTAGACATGCCTCAGTGAACCACATCATTTACATAGTGCTGCAGTACCGAAAAGTCTCCAGTAAAAGATTACCAAAAACAACTCACTCTCGATTTGAAAGAACATAGATTACCAAAAACAACTCACTCTCGATTTGAAAGAACATTGGTCGTATGTTTATGAGACTCTTTTCGGCGTTTCGAAGCTGAAGGAGATCGCTTTCTCCGATGTCTGGTCAGTGGAGATGGATGCTGAGAACATTGCTTCCAGCCAGAGGCAAAGCTAGTCAGTAAAGAGAGTGGCGACATTCTTCACCGCCGAAACAAAAGAAGTTCCGTACAATCCTGTAGACAAGAAGTTTTATGCCTGCACTCTTCTGGGCCCGTAAAGACCCAATTCAAGAATATTACACGCCCAGAGGAATCACTATCTACAGTAAGTTAACTGTGATCTACTTGAGAACTACTTGAAGCCTGCAATCAGGTAAAAATGTCGCGGTTTTGTCAGTTCTGGTGCGTTGTTAATAACGACAACGCGCGGCATCTTACACATCCAATAGCTAAACAAATTACATATTTTCGCTTGGAGTGTCTTCCACATCATGCATATTTACCCGACCTCGCAGGACGTGATTTCATGTGTTTGGATTCCTCATGGAGGCGTTAGGTGGGAAGAATTCAAGAGATTAAAGAAGTCGTTCATAGTTAGCTGCAGAAGACTTTTTTTCCACAAGGAATCCAAGCATTAGTGAAGCTATGACAGATCTGTATTAAACATAGCGATATTTGCATATTTTATTCAAATAAAAAGTTTCAAGGTTTCTTATTGACTCAGTCTTGCATACGAAAATAAAAATAAAAAATCGACGCCAGATGCTTTACATTAAACTAATGTAATGACAACAGTTACCTCCAAACTCCAGAAATAAGCAGAGATTGGACAAACCTTTAAGTTACCTACAGAGAAAGTGACGTCAAAGAAACGAGTATTACGTATCTCTTGGAAAAAAAAACTAACGGGAGCTGGTCGTATTATAAGGGTTTGCAGAGAAAGAAGTTTCAGTGAGAAACTGACACGCAATTTACCAAAGAAAATGGAATCAAATAGAACTGAAATAGCTGAACAATCATTGTATCCGTTATCAATGTTATAAAGAGGTTTGCCAATGTCACAGACGCTCTAAGTGGAATCAAGACAGAGCGGAGCCTAATTTAGATTCCATAGAAAGAAAAAAGTTGCACAAATATAACATCAGCTGTAAGACGAGGGAATAACACGAGATTTCGTAATCCACTCACAAAGAATGATGTCGTTGTCGTTTTTACACTCATTAAAATCTATGGAAGGCATTGCGTTTTAAGGGAAGTCAAAATGACAGCTACTGAGTTAGCCAAAATATACAAGTACAGAAGTGCTATACGACGTGTATTGCACACCTTAACATCGACACGGAAAAAATAACAAAGGGCACCGATAACAAGAATAAACTGCTTTCCTGTTTATCAGTACAGGCTTAAACATCTCTAGAAACACAGCAATCATGTTTTTTGCCTGTTGAGAGAAATGTTACGTAACGAATACAGCAGAATTGCAATAGATTATAACAGCGAGGCCCACCAAAATCTCACTACAGTACACATAAACCTTACAAGAAAATGTCGAAAACAGGCAGAATGGAAAACACAAGAGGAAATAACTGAACTCATTAACAAACATACAACTCCTGAGGACATCATCATTTATGGATCAATGAGCAGGAGAACTAGAAGCGGCTGGGGTTGTGCAGCACACCAAGGAGGTAAAGCACTCAAACTCATGGCTGGGGCTTATACAAACACCTGCCCCAGTATGTGCATGGAAACAGAAACCATCACACAAGCATTACAACAGGTAGTGACTCGGAAAGCACACCGCACCACCATCATTACCGACTCTCAAGATCTATTAAGGAAAGTGAAACAAAAGCCATTAGAAGTGAATGGCAAGAAATAATTAGTAAATCCCACATCAAAAGCATCACATGAATATACTGTCTAGGCCATGCCAGAGTCGAGGGAAACATCAATTCCGAACAGCTAGCAGCAAAGGCCAAACCAGAAGGCCTCATCAAAATGAACAAGTCGGACCAGTACAAATCCATCAAGCAACACCTCGACGAACAAATGCAAGGCAACCTCCTCCAAAGTACGCTCGTACCTACTACATACGACTCAGTGCATTTCATGTAGCCAAGGCCAGTGGTTGCAAATCCTAGCTACATGCTAGATCAAACACACAATCACCACAACATTGGAGTCATCTCCCTAAAAAGCATTGAAGGACATCCTGGTGTCAAGGGACGTGCCCCGAGTGTAATGAGGCCACTCCCCAGGACCAGCAGCAGAGTTGGGCCCCCTTTTTTACATTTCCAGATTTACAATAGAAGAAGCAGAAAGCTGGAAGGCGTGTGAACAGGGGAAAGAAGGGAGAGAAATATTAAGACTGGAGACACGACAGTAAAAGTACTCGTATCTCAAAATGAAATATTTCTGCAGTTGTGTCCCGTAATCTGGATTGATAAAGACTGGGTATTCGGAATGAGTTCTAGCATTAGAGCGAAGAAGCTTTAATACAGCTTTTTTCTCGCTTGACTTCTTCCCGTAAAATCAGTTTGTGGTTATTGATTCCGTTATGTGAGCCGTTGGTGAAGGAAGAGTGCTACTGTTGAAGTATGGGTGATAATGGTTGAAATAGGAGTGATATTTTACGGGTGAAGTTGGTTGAAGTAGGGGTGATATTGGTTAAATTGTGGGTGATATTTGTTGAAGTATGGATGTTGTTGGTTGAAGTATGGTGCTGTTTGTTGAAATATGGGTGAAATTGTATGAATGATATTGGTTGAAGAATGGATGTTGTTGGTTGAAGTATGGTGCTGTTTGTTGAAATATGGGTGAAATTGTATGGATGATATTGGTTGAAGAATGGATGTTGTTGGTTGAAGTATGGTGCTGTTTGTTGAAATATGGGTAACATTATATGGATGATATTGGTTGAAGAATGGATGTTATTGGTTGAAGTGTGGTGCTGTTTGTTGAAATATGGGTGGCATTATTGAAGTATGGATGATATTGGTTGAAGAATGGGTGTTGTTGGTGTTATGACTGGATAATTTATGGTGTTACTGATGTCATGTACGAGCTTTTAGTGTCATGAGTGTGTCACCGGTCTCATGTAATGAAATGCAAAGGTATTAGTAGTGATGTGTAAAGGTGTTACTGGTGTTACGCATGCGTATTATTTATGTCTTATGTTCGTTTTTGGTGTCATGTGTTGCTTATGTCACGTATGGATGTTATTAATGTGTATCGTATGAGTATTATTTTGTGCCAAAACATTGCGTTTATTGATTTCGTGTATAGTGCTATTTGTATAAATGTAATATCCTTTCTGATCTCCCGGCGAGTGATATCAGTTTCAGAAAGAAAAGAAAAAAAAATCAAAGAATATACGCCCACAAGGGAAGGCAAACCATGTTATAATATGCATACGTCAATCAATGTGTTAAATAGAAACAACGTATTTATGTACATATCCGTTCTTTATATATATATGAGATTGCACAAAAGTTGCCAGCTGGAATTCAGAAGAATTCCGCTTGCTAGGAAAGGGCTTTGAAATGAGAATAATAACGTCTAAATATGATATATAAGCTCAGTTATGTCTATATATATCCAATAGTCGATTTCGCAACATTGAATCTCCACGCTTATTAAATAAACTCTTATCCCGTCTCAGTGCAGCCGAGCCAGATCTGAACATCAGGGGCGGTAACTGAGAAAAATCAGCACTCGGTAAATTAGGCGTCTGAGAAATGGAGCGGATACAATTAAGAAACAAGAATTGAACATAAAATTAAAAGACAAAGGAAAATGTTGCTAAGATGGCATCAGATGAGCCACGGCTTAAACAAATGCTGTACGTATTCTCCCAGAATAGAAGTGAGAAGAACAGGCAGACAAGCGGTAGTACACAGAGCTAAACAGCAACAAGGCAGAAACATTGTAATATCGAAAAGAATATACATATAAAAAAGCAACATCTTTTCAAAGCTGGAAGACATTGACACAAGTAAATAAACTCATTTACCTTGAAGCAACAATATCAACTTGCGGCAAGTGCACAAATGAAATAAAATCACGAATAGGTAAGACAAAGACAGCTTTTTAAAGACATGAAGAAGATACCAACAAATATGATGCTCCTAAAAGTGAAGAAAAGTATTACCGTGCTATACAGAAAAAAGTATTTGTTATACGGTTGTGAAACTTGGACAGTGAACAAAAAGATGACAAAGAAACTAGAAACAACAGAGTTGTGGTCTTGGCGAAAGATGGAATAAAAAAAAATACCGTGATCACACAGAAAAAAACATACGAAGAGATCCTGAAAGAGCTTCACAACAGAGGAAACTAACTAAAATGATAAGAAAATGACAGCCAAAATTTCTTGGTCTTGTCACGAGAAGGCAGAACTTGGCAGAACCTGGTAAACACTGGAAAATTCAACGGGAAAAAGAGAGGAGAGGACGATCAAGAGAAAAAATATCTCAGTGGACCGACCAAGTGGCAGGGGAAAAGAAAAGCGTCTGAACTAATCGGAAACACCAAAGACCGTGCAAGATGGAGAAGCTTTGATTTCAAACGTTTTCTAAACATAATAATAATCGGACTTTAAACTGTTTACGAGATATGGCTCTATTTTAACCCGATCGTCTTTTCTAACTTCAAACAGGGAACACTTAGTCAGTCAGGAAGCGGGGAATGGGGAGTGGGCAGGCAGGAAGCGGGGAATAGGGAGTGGACAGACAGGAAGCAGGGAATAGGGAAATTGGGCATGCTGGAAGTGGGGAATGGGGAATGGGCAGGCAGGCAGCCGGGAATGGGGAGAGTGGGCATGCAGGAAGCGGGGAATGGGGAGTGGACAGGCAGGAAGCAGGGAATGGGGAGAGCGGGCATGCAGGAAGCGGGGAATGGAGAGAGCGGGCATGTGGGAAGCGGGGAATGGGGAGTTGACAGCCAGGAAGCAGGGAGAGCGGGCATGCAGGAAGCGGGGAATGGGGAGTTGACAGGCAGGAAGCAGGAAATGGGGAGAGCGGGCATGCAAGAAGCGGGGAATGAGTAGCGGGGTTGAGAGATGAGAAAAACTAAAGAGATTTTGAATGTGAAACAGCGGTGCACTCTGTCCCAGCTGTAGCAGAAAATGACCCACTCGGCTATCGTCGCAAATACTGAAATTCCCATTATTTCCGGCGATCAAAGATATGGGACATTATGGGACACGTGTTTTAAAATAGGGGACATTTAGGCGTCCTTATTGACGTAATATGATTACCGGGACAAGTCCTTAAATTACAAGACTGCCACGTATAATAAGGGACGATTGGTCATTTTATCTCTTCGTCTCCTTGGTTTAGAATTAAAACACATAGATGGCTGCTGTTAATCGAAACTTGCGCTACACATTTTTTTGCTTCTTGATGTCATGGCTGCCTGTAGCAATATCTGTTTTGTGCAGAAGGAACCACGGCAACAAGCCACATTTTTGTTGCAAGAAGCGTTCTCTTTGCACTTGGCTCACGATGATGGCAGTTACCTCACCCTTAGCTGACTCACGATGATGGCAGTTACCTCACCCTTAGTTGACTCACGATGATGGCAGTTATCTCACCCTTAGCTGACTCACGATGATGACAGTTATCTCACCCTTAGCTGGCTCACGATGATGGCAGTTATCTCACCCTTAGTTGACTCACGATGATGGCAGTTACCTCACCCTTAGTTGACTCACGATGATGGCAGTTACCTCACCCTTAGTTGATTCACGATGATGGCAGTTACCTCACCCTTAGTTGACTCACGATGATGGCAGTTACCTCACCCTTAGCTGACTCACGATGATGACAGTTACCTCACCCTTAGTTGATTCACGATGATGACAGTTATCTCACCCTTAGTTGACTCACGATGATGGCAGTTATCTCACCCTTAGTTGACTCACGATGATGACAGTTACCTCACCCTTAGCTGACTCACGATGATGACAGTTATCTCACCCTTAGTTGACTCACGATGATGGCAGTTATCTCACCTTTAGTTGACTCACGATGATGGCAGTTACCTCACCCTTAGCTGACTCACGATGATGATAGTTATCTCACCCTTAGCTGACTCACGATGATGACAGTTATCTCACCCTTAGCTGACTCACGATGATGACAGTTATCTCACCCTTAGTTGACTCACGATAATGGCAGTTACCTCACTCTTAGCTGACTCACGATGATGACAGTTATCTCACCCTTAGCTGGCTCACGATGATGACAGTTATCTCACCCTTAGTTGACTCACGATGATGGCAGTTACCTCACCCTTAGTTGACTCACGATGATGGCAGTTATATCACCCTTAGTTGACTAACGATGATAACAGTTACCTCAACCTTAACTGACTCACGATGATAACAGTTACCTCAACCTTAACTGACTCACGATGATGACAGTTACCTCACCCTTAGCTGACTAACGATCATGACAGTTACCTCAACCTTAACTGACTCACGATGATGACAGTTACCTCACCCTTAGCTGACTAACGATCATGACAGTTACCTCAACCTTAACTGACTCACGATGATGACAGTTACCTCACCCTTAGCTGACTAACGATGATGACAGTTACCTCAACCTTAACTGACTCACGATGATGACAGTTACCTCACCCTTAGCTGACTAACGATGATGACAGTTACCTCAACCTTAGCTGGCTCCTCTTTCATGAGCAGAACGAATCTTCAGACGGCATAGTCTTTATCCTGGTGCCCCTAGTCTTCGTGGCTGATCTAGAAACCTGTCATAAATGCCTTGTAGGTTTCCATGTGCTTGTTGGTGCCCCTCTGTGCCGCCTTTCTAGAACCTTCCACTTGCCTGGACGTCATAAAATTCTGTAACATGCGCTCCAACCATCTTATTCTTCTGCTGGTGACTGCTGCCATCACAGACAGAAGTTTAGCATGTTACAGCATCTCAGGTGTGGTTGCTTTTCCCCTCACTGATAATGTTTATTATTTATATAGGCACCAAGTAGAAACTATTCAACTTTCTTATCATCATTGAAAATATTATTAATCACTGCATCCATAAAATAGAGGTCTTGTTTTGGTATCAGTCTTTTATTGTTTCATGACCTGTTTTGATAGTTTTTCAAATGATTTATCTTTACAGAGATAACATGGGTATAACTGGAGACCCAAGACAGCTGACATTTTGCACTGATTTACGTGTATTCCAGCACAATGTTACGTTTGTTGATGTGTGTCTAACATCATCATCATCATCATCATCGTCGTCGTCGTCGTCATCATCATCGTCGTCATCATCATAATCATCATTATCATCATAATCATCATCATCATCTTTATCGTTATTCATCATCATCGTCGTCATCATCATCATCGTCGTCGTTGTCATCATCATCACCATCATCATTCTTTTGTATTCCTAGTGGAGTATAAGAAATCAACAAAGATTATCCAGCCAGTCCCGTCTTGAACAAATCGGGATACCTTAGAACATATCTTTTCCGCTTCCCATAGTTCATCCCGTATTGTGCTTCTCCATGTTACCAATGGATTGTCCATCTTTCTTTTCCCTTGGTTTATGGTTTATAGTTTATGGTCTGGATTATCATCATTGTACTCTGAACATGTCCATAGGTGCTCCGAAAATCCCCCCCCCCCCACTTTTCAAACAACATATCCATCAGTGTCCTGCGGTTGATAGTGCCCATCCTGTGTTAGATAGAGGTGTATGGTGTAGTTTTACAAAGTGGCAGAGGGAGTGAGTAAAGTGAGAAAAAACGAATAGAAAGTATGAGAATGTATAAATGAAAAACATACAACATTCGATATTTCGGCGTGAGCTTTTTTCGAGGATTACTTGCACAACGAGACAAAAACAAATAACTAAATGAAGAACTTATCTTAATATGGCCTCCTCTAGAATTAGGAAACAGAAATGCGTGTCGATTAGAAGATGCATAGGGACCACGCGGGCCACACAAAGAATACGCCGATATCGCCAATCGTAAAGAAGAGGTGGAGAGAGAGGAGGAAAATAAGTAGTAGAAAGGGGTGGGGGAAAGGCAATAGAAACATGATAGCCGCTAGAGGAGAAGGTGTCGGGGGGGGGGGAGGGAGTGGAAGGAAAAGGGGAAGCGTAGAGATAATGAATAAAGAACATAAACACCTGCAGAGAGAAAATATGAAACTGATGAATAGGACAAGACCCTATAAACACCAATATGTTGCCAGAGAAGAAAAGAGGGTGGCGGTAGGGAGGGGTAGCTAGGAGAAAGAAAGTAGAGTAAAAAAAGTGGGGGGGGGGGGCGGAGAGGAAAAATAAAGAAGTTACAGAAAGCTGAAGACATTGTTAATTCCAGCTGAGTGGAGACAGCCAGCCTGGACAATAAGGCGCTGTGCTAGGACCCTCCGAGATCGTACATCAGCAGATAAAGAGCGGATCACAGTAACAGAAATGTCCTGATTTCCCCTGTGGTTGCTAATGCAAAAATGTTTAGCTACAGGTGTCCAGGCCTCTTAGAAATATCATTAAGATGCTGGCGAAATCGATCTCCTAAGCGTAAACCAGTCTCACCTATGTACTTCATACCGCAACGTTTGTACATAACGGCATAAATAACATTGCGTGAAGTACAGGTGAAACCCTCCTGAACTGATAACGTGGACTTAGTAAGGGAGATCTGGCTGGCCTCGACAACATACGGACAAGTGTTGAATCTACAGCGTCCGCAACGTCTGGTACCATAAAAAGTGTCATCTGTCTTAAGCTGACTACGAATTAAAAGGTCCCTGAGGTTCCTATCCCGTCTGTACGCCACCAATGGGGAACTCCCCAAAAAGTTCACGTGTATCAGGCTCGGTCTGGAGGAGATGGAGATGGCGAAACAGTATGTTTTTAACTGCCAAGCTATGAGGGTGGTGCGTGAGTACCAGTTTTACTCTGTCCGAGCTACAGTGCGGTTTAGGAGTGAGGGCTTGTTGCCGCGACATATGGCTAATGCGGTTCCAAGATGACGAGAGAACATGTTCTGGATAGCCGCGTTGACAGAAGAAATCTAGCATATTATGGCCTTGATGCTGGAAATACAAATCATCATTACACAAATGTCGCAACCTAAGAAGCTGAGAAAAAGGATTAGAGTCCTTACACGATCTGGGATGGGAAGAAGAGTACAAGAGATAGCTGTGAGAGTCTGTAGGTTTATAATGGATACAAGTAGTAAACCCGGAATGGCCGATAGTAACGGCAATGTCGAGAAAGTTAGCGGAAGTAACAGAGACATGGGAGGTGAAAGAAATGACAAGATTGTACTCCTTAACAAAACTAATAAACTTGTCAAGATCTTCCTCTGGCATTGATGTGACCCCAATGCTGTCATCTATGTAGCGTCTATAGAAGACGGGAAATGGGCCTCTAGAGGCTCTCAGAACCTTGTGTTCGAAGTGGCCCATTTTGGTACCCTTGGCCACACCACTAATCTGGTCGAAGTAAAGGCCATTGAATTCAAAAGAATTAAGTTGAAGGACAAGTCGTGTAAGGCGCAGAATAGTAGATGTAGAAATAGAGGGATTGCGTCTTTTGTTCAGAAAGAACTTGACGGCCTGAAGTCCCTGATCATGCGGGATGGATGTGTATAAGGACACTACATCAAGGGTTAAGATACGGTAGGTGTAACCAGGCAGGGGTGTAAGGGTCTCAAAAGCAATGAGTCCTTAAGATAAGTGGGCAGACTAGTGACCAGAGGTTGAAAGATGCTGTCAAGAAAGTCAGAGATTTGTTCCGTAGGGCAGGAACAAGCGGACACTATGTGCCTTCCTGGGCTGCCTGGTTTGTGAATCTTAGGGAGTAGATAAAAGGATGGCTTCCCTAAGCAGCTGTCCCGGATGTGAAGATGAGTAACCGAGGGAGAAAGACCAGTCTTGTGGATGAGTTCGTTGATCGTGTCACGGACATGGTGGTTGTTGGCCAGAGTCGGATCTTGAGGGCGAGAGGCGTAGAATTCAGTATTGCTCAGCTGGCCCATGGCCTCTTGGATGTACAATTCTTTCTTCCAGCAAACAATGGCCCCGCCCTTGTCTAAACTCTTGATCACGATATCATTCCTGCGCTGGAGTTGAGAAAGTGCGCGCTGCTCCCCGGGGGGTCAGGTTAGAGTGTCGTACACGGGGAAGGCGAAGCTTGCGGATTTCATGGAGCGTGTGATCAATGTAGAGGTCCAAAGAACGAGACGCTTCTGCTGAAGGTGTCCAGGTGGATGGTTGTTTAGAGAAGCGAGAGAAAGAGTCATCATCGGAAGTGGATTAGGATGATGAAGGTAGGGACGCGTCTTGGAAATGGAACTTCAAACGCAGTCTGCGATGGAAATGGTGGACATCTTGAAGGAGTGAGAACTGGTCAGCAGAAGGACAGAGAGGAACAAACTGTAAACCTTTCCCCAGGACAGACAATTCATCAGCCGAAAGCGGAATGTCAGGAGGGATACAAACCAGTGGAAGCAGAAGTGGTGGTGGATCTGGGAGAGGCTGTAAAGGGATGGATAGCAGAAAGTTTCTGTTTTTTGAGAGAAGAAAGTTGCAGGTAGAATTGTCTGTTGGTGGAATGAATAATCTCTCGGATCAGGCGATAAATGAGGTAATTATCATGTGTAACGTGGTGGAGACGGACAGAGAGTTGAGCTATCTGACTATCAAGATCCGAGAGGAGTTTAATGTGCCCCTCAACGACACAGCAATCTGCTCTTTATCTGCTGATGTACGATATCGGAGGGTCCTAGCACAGCGCCTTATTTTCCAGGCTGGCTGTCTCCCCTCAGCTGGAATTAACAATGTCTTCAGCTTTCTGTAACTTCTTTAGTTTTCCTCTCCGCCCCTCCTCACTTTTTTTTTACTCTACTTTCTTCCTCCTAGCTACCCCTCCCTACCGCCACCCTCTTTTCTTCTCTGGCAACATATTGGTGTTTATAGGGTCTTATCCTATTCATCAGTTTCACATTTTCTCCCTGCAGGTGTTTATGTTCTTCATTCATTATCTCTCCGCGTCCCCTTCCCCCCCCCCCCCCCCGACAACTCCTCCTCTAGCGGCTATCATGTTTCTATTGCCTCCCCCCCCCACCCCTTTCTACCACTTATTTTCATCCTCTCTCTCCACCTCTTCTTTACGATTGGCGCTATCGGCGTATTCTTTGTGTGGCCAGCGTGGTCCCTAATGCATCTTCTAATCGACACGCATTTCTGTTTCCTAATTCTGGAGGAGGCCATATTAAGATAAGTTCTTCATTTAGTTATTTGTTTTTTTTTTCTCGTTGTGCAAGTAATCCTCGAAAAGACTCGCGCCGAAATATAGGATGTTGCATGTTTTTCATTTACACATTCTCATACTTTCTATTCGTTCTTTCTCACTTTACTCACTCCCTCTGCCACTTTGTAAAACAGCACCATATACCTCTATCTAACTTTGTTATTTAAACCGGTTTTACTGCAGTCGCCTCCCTTTTATCTGTCTCATTCTGTGCTGGTTGACAAGTCCTCTTGTGCGTCCAGTAAGTCTCTCGTTTCTGACCGTGCCAGTCTGTACTTCCACCACTCTCAGTCTATCGCTGCCCTCTAAGTTCTCCACTCTGCCTATCTGTGAGTGCATTAACAATATCGGCTCTTTTCCCTATTTATTTTCCCTTGAAGTGTCCAAGTCCAGGTAGAATAAGGATGTCTTGTCTTTCCCATTCGTAGTATGTGTGGCCCAGCCATTTCCATCTTCGTCCTTTGACCTCTTTAGTAATGCTCTCTATGCCCGTTCATTTGGTTATTTCCTTGTTTGTCACACACTCTGGTGACGTATTCTAAGTTTTCCTGTGGCAGATCTTTTGATTCTGTTTTAGACTCTCTGATTGGTTCTACACGTGTCAGGTATAATAGAGTGTTAATAAATTACTCTTATCCACGGATATACAAGAAGAGAAAGGTTCGGTAAAGATGTATGTTGTTCATTTGTTATCTTGATATAGATATTACTTGTGAAAAATGCTATTATTAAAAATTATTATAAGGAAAATAACAATTAACAACCTAAAGGTATATAGAAAAGGCAGACCTAACGGAAGAGTATACAGAATACTTCCGGAATCTAAACACAGAAATAAACAGCAATTAAAAAATGAATATGTATGAATATGTATGAATTAAAACCATAAATATCAGCAAATAAAAATAAGGAAATAAGAATAATTCGTAAATATGTGAACAAATAATGAAATGAATGATATATATATATATATATAATATTGTGTTACAACAGTCCATTTTTAAACATTTGATACCTCACGATAGAGAATATTAACGGGCAATCAGCATAGGAACTGAATATGTCTGGACTCTTTCTTCAGAATAAGACAATATCTTCGTTTACAAACAAAAAGGCAAATGATAAAATGATGAGAGTTCTCAGGTGTTGTATATCATCAACGCCATAAACTGATGCAGAAATAAATTAACATTAAAGATAAATAAAAGAAAAATGAGATTAAGATATTAGAAATGTGGATTGACAAAAAGTTTGCATTTCGTGGACAGAAAACGATAGACTGAGTTTCATGAAAAGAAAAGAAATGAGAGAGAGAGAGAGAGAGAGAGAGAGAGGAGGGGGGAGGGAAAGAACAAATAAAAAATACAAACTGTGAAAAGTTTATAAACACTTAAACTAAAATACTTTAAAATATATTTTACATGTTTATTATCTTTCAATGATAGCGGTTTCTCCCATGCCACTATCCGAATAATGTCACAGCTTAATTTTCCCCTGTAGATTTAAAAGAAATGATAAATTTGTTTATTATGTCCCTCTATATTTCTCGAGTTAACTTTCTACACTCCCATATAGTGCGATTACCAACATTATTAGGATGAGAAACAAGCACAATAAAGAATATGAATATAAACACTGGTACTTGTCCATGGATCTTCAACTTTTCAGTTTAAAAATCTTTGTTAGGACGCATAGAAACTAGAATAATACCACTGAGAGAAGTTGGAGAATGTATTATAAACTATATGAGAAGATGGAGACTACAGTATAAACCATGTGGTAATATGGAGACTGGAATATAGATCATGTGGGGAGATTTAGACTAGAATATAAATGATATGGGAGGATTGAGACTACACTGTAAATCATGTGGGAAGATGAAGACTAGAATAGAGTATAAATCATGTGGGAAGATGGAAGGCTAAAATATAAAGCATGTGGGAAAATGGAGACTAGAATATAAATCATACGAGAAGATGGAGGCTAAAATATAAATTATGTGGGAAGATGGATACTAGAATATAAACCGTGTGGAGACATGGAGACTAGAATATAAATCATGTAGGAAGATAGAAACTAGAATATAAATCATGTGGGAAGATAGAAACTAGAATATAAATCATGTTGGAAGATAGAGACTAGAATATAAATCATGTGGGAAGATAGAAACTAGAATATAAATCATGTGGGAAGATAGAAACTAGAATATAAATCATGTGGGAAGATAGAAACTAGAATATAAATCATGTGGGAAGATAGAAACTAGAATATAAATCATGTGGAAAGATAGAAACTAGAATATAAATCATGTGGGAAGATAGAAACTAGAATATAAATCATGTGGGAAGATAGAAACTAGAATATAAATCATGTTGGAAGATAGAAACTAGAATATAAATCATGTTGGAAGATAGAAACTAGAATATAAATCATGTTGGAAGATAGAAACTAGAATATAAATCATGTTGGAAGATAGAAACTAGAATATAAATCATGTGGGAAGATAGAAACTAGAATATAAATCATGTGGGAAGATAGAAACTAGAATATAAATCATGTGGGAAGATAGAAACTAGAATATAAATCATGTGGGAAGATAGAGACTAGAATATAAATAGTGTAGGAAATAAAAGTATCCGAGAATAATAACATTTTAACAAAATTACATTCTAACAGAAAAACAATTTTAGAATTAAAACAAGAAACAACATAGAGTTGAGAATCAGGAATAGAAAAACTAAACTAAGATTATATCTACTTGTTTGTGTTTAACGTTTCTGTCGACTCAGATTAAAATAAAAGAAAAAAAAGCCACGAAAATGAGACAGATGAAAAGAACTTTGTCATTTCAATATTCTCCTATTTTTGTGGCTTGGCCTTACAAGAAATGTAAGGTGTTGCTGCCAAGGTGTTCCCACATTTAATCCTACAATATTTG
Organism: Achatina immaculata; assembly: GCA_009760885.1. NCBI lineage: Eukaryota > Metazoa > Mollusca > Gastropoda > Stylommatophora > Achatinidae > Lissachatina > Lissachatina immaculata. The sequence goes on from CM019696.1 coordinate 17,721,911, forward strand.
TTCTCTTACTTGACCTTACAAGAAATGTGCGCGCTATAGTAAGCTCCGTAAAAGACTGCTCATCTCTCCACTGCTCACTCATACCTGTAGATCATACTCCCTTTCTTCCTCCTCCTCCAACCTTTATTATAGTCTGTATTCCCCCCGACTTGCCTCTTTCTGATGATGAGAAATACGTCCTCGGGAAATCCCTTAAATTTATTCCTGTCCGTCCTAAGTGTGATCGCTATTTTTTACTCCGCGATGTTAAACAGCTCAACACCGTCGACTACGACTTAAATATTACTTTGCTAACAGAGAATTTAACCAACTCATACAAAACCCCGATGACTCATTTGCCAGTTACGACCACCATAAATATCGCTGGACACATCCCCCCCGAGGCTTCCCAAGCTTTAGATCTGTACATTGATACGACGTGGTGTGAAATTCAGAACCTCCGACCACCAACACTTAGACATTTCAACCTAAACAAGGGAGAGTCCAAGGCATTGCCCAAACTCCGACGTCGAGATGACATTATAATAAAACTGGCAGATAAGACATCGAATCTCGTAGTTTGGAAAAAAGATTTATATATTGCAGAAGGAATGTCCCAACTCAGCAACACAAATTTCTATGCCCCATGTGAAAACGATGCTACCCGTTCAAATAATGATAAAGTAGAAGCAGCTATTAAAGACCTGATTACAGAAAGTGGCCTCCCACCTCAACCTGTTTCTCTTCACATCAAGGACAGCTGTTTAGGCAACCCCACCTTCTATCTTCTTCCTAAAATCCACAAACCCGGTCACTGGACATCCTATTATATCAGACTGGTCATGTCCCACTTAGCACATTTCTGGCTTTTTAGACATCATTTTCCAGCCGCTAGTACACAAACTATTCTCTTTTTTGAAAGATACCAACCTCGCCTTAACAATTTTTGATACGATCACACTCTCTCAACACCACACCTATCACATTTTTCTCCTTGATGGCTGCTCCCTATAAACCTCTATCCCTCATGAGGACGGACTCTTAGCACTCCGCTAATTTCTCGACAAAGAACCTCACCCCACAACTAACACTGACACCATAATCAGACATGCACAGCTAGTCATTCATTTGCATGTCCATTGCGGAACTTTGCCTCTCTAACAGCACTCCTGTAGCCTCTCGGTTGTGAGGGAGATGGCCTGCTGCTGATGTACACAGCTAGTACTAAACCTAAATTCTTTCGAATTCAACGATGAATACTTTGAGCAAATCAGTGGTGTTGCCATGGAAACGAAAATGGGTCCCAGTTATGCATGTGTATTTATGGGCTTTCTGGAAGTCAAATTATGTGAAACATACACTGGCAGACTTCCAGATTTCTATAAAAGGTACATCAATCACATTGGATTCACCAGTATGCCACAGGAAGACCTAAAATAAATTTATTGAATTCGCCAATTCACTTAATAATAACATAAAATTGACTTATGAAGTTTCTGACAAGTCTGTCAACTTTTTAGACAGTACAATATCTATTGCCACAAACAGGCTTGTCACCTCTGTATTTTACAAGCCCATCGACAGCCACACCTATTTACTTCACCTCCTCCAACCCTGAAGCCTGTAAGAACTCCATCCCGTACTCCAAACTCCTCCGTCTTCGCCGCACATATCAGGATAATTTGGACTTTATAGATCAGTCCAACAAGTTATTAGAATTTTTCCGTCATCGCCACTACCAAGAAAATGTCCTTCGTGAAGCCTTCAACCGTATCCAACTAGTGAGCCGCAAAGAAGTATTCAGAAAAAAGTCTGTTACTCCATCTGACAGAGTTAAGTTAGTACTGCCTTTCCACCCGCATGGTCAGATGGTTAATAAAATTCTTTATTGTCATCTACCGATAATCCAGCTAGACCCCGACACTCGCGACATTTCCTCTGATCCACTCCTGTTGGCATACAAACGTGAGCCAAACCTTAAGGACATCCTCGTTCACACCCACTTGAAGCGGAGCCTTACATATGTTGGCACCAGAAAATGTAACCGCCCCCGCTGCCTTACCTACCCTGTAGTCTGGGAAACGAAAACGATCACCTTTCCCAAAACTATCCTCACTCTTCATGAGGGATTCACATGCGAGTCCCGTAATGTGATATATGTCATCGTAAGCAAAAGATGCAGGATAACGTATATTGGTGAGACTGGCCTCAGATTAGGGGACCGCATGCAGAAACGTCTGTATGATATCACCCAGCATGTTTCGAAACCAGTTCCAAATCATTTCAATGGCCCCAACAACCACAGAGGCAAATCTTATTTTCTGGTACCAGCCATCAAACAATGTCACACAGATGACACAAGCCGTCTAGCGCTTGAGAACCGCTACATTCAGGATTACGGGACGCTGGAACCACACGGGTTAAACTCTCTACTCAGCTACACCTAACATCCTCTTCAACAATTATAATCCCTCTCTACTAAGCTCCACTCCCTTTTCACTTGTTACACATAGTTCAGAACCTCCTCACAGCATCACATTACAACCCCTCTACTCTAACTATAATCATCTATTTCACCTTCTCCTGGCTAGGTTAACATTGTACCACTCTCTCTTCCCTCCACGGTTTCCCCATCCACCACCCCCAGTTGCGACCCACCGACCACACAACAGGTCTCCATTTAAAACAGTATCTACGCTCTACAATGCTCATTTCTGACACACAGTGTCGAACAAGCCATATCTTACAGCTACAGCTAAGTGCTGTATTCATTATTATTTTTTTAAATAGCATTCATGTGAATCTATACTTTATCTCCTCTCTCTATTTCTTCGTCCTGTATGTTTTTGTATGATTAAGGCTCACGCCGAAACGTCACAACTTTGTAATCGTTAAAGCTGCTCCTACTTTTTTCCCAATTTATACATTTTGGTATCACGGCTTTACTGCAGTGGCTTCGTGTATAGTTGTATACTTATACACTAGTTATTGTGTGTTTCCAGGTTGGAGAATACTGTTTTCTCTGTTCTTATCTTCACTTCCAGCAAAATTTACAAATTTTCTTCTTCGTGTAATATTTCGGAACCCATGAACATTATCCATATTTTTCCAATAGTCTTATGCATAATTCATTTGGTGTTATCGACGGCTGGCGAACAGAAGTCTCGCTAGTGATCAGATCGACTCATGTCCGATTTCCACATCTGACAGAACTCGAAGGACAAGTCAGGGAACTAATATTCTGAAAAAAAATCGTTTCCTTCTTATGCTCTATCTGCTTTCTGGTATCGGTGAGTGTGATCTTCCAAGTCATTCTGAATATTATGCTCAGAGTTAGCTCTCCTCATGATTGTCTATCATCGAGTTATCTCCCTTAGCGTTTAAAATTTCGGTCTTTCTGAAAATGGAGGATGGTTACCATGGAAAAGTTCAGTTTTCTTCAGGTTTTTGTTACTGTTTCATAGATTTCTCCCTAGATCTCTCTCTCTCTCTCTCTCTCTCTCTCTCTCTCTGAACCTTAAGTGCCCAGGGCACATGGGGCTTCCGCAAGGGTTTTCCACAAATGCTTGTCCTTTTCCTTTTTTTTTGCTCTTGCCAAGGTGAGCCCTCTATTGCTCAACATCCTTTCTGTTGTTCTCCATGTCTCTTTTGATCTACTTCTGTCTGGGCTGAGCACTTATGTCATACATGTTCTGGAATTTGCTTAAATTCTTTGTTCCCAAGGATATTCACTTGATGAATTGGATTCACTTTCTGATCCTCTCTTCTGATCCTGCTTTATGTGCTCACACCTGCTGTAGTGGTCCTCTGCATCGTTTTGTTTGTGTGTCTCCCCGGAGGTATCAACTTTTTTTTTTCGCAAGTAAAGTTAGGACGATTTTTACTAGAGAACATGTTCATTTCAAATGGGCAGAGGATACTATAACAAAGAAACTGTAAACAACAGAGAAGTCGATTTGCAAAAAATGCAAGAAATAACCTGGAAAAAAACACACACAACGAAGAGGTCTTCAAAGAAATTTCAGACCAACGAAGATTAGTTAAAATGATAAGAAAAAAGACAGTCAAAACCTATATGAAATGTCATGGCAAGACAAGAACTATAAATCAACAATAATTTACTCGTATTATGAGGTATGGGGAAACTAGTAGCAGACATAATAAGAAGAATTCAGACTGGGATAGCACCACTGGGACGATATCGAAGTCTACTCCAGTGATCCGGATGATGGAACTCAATATTCTGTTATACATAAAATTAGCAACTAAAGGTTGTTATAAACAATGCGTATTCTCAGGAAAGGTGTGCTCAGAAATATCATAATAATGTTTATCTTCTTGCCTGAACTCTCTCTCTCATATATAACTGTCACATTTGTTGTAATGTATAATTTCCTGCTCTATAATTATCCTCTGATGCATTGGCTGCAACATGTAATACTGTGGAAATGTTATGTTCACACATTGGATACTACTTCTGCTTTTCTCAAGATATATGATCTGCTCTTCTGTTACTAGTTAATACTAACTTTACTTCACTTAGAGTCGAGATTTTACTCTTTTAACTACAGTCGAGCTCAATCTCTCTCTACGTCTGTTTAACTACTCGCTTCACAGATTTACTTTCCCAGGAACGATTATGCTTTCAGTGGCAAATAGCAGCGCAGTAGCAGCAACATTAAGTTATGAAAACTTTATTGACGCACGGGGTGACGATAACAATGAATGATGTGAAGGGTATACCAGTGGTATCATACAAATCCAAGACCACATGACAGGACTTAATTCCAACATAGAATAAATCTCAGGCAACTACTGCCGTTCACAGACTTCGTCGCCACCAGAATTTCTAACTACATTTTCTATCTCTGTTAGTCTAACACAATATGCAAAAACTACATTCTCTCACAAACAAGATAACCTAACCTATCCTATTCAAGTCTAAAACTTCAACTAACTAGAAAAATGTGATTTCTGTTTCACGACTTTTCTTTTTCATAAATTATCCGGGAAGATTGCCTGGCACAAAATGTTCAAGAGTCAAACTTAAAGGGGGATAAATCTAAGCACAAACCTATTGATTTCTATGGAACATAACCCTTTTTATCTTGACTTTCCCATTCTAAGATGAGTTGTATAATTTTAATTCTATCCTTCACTGAAGACTTATCTAACTTTCTATCATTCTATATTCTATTACAATATTTAAACAGCAAAGTGTGCTCGGAAGATTTTACACAGCAAAGTGTGCTTGGACAATTTTACACAGCAAACATTGGTCAGAAGATTACAGCACAGTGTGCTCATAAGATTTTACACAGCAAAGTGTGATCAGGAATATTTACACGGCAAAGCGTGCTCAGAAGATTTTACACAACAAAATTTACACGGCAAAATGTGCTCAATAAAGTTTACACAGCAAGGCGTGCTCAGTAAAATATAATCAACAAAGACTGTTCAGCAAAGTTTACACATCAAAGTGTGTTTATCGACGTTTACACAGCAAATTTTACACAGCAAAGTATATATAATAGATTATAGGGTTATAAGATGGAAGTTAGACAACTCATTATAGAATTGGAAAGTTGGGATAAAAAGGGTTAGGTCCCATAGAAATCAATAGCTTTGTGCTTAGATTCATTCTCTTTTTAAATCAGATGCTTGCATATTTCGTGCCCGGCATGCTTCATGTACAAGTTAGTATTAACATGTAAAACTTATGAGAAACAAAAGTCGTGAGAGAGAAATGAGATGATTTGTGATAGTTGAAGTCTGAGCTTCGAATAGGGCAGTTCGTTGGCTAGATTGTCTGTGAAACTATGTAGTTGTGTAATGTGATAGATTAGTGAAATAGAAAGGCAGTAGATGTTTTGTTGGCGACGAAGTCTGTGGACATCAGTAGTTGCTTGGAACTTATACTATGTTGTCTTGAGTTGCAATTTCGTCCTATCATGTCTTTTTTGACTATTTTATGCCATTGTTATACCCGTCACATCTTTCATCGTCATCGTCACCCCGTGCATCAATAAAGTCTTCATAACTAAATATTGCTGCTACTGTGCTGCTATTTGCAACTGAAAGCATGATCTTTCCTGGGAAAGTAAGTCTGTGAAGCGAGTAGTAAAACAGACGTAGGAAGAGATTGAGCTCAACTGTAGTTGACAGAGTAAAATCTCGACTCTTAAGTGAAGTAAAGTTAGTATTAACTAGTAACAGAAGAGCAGATCATATATCTTGAGAAAAGCAGAAGTAGTATCCAATGTGTGAACATAACATTTCCACAGTATTACATGTTGCAACCAAATCAAAAGAGCATAATTATAGAGTAGGAAATTATACATTACAACAAGTGTGACAGTTTTATATGAGAGAGAGTTCAGGCAAAAGGTGAGTACTATTTTATATGCTCAGTAAAGTATTATCAGCAAATAGTGTTCAGCAAATTTTACACAGCAAAATGTCGTCTCAAAGTACACAACAAAGTTTCTTCTCAAAGTACACAGAAAAGTGTCCTCTCAAAGTACACAGCAAAGTGTCCTCTCAAAGTACACAACAAAGTGTCCTCTCAAAGTACACAAAAAGTGTCCTTTCAAAGTACACAGAAAAGTGTCCTCTAAAGTACACAACAAAGTGTCCTCTCAAAGTACACAGCATAGTGTCCTCTCAAAGTACACAGCATAGTGTCCTCTCAATGTACACAACAAAATGTGCTCAGCAAAGATAAGAAACTTTGAGTGGACTCTCGTTCAGAAAAAAAAACAGAAATGTTTTGAAAAGACAGAATTAAACAGAAAGCAGACAGATATAGACAGAAAACAAATAAAAAAGTCTGATCAATAAGGACACATAAAAGAACGCAGTAATCGCGAGGAACGAAAAAAAGTAGTGAAAAAATACTTCATAAGGAACGAATATGATCTGAAAGTACCGATAAAAAAATTTTCCTCTATGTTTTCACATAAAGACAACACATATAAGACTGATAAATATTTCTTTTTTTTTAAATCTCAAACTACCCTGAAAAGCTGAAAAAAATGGGGATAAAAATCAAGATTTTGAAAACATGAACCAGTAGACGCTGTGGCTGATAGCAAAAAATGTGAACCGAGAAATCACAGTGGCTCCAGGAAACTACTGAGGTCCTTTCAAGCTCCAAAACATTAGATCGATGAGATCTCTTCTAGGCTTTCTAGAACTCGCCAAACCGTTAGTTGTATATCTTTCTTTGTGTTCCTTTCCCAGGCGCTTTCTTTTGTATTTTATCTGTCAGTCTGTCCGTCCGGCCGTCCGTCCGTCCGTCTGTCTGTCTGTCTATCTATTCATTGAACGGGTCTTTTAGTATTCCAGAGCTTTGTTTTTAATTAACTGTTTCTGATTTGTCTGTATCTCACATTTTCTGTCTGACTTGATGTCGTTATTCCTCTTTGCTATGCCTCACTCACTCACTTTTTCCTCTCTCTCTCTCGTTCTCTTTCTCTTTTTCTCTCTCTCTCTCTTTCTCTCTCTCTTTCTCTCTTTCTCTTTCTCTTGCCCAATTCTTTACCCTTTAAAAATAAAGATCATTCATTCATTCATTCATTCTCTCTCTTTCTCTTTATCTCTCTCTCTCTATCTGTCTCTCGCTTCGCCGGTCCAATCCATTCAAGAATCTCCGAATACCCATTGTTACAGTCACAGTCTGTCTCCTTTAACCTCTTTTCCTTTATTTCTCTCTTCATTTGTTTACTCCAAAGTCTCAAAAGTTTTCTCCTACATTGTTTCTTCACCACTGTCTTTGTAAGCCCCTGGATCTTGTCCTATCCAACTCCTGCATGCGATTATGGTCTGAAGACTCTTCCATTTTTTTCTACATCACCTTTTCATCGGATCTGCTGGCTTTCAGAGTGGAGATGCTTGGTGTTGCTCAAACAAACTACAGATTTCTCTGTTGTTTCTTTTTCTCTAAGCTCCATTGTTGTATTCTCTGATGGGATCAGAGCTTCTGCTTAAGACTCTGATCACAAAGCATTGTATTTGTTTTTCATTTATGTTTGTTGTACTGCATATTCCAGAGCTATACGACAATCCTGGTCTTATATTGGTCTATATAGTGACCTTATAGCAGTCTATATAGTGGTCTATATGACCTTCCGGGTTAATATTGTGGATTCAAATTCGTGTTGTAGAGCATTGCAGATTTCATTTCCTCTCATTTGGTGCAGCTGTGGGAAACTGTTGCCAGTTATTTATAACTCTCTGTTTTATGATTTACATGCTGTCTGTTTCTAGATGTTGCCTGTTGCCAACCTTAATATTTTTTTCTGTTTGCTGTCTTGGTTGATTGTTAAGCCTGTTTTTCTTTCTGTTTGCTGTTCTTGGCTGATTGTTAGGCCCATTCTTCTTTCTGTTTGCTGTCTTGGCTGATTGTTAAGCCTGTTTTTCTTTCTGTTTGCTGTCTTGGCTGATTGTTAAGCCTGTTTTTCTTTCTGTTTGCTGTCTTGGCTGATTGTTAAGCCTGTTTTTCTTTCTGTTTGCTGTCTTGGCTGATTGTTAAGCCTGTTTTTCGTTCTGTTTGCTGTCTTGGCTGATTGTTAAGCCCATGTTTTCTTTCTGTTTGCTGTCTTGGCTGATTGTTAAGCCTGTTTTCTTTATGCTTCCTTCGTGAGTAGAAACATTTCTGAGACGTGTTGCCCTGCTCTGCCGACTAGACCAGTCTCATCCGCACACGAATATATTTCTATGTTTCACTTGATGCTATTTCTTCTTTTAATGTCCTTATTATCTTATCCAGGACAAGATTAAAGCAGTGTTTCCCAACCTTTGTTTGGATCCTAACCTCCCACACCCCCCCCCCAAGCCTTAAAGAGTTTGATGCCTCCACCCTTTCCCCACTGGGCCCTTCCCCATAACATAACAGTCAACCAAGTTCTGAAAATGTGTAATGAAAACATATTCTAACTGCCCCCCTCCAAAAAAAAAAAATCACCCCCCCCTCCTGTAAGCTTACATTCCACGTTGAGAAACACTGAGTTAAAAGTTCTGGACAGAGGAAACCGCTTATTGGTTTCCCTTTATGTACTACTATATTGTGTGTGTCTTGTACATGATAATATGTTCAGTTTTATCACGTTTGCGTGTATGCCAAACTGCTGCTTAATTTTCCATAGACTGTTTGTGCCGTCATAAAGTCAAGGGAAACAATTCTTGTCCATACTCCTGGTTTTTATCAGCCTTTCGTCCAAGCAAGAACATCTGGTCTTTTGTTAAATCCGTTCTATCTGAAATCTGCCAGGCAGTCAGTCTCCCAACAGCTATTCCACAGAAATTTTGACCTTCTACCTTTCATATTTAAACAAGACACGAATGCTTGCACCGGTGCAATACCTCTACAGTTTCTGCATCCACTTTCATCTCCCTTTTTGAAGACTGATAGTGTAACGAAATCCTTCTATTCTTTTGTTAGTTTCTCTTCTTCTTAAACTTGTTGTATCAGTATACCTTTTCTATGTAATGTTTTGTCACCATTGTCTTACATAAACTCAACAAGTCCATCAGCGCCGGTTGTTTTGTTGTTCTAGGGATATCTTTTGTAAGCTTTATATTACTTCAGCAAACTCCAGTGCCTCTATTTGTCGTTCTGAAGTTCGTAACACTTTTCATGGGAAGATACGCCCAGCTTCCTCCACGCTCTATTCTGGATGAAAAAGTGCAAAAAGAACTAACAACCAGCCACAGTGGCCCAAACTCCGGACTAGAAAAGCGATAGTTTATTTAACAAAACCAATGAGCCTCGCTACAAACTTTGATACGATCAAACATCCATGTTTGTTCAAAGGCTAGGGCATGATTGCAAAGTATTGATCGACTGCCAGAACTGAGACCCAATGTGCAGGAGGTGTTGTATGGTGAATTTGATTTTACAGCTCTCTTGACTGGTCTAACAGAGACAATTTTTATATTGTGCTTACTTATAGGATTAAATCTCTGATTTTTCCACCTACCTCCACCTCTCCGTTCATTGTCCACCCCCCCCCCCTCCTTACGGACCTGGTCTATCTGATTATCTGTCCTGTTAAATCTTTCACTATTACTGCTTTATTGCAATGGTCCTCAGACAGTTTCAAGTCGGGGAACCTCGAAGCCAGAATATATTTGGGGCCCCACCTTCATTTCTTACGCTCTCGCATCTGTTCGTGCTAAATGCAAAAAATCCTTTACGCATTTCTACTGTTCTACATAATATAGATATCACACATAGATCCTTATCTAGTGTTCTACATAATATAGACATCACACGCAGAGCCTCGTCTAGTGTTCTACATAATATAGATATCACACGCATAGCCTCCTCTAGTGTTCTACATAATATAGATATCACACACAGACCCTTATCTAGTGTTCTACATAATATAGACATCACACGCAGAGCCTCGTCTAGTGTTCTACATAATATAAACATCACACGCAGAGGCTCGTCTAGTGTTCTACATAATATAGATATCACACGTAGACCCTTATCTAGTGTTCTACATATCATAGACATCACACGGAGACTTTTATCTAGTGTTCTGCATAATACAGACATCACACGTGGATTTTTATCTAGTACTCTACAGAATATAGACATCACACGTATAATCTTATCTAGTGTTCTACATAATATAGACATCACACGCAGAGCCTCGTCTAGTGTTCTACATAATATAGATATCACACGTAGACCCTTATCTAGTGTTCTACATAATATAGACATCACACGCAGAGCCTCATCTAGTGTTATACATAATATAGATATCACACATAGACCCTTATCTAGTGTTCTACATATCATAGACATCACACGGAGACTTTTAGCTAGTGTTCTGTATAATACAGACATTACACGTGGACTTTTATCTAGTACTCTACAGAATATAGACATCACACGTAGAATCTTATCTAGTGTTCTACATAATAGATATCACACGTAGACCCTTATATAGTGTTCTACATAATATAGACATCACACATAGACCCTTCTCCTTAACAACCAAGGGCCAATTGATGGCAGTGAAGCACTTAATGATGTACGTTTTGTTTCTCATCATGTATTACCGTCTTGATATCTGCTTACGTTAGTTCTAGTACTGTCAGCAGAAATGTCAAGTTTTTTTTAGAATTTTACTGACGATCTTTGGATAAGCACAACACCAGCATTTAACCTCTTCTAATATCTTAGCAATATCAACATTTGAATCTACTGATGTTTTAGTAACACCAACATTTGAATCTACTGATTTTTTTAAAGAACGCCAACATTGGAATCTACTGCTTTTAGCAACACCAACATTTGAATACACTGATTTTTAGCATCGCCAACAGCGGAATTTACTGATATTTTAGTTACAGCAACATTTGAATCTATTGATGTTTTATCAACACCAACGTTTGAATCTACTGGTTCTTTTTAAGTAACACCACATTTAGTACCACTAACATTAGAGAAACATCAACATTTGAACACTAACAACATTTTAGCAACACCAACAATTTGAGCATCATCAACATTTCAGCAGCTCCCTCCAACATTTCAGCCTACCAACATTTCAGCCATTTAATCATCAACAATGCACACTTTAGACTAAAATTATAGCCGGACCTGTATGACGCTAACAACATGACTTAAAACATGGCGACTATGTAAACTTTCTCAGATGTAACTCTATGAAAACTGCGCTCATAAATTACATTAAAGAAATAACAGGTATCACGACTTTGATTTATAGTTATATTTGAGGCAAATATTCAGTGAATGTTCATTCATCTCATCATGTAGCTTTCATACCTTGCTAGTATATACAGAACTGGGTTTGTGTGTTTCAGAAGAAGCATAAGCAGCTGTTACATAATAAACTACCATATCTTGTGACGGCAGTAAAAACGCTCATATCTGAAAGTGGATTAACTCTCTGGGGAAATAGTGCAAAGAAGAAGACTACTAGAACTAATCAATACGTTTTCTGACATTAAGCAAAGACTTTTAACTGATTGAAACCCTCCCACATTTTTTATCACTAATGCCAAAACAAAAATGACGCCCGTTTGTATGAGTATCATGATACTGATAGCCAATAATACATACTGTTCATAATTGCAGTTTCATTAAATTTCAATAAATGCTTTTCATTTCTATTCCGGTAAATTAAACCTATAGCGAACTATAGCTATTTATGCGCCTAATAAGAAATACAGTTTGTTGAATAACATCAATACATCGATTACAGAAGAAAAGAATTCAAGGACTGTATCATTAAATGTACTTTAAAAGTGGCTTAAATTCGCAAACATTAACTCAAAAGCGAAAATCAAAGTAACTTCCGGTATCACTAGAAAAGACTTTGATATGCCCACCACCATTGACAGTGAGTTAATACTGGTGCACTGAATCACTTTCATACAGCGAGTTAATTGGTACACTGAATCACTTTTATACAGCGAGTTAATTGGTACACTGAATCACTTTTATACAATGAGTTAATTGGTACACTGAATCACTTTTATACAATGAGTTAATTGGTACACTGAATCACTTTTATACAGTGAGTTAACTGGTATACTGAATCACTTTTATACAGTGAGTTAACTGGTACACTGAATCATTTTTATAAAGCAGTGAGTTTTATTTATATCGTTTAGCTGAATAGTTTAGCTAGGCAAGACGGGACAACAAATATTTACAAAGTTTATGTGCAGCAAATATAACGAGTTATTTTCAAGTCTGCGTGCATTAGAAGGCTTGGTCTTTTTTTAATAATGAAAGTAATTTAACAAATGATTACTACTTTAGCATTACATTAACAATTAACGCTAATTTTTAAGGTATTCTTTGCATATACTTCATCGTACAGCTAGAACCTATGGCGCTTCTATCACACACTTTCAACAAACATATCACACCGATATAGGAAAGTTCATGCTGCAATATTCATAAACTAAGAAAAGACTTTCTTTGATCCCAAGGTTCATGGTATGTTGTATAAAATTATTCTTAAACTTGTATACGGGTGTATAAAATGCACATGAAAATAAGAGTGGAAATATATGCACTACGTATACAGTTATCAATAAATATAATATGTATGAACTTAAAAATAGATATCACATGCATAAAATTATAAGTTATATGACAGATATAAACTTACAAACACAAATAACATCCATAAACTTATAAATTGATGCAACGTGTATAAAATTATCACCAAATATAACATGTATTAAATTATCACCAAATATAACATGTATAAAATTAACACTAAATATAACATGTATAAAATTATCACAAAATATCGTATGTATAAAATTATCAATAAATGTAACATGTACAAAAGTATGAATAAATGCAAGAATTTATAAAATTATCAATAAATGCACTACACATACAATATAAACATTTATGAATATACGAGGGGCGCCAGAAAGTAATGCACCACATCGTTTTACTCAAGAGCTGTTTATTCAAAAAGCATGACATTTATACACAATATATATGGATATGTCATGTAAACATCGTTATTATTCAACATAATCCCCATCAATTTGTACGGCTTTACACCAGTGCGAAATAAATGCATGTATTCCTACCCCTTACCAGATTTTCTCTTAATTATGTAGCCATTTCTTCGTCATCTTCAAATCTTACCCCTCGGAGTGCATCTTTAAGTGGGTGCCAAATCAGGACTATAGGGAGATGGGGTAGTACAGTCCAACCCAATTTGGTGATTGCTTCCCGTGTTGCCAGAATTGTGTGAGGGCGTGTATTGTCGTGAAGGAGAAGCAAGTCTGCTGGATTCTTATGCGGCCGAACTCTGCGAAAACGTTGATTGCGTTTTTTCAATGTCTTAATGTAAGTTTGCGAATTGATTGTCTCTCCTCTTGGCATAACATCCACAAGAATCACACTTTCAGTGTCCCAAAAGACAGTGATCATGACCTTTTCAGCCGAAAGAGTTGTCTTGAATTTCTTTCTGAGTGATTGCGGATGATGCCACTCCATTGACTGTCTTTTTGTCTCAGATTCAAAATGATGTGCCCAGGTTTCGTCACCTGTTACGATCTTAGCCAAAAAGTTCTCTCCCTCAGCATTGAAACGCTCCAACATTTCATAAGAAATTGCTTTCCTGTGCAATCGATGTTTATTTGTGAGAATTCGAGGAACCAATCTTGCGCAAACCTAGAAAATCGTAAAGATTTTATAACTGAATTTGCACTACCATTGCTGACTGGCAGCTTTAAGGCCAGCTGTTGAGTAGTGATACGCCTACCAGTAAGAATAAGGCCGTCAGCGCATTTCAACATTTCTGCCTTGGTAGCTGTGGCAGGACGTCCACAGCGCGGCCGATCATGCAACTCCTTATCTCTACTTATTGATTCTTTGATTCTCTGAACCCAGCGACTGACTGTACTCCTGTCGACTGCAGAAGTTCCATACACATCACACAGACGCTTGTGAATGTTCACAAAGGTTTCCTTCTCTGCAACGAGAAATTCTATCACAATTCGCTGCTTATATTGCAAGTTGCTAACACGCTCTATTTCAACGGTTAGGGCAGCCATACTCTTTGGCCGGTTGTGGTGAAATTCGGTTCACACATTCGGCACATGCCATATTTAAAGTATGCAAAATTTCACTCTTCTATCTTCATTATTAGCTGAAGAAAACTATGCGGTGCATTACTTTCTGAACGCCCCTCGTATTGTAACATTACTATACTCACCTTTGCCATTGATCCAGTTGGAGCTAGCCAGGGCTGACAGAATAAATATCATGGCGGACATATGGGCGAAAACTCCAAAAAGGCGAAATGGTCGCCACAGTTTCGCCTCCCTCAAGTAATATTCCTCGCCAAACTTCCGAACATCCGAGCTGTTCTGTCTGGTCTTGAACTTCAAAAAATTCTTCATGCTTGTCATAATAATTGGTTCTGATTGGTCGCTGTCAGTCAGTGTCGGGATACGTCTGTTGTAGTAGCCAGAGTGCCACGACTGGCTAAAACCTTTCTTCTATAGAAATGTTCAGAATGTATGATACCTTAGATAAGTTTCTTTGCAACAGATTCATGATTGCGACTGTATTAGTTGCTTTACATACACAACCCACGTGAAGTTCTTGAGTTTAGTTCAAAACACCACTGAGTTTTTCACAGCGCACTACAAAAAGTAATCTTACTGATGTAACAATTTTTTTTAAAATAGGAAACAACGAGTCTTTCGTACGGTAAAGTAAGAGAATACAATTTTGTAGGATTAGACCTCGAAAAAATCGTAGACAAAGCACTTTAGTGAGACGTGAGAGAAAGAAAAATCACACGAGAAATACCTGGGATTCGAACCACGGACTACGGTAGGACGAGCAGCCGTCTAGCCATGAGAGAACTACTAGTCCCTTAGTACGCTTTTCTCTCATGGCTAGTTTTAAATGTTACATCGAGCCAATTTAGTTTTATAGGCGTGAAGCATGGTCCACGAATAAGAGAGTACAGCGAGAAATGGAGGCTCTAGCAATGTGGTTCATAAGAAGGATGTGTTGAAGGTATCATGAACAGCTAAGAAAACCAACGAAGAGGTCTTAAGAGAGGCTGGAGTTAAAGAGCAAATTACAGCAAAAATCAGAGGCAGACAAGCGAGATTTGTAGGATATTTTCTGAGAAGAGGAAAATTGGAACACATTGTGGCAACTGGAAAAATTGAAGGGAGAAGAGACAGAGGAAGACAGAGAAAGACGTTACTGGATGGGCTGTCGGTGTGACTAGAAAGAAAGTCACCGGCGGATCTCATAATCAAGTCTAAAGGCAGGGAACTGTGGAGAGAAATGATCGCCTACGCCACACGGCACGACACTTGATTGATTGATTAGCTGTACTCTCATGCGACGGTGTGTTCACTTATTAAAAAATAGCAATAATTCTGTTACATCTTCTTCTTCTTCTTCTTCGTTCGCTTCTGCCACCAAGACCGCCCCGTGATCCTACTGAATTTACTCCTGTGGTCCTCGATAGGTCCCGTGATCCCCAAAAGGACCACACGAGATCCCCGAGAGGACCACAAGAGGTTTAGAGTATCACAGGGCTTAAGCCTGTATTCTCGGTTGGTCGCAGAAGCGGGATTGCGTGACATCGTGGTTTTCGTTGCACCAGTTTAATCTAGAGTTGGACTTTCTCACCGGAAAACCTCGACGTGTTTTGGATATCAGTATATCACCGCCGGGTGATAGGTGGTTGCCCATCAAGTCCAGAATTGGACTTTCTCACCGGAAAACCTCCGCGTGATTAGGATACGCATACATCCCCGCCGGGCGAGAAGTGATTGCCTATCTAGACTGCACGGGTGTCTCCGACTTCAATATTTTGTGGTCGTGGGCGCTACCCTTCCTAGATGTGACCATGACGGAGCTTTTGTCTAGGAGGACGAATCTTTGCCAGTAGTAAGTTTCACCCCTGGGTTGAGCCGGTTTAGGCATATTATCCCAGTATGGGCGCGTTTAGGACGTGTTGACCTCTAGAGCGGAGGTACCGTGTCATGGGTAGTCATTAAGTTTCACCCCTGGGTTAAGCCGGTTTGGGCATATTTCACCAGTATGGGTGTATATCGGACGTGGCCGGCCTCTAGAGCAGAGGTGCCGTAGTATGGGTAGCTTTCGCTGCGAGATTACTGGACATACCGTTAAAACTTCACTTTATCCTTTCCATCACATTGTCACAGCAGTGCCGCCCGGCAACCCTAGTCGCATTTTCGTATTTTCTTCTTTGGCTGGGAGAAGTTTCGCTCCACGCGCGACAGCCGAAGAATCTCGCCAGCAGTGTCTTAGTTTAACCCCTGGGTTAAGCCGATTTAGACAATCTGCTCCAATATTGGTGTTTATATGACGTAGCCGGCCTCTAGAGCTGAGGCGCCGTGCTTTGAGTAGTCTTGACCTCGAAACTACTGGTTACTTCACTTACTCCTTCATCTTTTCCACGACAGCGCTGCGCAGAAACCCTAATCGTATTTTTCTTCATTGGCAGGAGGAGTTTCACTCTACCCACGGCAGCTGAAGAATTTCGCCAACAGCGAATCTGTTACATATTTATGTCAGCAATACATCGTGCCTTCTTACTCTTAATATATGGGTTAATTACAGTCAGACTTACAGACGTAAGGGCAGACAAACATACTGACTAACATACTGACAGGTTAACATAGACAGAGAGACAGACAGACTGACGGATAGATGGATGGATGGACGGACGGACGGACAGACGGACGGACGGACAGACAGATAAGATAGATAGATAGATAGATAGATAGATAGATAGATAGATAGATAGATAGATAGATAGATAGATAGATAGATAGATAGATAGATAGATAGATAGATAGATAGATAGATAGATAGATAGATAGATAGATAGACAGACAGATAGATGTGTCTTTTATAAGAAATGTTCAATAAAGTAATCTATGTTGATATATTAATACAATGCTGCTTGAAAAAAGGGTATTTCCGTGGTATTTTTTTATACATAGTTTCGTGTTGTCTTCTCGTTATTTCAAGAGGAAAATTCTTACGAAAGGGAATAGATAATATTTTCAAAGTATTATTAGTCCACCTACTTCATGTGATTGCATAACATTCCTGATCAGTACCAATCTATTCATTTCTCGTTACAGAATGAAAGGGAAAAAATCCGATTTCTACTAAGGAACCACGGACTGTCAGAGCGACGATCATTTTGGTAATTGTCGTTTGCTAAGTCCAATAACTGCTACTCGACATTAATGCAGAATGTAGAAGCCACAAATGACCGCTGTCCACCTCGATATACTTGCAGTCGGACCACACAAATTGCATGCAGCAGAACGGAGATTTTACAGTTTGCTGCTGAGTGCTCAAAATTTAAAACAGAGGAGAAAGAAAGTATAATTAACGCATCTTTTACTCCGCATACTGTATCAAGGTATAATTTGTCAACATAATTTGTTCACCAATTAGTCTGGTCATTGGTGTCCTCAGTGTTTATAGCAGTGTTTCCCAAGATTGACAGAGGAGAAGATCCCCGGGGTGGCGGGGGCGGCAGGAGAATGCAGATCCAACTGAGGTGCGCTAGGGATGATAACCTGGATGGCAAAGAGAGGCAGATTGAAAGAACGTGAGAAACACTGTTTTATGAATAAATATTTCCAGCCATTTTTTTCTCAGACCAGACTTTACAAATGCTATAGCGGCCAAATATCTCTCGCCTGAACGTGATAATGTGCTTGCCAGCAACAAAACACCAGTGACAGTTACGTTATTTCTTATGCAAAAATACACGGGTAAATCTTAATACATACTTGTCTTGAGTATTATGTTTAACCCGCAGATTAAGGTTAATCATTACTAACATCTTCATATGTTAATTCATGTTCAAACTAATTCAAAATTTCTCCGTGCTGTCAGACTAAAGTCTATTCTGTACATTTAAGCGGAAACATATTTAGGCCCGAATCCACCTATTCTGCCGGATTGCTCCCCTCCCCTCATATTTTTGCCGGCTTCCTGTGGGGGGAAGGGGGGGAGGGGGTAGAGAAATGAGCCAAGATAAAGAAATGGACACACATAAATTTGAAGAATCAGATTTCTTCATTGCCGCGATATTTAAAGTTATACTCACGTAACATACATTTTCATCATCAGATTCACCCAGTTTTGTTTTTTTTTAAAGTCAAATATTTTCTTAGAAGTTTTCTAAAATTTGAAACGAAGCCAATAGAAGGACATGCTATAAACTTGACAAGCAGACAACAGACAGACATGCTATAAACTTCTTTTACGATGGTGAAACTCGGTGAGGATAGGGAAACTATAGATTCCACCATATTAACAGATCTTGATAGTAGAATGTTAGTTCTGGAAATGTAAGCGCTGAAGGAGATTCTGCATATGTCGTGGTGTCATGGACAACCAAGAAAAATATGTGAGTTTCTCCGTGCAAATGTCAAAGCTACCGCCATTTCCCAATATACATATTGCTCTTTGCATATCACTGACCATAACAATCACTTGAGGGTCTGATAAAGGGAGTTTTTCTAAACTCAAATGAATAAAAAAACGTACATGAGGTAAGCACTGCTGCAAGAACGACTGACTAGCTGGGCAATGTTATCACTAGAATGTCAAGATTTACCAGCTTTAAATAATTAACATTAATAATACTCTTGACATAATGACCCTGATTATCATGTAGAAAATTACTAACGTAAAAATAAGAAATGGCCCCGCAATTTTGTCTCGAAATGGGGGCCCCCAAGCTTGCTAAGGGCCCACTTCCCTCATTTTCCGATCTTACGTCATCTCATCATGATAGTCTGCCTGCAAATGATATACAACTATCGCTCCTCTTTACTCCCACAGTCAGTCTAGCAAACCTGCTTCTTGTTTGTCTGTTGATAATGTCCACTTATCATTGCATCACTGTCTACTCCGTCTTCTTTTGCTTGAAATTCCCCCCCCCCCCAAACCACGATGTTTTTTTTTTAAATTACCGCTTTATGGATTTAATTATTGCGTTATGATTTGTATTACTGTATTATGCTTCTTAATAAGACGAAATTATTTTGTCCTATATGTAAGTGAGTGTGCAACTGCACGGCCGGATGTGTTTTTTTTTCCTCTCTCAGATTACAGACGCGTATCAGACATTTTACGTGTAATCTGTAATCAGAGACTGGCATCGTTACACTCGGGACGCTCACATAACCACCCTGCCTCCTCCCACCTCAACACCCATGGAAGCGAGTGCCTTCTGATTGTTCCTGTCACACACACTGGTGTGTGTGATGGTTAGCCTACCACGCAAGATGGACTGTCTGCAACTTTCCTTGTTTTGTTTTACTTTTTCCGAGCTCTAACATTCTCCTTCTGCATGGCCAAAGCTATCTAAAACAGCCCCTCATTCCGCATGGCCAAGGCTATCTAAAACAGCCCCTCCTTCCGCATGGCCAAAGCTATCTAAAACAGCCCCTCCTTCCGCATGGCCAAAGCTACCTAAAGCAGTCCCTCCTTCTGCATGGCCAAAGCTATCTAAAGCAGCCCCTCCTTCTGCATGGCCAAAGCTCTCTAAAACAGACCCTCTTTCTGCATGGCCAAAGCTATCTAAAATAGCCCCCGATTTGCATGGGCAAAGCTATCTAAAACAACCCTCATTCTGCAGTCCTTGCAATGTCCATCTTTATCCAGTCTCTGAGTACTTTCGACATTTGCCATTTTGCCAGCGTGTCCAAGGTATCTACCAAAACCTGTTATAACTTGTGTATGTCTTTAAGATACAAGCATAATTTTACAGATAAATTATTTTCTCTTTTTTCATAAGAAAATAGACGAAGAAATCAATATGGCCGAAGCTGGTTTTAGACAAGGAACAAGAGATCATATATTCCATATAAGGTTAATAATAGAAAAATGCAGACAATTTAATGACTATTCAAAGGCATCTGATTGTGTACAATACCAGAAACAATGGGAAATAATGGAAAAAATGGGATTTCCAACACATTTGATACAATTAACATCACTGCTGTATCTAGACCAACAAGCAGCAGTGAGAATAAATGGTGAAACAACAACTTGGTTTGACATAAAACAAGGACTTCGTCAGAGGTGCATATTGTCACCTTAATTCTTTAACTTGTATACTGAAAATATAATGAGGAATGTTAGAGAAGATGTAAACAAAGAATATTACGATGCCATAAATATTGGAGGTTATGAAATATCAGAGATTAGATATGTTGATGACACAATATTACTTTCCACAACGCACAAAGGAATGGAAAAACTAATTGTGTCAGTCCGTAAGAATAGTGAAGAGCAAAACCTTTATCTTAATGCGGAGAAAATCAAATTGATGACAATTGACAGAACAAATAAGGTAGCTGAAATATATATCAATGGGGACAAATTGGAAGAAGTTGAGAGTTTTGAATATCTTGGATCATTACTAACTAATAATGTGGACACAATGAAGGAAATTAAAAGGAGGACATCTATCGCTCTTCTTAAAGTAAAATAACTAAAGAATCTGTGGAGAGGAACAGACAAAGCTACAAAAATATGATTTTAAGAGCATGCATCTTTCCCATCGCAACATACGCCTATGAGACCTGGACACTTAACAAAAAGCTGAGGAACATGTAAATGCTTTGAATGTAAATGCTACAGAAGAGTTCTTCAAATATCATGAACACAAAAAAGAAATATATCCATACTACAAGAACTTAATATTGAAGAAGGCCGGTTAGTAAAGAGAATTAAAGAGAGAAAACTTTTGAAAAAATATTTTTGACATATTAAACGTCATGATAATCTAGAGAAGATTGTCTTGGAAGGGTACATAATGGGAAAAATAAAAAGAGGATGACCAAAGCGAAGATGGCTGCAAGACATCGTTGAAGATCTGCAAATGGATGCATTAGCAGCAGGCCATCTTGCTCACAACCGAGAGGTATATAAGAGAGCTGTTAGGGAGGCAAAGTTCCGCAAGGGACATGCATATGAATGAATGAATGAATGATTCTCTCTGTAGGCTGGTAAGTGATTTTTGATAAAGAAATCTGTATAGAGGTCAAAAGATGTTAAAAACTTCTGAATTCAGACTTAAACAAAGAGAACAAAACCTGCACTGTCGACCGCAAGCTTTCCACTGTGACTTCAGTCATAGCACAAAGATAGTAATGTTAGGCGAGAGGAAATGTGGGTAAAATCCTCGTCTCCAGGCCATTAAGGCGTACTAGGGATACAATGTTAGGCCCATATTTCCAGGACCTTCGGCACATGAAAGTCTGATGTGGTCTGTATCACGCCTGGCCGCATTTACCTTCCCAGATTTCTCTACCACCCACTTTTAGAGGCTGGGGGAACCCCGGGGCTTTTTTTTGGTGTGGTGATACCAGAAAATAATCCCTACTTGCTGGGAATTGAACCCGGTACCATCGGATTAGTAGACTGAACGCTTAAACTAGGAAACCAACAAAAACATCAGAGAATAATCAGCTGCATATCTGTCTACAATGTATAAGTCTTGCTACAATGTGTAGTATTTGCTACAATGAAGAATATTTCCCGAGTTCTCATTATTCAGACTTCCATGTCTAACATAATCCCAGGCGCTGGATTCGAAACTGCCAGTTCTGAACACAGAATCCAGTACCAGTGGCCAGATCAATAGTTCCATGAGTGCAGTGTCCTATTAAATAAATGAATCGATATGTCCAGTGATCAAGAACCGTGATCATATGGCTATGTATGACCATATGATTGTGAAGAAAAATATTTTGAATATAAAGATCATGTACAAATTATATAATACAATAAATAGAACTATGTATAAGCATGTGTATGTAATTGTGCATGTAAATATACAGATGAATGTAGTGAATCATTTATAACTGTGTATATAAGAGAGAAAAAATAACGCTATGGCAATCATATTTCACAGAACGAACAAAAACTAACATACAAACATACAAAACTGAAATTAGAATGTACATTATTTTTAGTCTTGAAATGTTCTATTAAAGTTGAAAAATGTTAGGATCGTGTTCTATATAGTAGAATATCTGCAAACAGTAAGCTAGGGTTTTCTTCTAGTCTGATTGCTGAGGTAGTGATCGATGTATTTCCACGGTGGTGGAGCTTGGAGAGAAACGTAATTCTGAAATCCATTCTGAGAAATGAAGAAAGCTACCGTAGCTTACGCAACATCAAACATTTTGCCTGTGTGACAAAATCTTTACTACAGCATCACCATCAGATGCAAAAAATAAAGCTGAAAGCTACAGAAATATACAACGAAAAAAACTACACATGAAAGCAATAGAAATATACAACAACAAAAAAACTACACAAGATAACTACAGAGATGTATAACAAAACAAAACTACACATGACAGCTACAGAAATATACAACACCAACAAAACTACACACAAAAGCTAAAGAAATATTTTTAAAATTCGCATGAAAGCTACATAAACGTACAACAAAAAACTCCACATGAAAGCTACAGAAATGTACAAAAACAAAAAATTAACATGGAAGCTACAGATATATTTTTTAAAAAGTAAATTTAAAAGTTACAGACATATGCAACAAAAAAACTACATATGAAAATTACAGATATATATAAAAAACCTCCACATGAAAGCTACATAAATATACAACAACAAAAAACTACACATGAAAGCTACAGAAGTATACAACAACAAAAAATTACACATGAAAGCTACAGAAATATCATCTTACACCTTACATTCTTCCCGTGCCGTTAAACTCATATAAGGCACGCATGGTAGTTTCCAAACATTTCCTGTCTTCGGCGAGTTTTTCAATCTCATCAAGGGATGTTATGCCTACTGAACTGGCTTCTCTTAACAATGTCCTCTTTAGACTTTCACGTGGTCGATCTCTTTTTCTTCGGCCTGTTTTGTTCCGCTTGATAGCTTGTTTGGGGATCTTCTGATTGTTTCTTCTCATCGTATGATCGACATATGTCCATCTTCTTTTTCTGATCACCCATGAAACAGGTTGTTGTTTGCTCACCTGTCTTATCTCTGCGTTGCTCTTGAATTCGTTCCACTTTATACAGAGTCTTTTCCTGAGGCACTTGCTTTCGAAAGAGTTTAATTTTTTGTCTATTTCTTTAGATGATTTCTAGCTTTCACATTCATCAATGAGGGTGGATATTACATTTGAATTGAATAATCTTAATTTGTTTTTTGTGCTTATAACTTTTGAATGCCGTATGTTCTCAAAATTCTTGAAGGTCAATACTGCTTTTGCAATTCGAATTCTAACTTCCTTTCTGATGCCACCAATCCTGGTCTATGTAATTGCTGAGATATGCAAATTTGTTTACTTCTTTAACAGCTGTTCCTTTACGTATATTTTTTCCTTCGTGGTTAATGAGAAATTTCATTATTTTTGTTTATCCTTGTTAATTTCAATTCCTATTTTACTAGCCAGTGAAAACATGGTATCTGTTTTTTTTTCCTTGCATTGATTTCACATTGTCACTAATTAGAGTTATGTCACCTGCAAAATCAAGATCTTCTAGTTGGGTCCCATGTACAAAATCAATGCCCATTTTAGCTGTGAAGCATTTTTTCATTATGAAGTCTATGGCAATTTCAAAAAGCAATGGAGATAGTATACGTCCTTATTTCACGCTTGTTTCAATCTGAAATTATTCACTCATTCCTTCTTCTGTGTTGACCGCACAAACATATAGAGGTCTCTAATGACGTTGACAATCTTCGACGGTATTCCATATATTCTTAAAATTCTCCACAATGAATCTCTGTGTGTGCTATCAAATGCCTTTTTAAAGTCTATGAATTTCAGGATTAATGGTTTTTGCTTTTAAATAAGTTCTTCAACTATTATTCTTAGAGTAAAGATCTGGTCGAGACAGCTTCTCCCTTTTCGAAATCTTGCCTGTTTTTCTCTCATTGCAGCATCCACTATATCTTGAATTTTTATTCAGAATAACTTTGCAAACTTCTTTCTTATGGTAAGGTTACTCCTCTCCAGTTGTTGAATCGCTAAGGTTACTTTATATTTTAACTATGATTCCTTTTCTCCATTTAGAAGGGACCTTTTCTTCATTCCAGACTTTATTAAACATTCTCCGTAGTTGGTTCATGCTGTCAGTGTTAACAGCTTTTAACATTTCGGGTGTTATTTCATCTTCACCGGCAGCTTTGTTGTTATCCATTAGATTCACTGCTGTTTCAATTTCATGTAATGTAATTTCATCTAAGTTGACATTTATTTGTGGGACTGGTAAGTCAGCTTCAAGGTCTATTATTTCTTTTGGGTGTGGTTGATTAAGTATTTCTTGGATGTGTTCGGCCCATCTTTGCTTTTGGTCTTTACTTGATGTTAATAGTGTGCCAGTTTTGCTAAGGATTGGTCTTTCTTTGGATGCAATAGTACCTGTTAGCCACTTTTGTATGTTATATAGAGTTTTGCTGTCCCCTGTTTTTGCTGCCTTCTCTCCTTCTTTCGCCATGTTGTCCATGTATTCTATTTTATCCCTTTTAGCTGAACTTTTTACTTTATTGTCTAATTCTTTGTATGTTGTTTTGACAAATCTCTTCAAGATCTGTCTTGACAGTCAACATGGCTAATTTAGCTGCTCGTCTTTCATGTATAGATTTCCATGTGTTATCTGATATCCATGCTTTTCTACTTGTTTTAGCTGCTGTAATTATGGCTATGTAATTATGCCAGAAATATCTTAATAACAACAGCTAAAGACATAGTTCCAGTAAAGAAAACACAAAAAGAATGGGTGGATTACAGCAGGCACACTAAAATTGATAAAACAACGTAGAGAAATGAAGACGTAATGGAAAGTGACAAACAACAAAAAGGAATATAAATCTTTAACAAAAGAAGTACGAAGGAACGTAAGAAAAGACAAAAAACAATACATACAAGATTGTTGTGAAAGAATAGAAGGACATCAGAAGTGTGGAAGAGATAGTGAAATGTTATAAAGAAATGAAGACATTGACGAGAGATGTCACACTTAAGCTAAATGTAATTTTTGAAGAGATGGGGAATACTTTGACCGAGACAGAGGAAATTCTAGAAAGGTAGAAAGAATATTGTAGAGGAATGTATGAAACAACCGACTGTGAAAGCAGAAATCATCAGTGTAAATTATTAATGGAGGAGAAAGAACCCGAAACGACAATAGAAGGAGTTTTATGGGCAATAAAGAATCTGAAAAAAGGTAAATCACCTGGATGTGATGAGATAACAGCTGAATTTATTAAAGCAGGAGGAAAGGAATGTGCAACAATCTATCATGCACTATGTAAAAAAGATATGGCATTCAGGTATTTGGCCAAAAGAAAGGAAAAGAACTGTATTCATACCACTGCCAGAAAAGAGTAACCTGAAATTATGCACAGACTACAGAACTGTTGCGCTGAATAGTCATGCCAGTAAAATTC
Source organism: Achatina immaculata (assembly GCA_009760885.1). Classification (NCBI taxonomy): domain Eukaryota; kingdom Metazoa; phylum Mollusca; class Gastropoda; order Stylommatophora; family Achatinidae; genus Lissachatina; species Lissachatina immaculata. The sequence goes on from CM019696.1 coordinate 17,747,883, forward strand.
TGTTAAAAATCATAATTGGTAGACTTCGTAAGAAAATAGAAGAAGAAGTCAATATGATCCAAGCTGGTTTCAGACAAGGAAGAGGATCAAGAGATCATATATTCATATAAGATTAATAATAGAGAAATGCAGAGAATTTAATGTGAATCTATACTTAACTTTTATAGAGTACTCAAAGGGATTTGATTGTGTACACCACCAGAAACTTTGGGAAATAATAGAAAACGTGGGATTTCCAACACATTTGATACAATTAACAGCAGTGCTGTATCTATACCAACAGGCAGCAGTAGAAATAAATGGTGAAACAACAACTTTATTTGACATAAAACAAGGGGTCCGTCTGGGGTGGATATTGTTGCCTTATTTATTTAACTTGTATACTGAAAATATAATGAGGAATGTTAGAGAAGATGTAGACAAAGAATATTACGAAGCCATAACAACTGGAGATTATGAAATACAAGAGGTTAGATATGTTGATGACACAGTATTACTGTCCACATCACAAAAAGGAATGGAAAAACTAATTATGTCAGTCAGTAAGAACAGTGAAGAGCAAAACCTCTATCTTAATGCAAAGAAAACTAAATTGATGACAAGTAACAAAACAAAGAAGACAGTTGAAATATGTATTAGTGAGGACAAAATGGAAGAAGTTGATAGTTTTGAATATCTTGTATCACTACTAACTAATAATGGAGATATAATGAGATAAATTAAAAAGATGACATCTATCGCTCTTCAGAAAGTAAAACAACTAAAGAATCTGTGGAGAGGAACAGACAGAACTAAAAAATAAGATTTTTACGGGCATGCATCTTTCCCATCGTAACATATGCCTGTGAGACCTGGACACTTAACAAAACAGCCGAGAAACACATAAATGCCTTTGAATGTAAATGCTACAGAAGAGTTTTGTGGACACAAAAAAGAACAAACGTATCGATATTACAAGAAATTAATACTGAAGAAGCCCAGCTAGTAAAGAGGATTAAAGAGAGAAAACTGAAATAATTTGGACACATTAAATGTCATGATAATCTAGAGAAGACCGTATTGGAAGGATACATAATGGGAAAAAGAAAGAGAGGAAGGCCAAGACGAAGATGGCTGCAAGACATCGTTGATTATCTGCAAATGGATGCAACAGCAGCAGGCCATCTTGCTCAAAACCGAGAGGCCTACAGAAGTGCTGTTAGGGAGGCAAAGTTCCGCAAGGGACATGCAAATGAATGAATGAATGAATTATGGCTGTGCTGTAAGAATGCCATAATGCACCTATATCTGTCTTCTTTACCCCACTGAATGCAGCGAACTGTCTGGTAAGTTCTAGATTAAAATTAGTATCACAATGAAGCACTGCATTAAAGCTGTGATACGAAAAGGTATATACTACGAAAAAAAGTAGGAACAGCTTTATTACTAAACAAACACAAAGCTATGACGTTTCGGCGTTAGTTTTAATCACATAAACATAAACAGGACGAAGAAATAGAGAGACGAGATAAAGTATAGAATCACTTGAATCTTAGGTTAAAGAAATAATAAATAAATGAGATTAATTAACACTTAGGTCAGTCTTGGAAGAACACAAGTAAGCGTTGCCAATATTTAAAGATTTTTTTAACGTGACAACTGGCGCATTCCCAATATTGTATTGGCAACGCTTACTTGTGTTCTTCCAAGACTGTCTTCTCTAAATTCTTATGAAGTTTAATATATCCAAAATATTTACGTTTTCTCTGTTTAATTTCCTTACTAGCCAGACTTCTTCAATATTAAGTTCTTGTAGTATGGATGTATTTGTTCTTTTTGTATCCATAACATTTGAAGGACTCTTCTGTAGCATTTACATTCAATGCATTTATGTGTTTTTCAGCTGTTTTGTTAAGTGTCCAGGTCTCACAGCCATATGTTGCGATGGGAAAGATGCATGCTTTTAAAAATCTTATTTTTGTAGTTCTGTCTGTTCCTCTCCGAAGCTTCTTTAGTTGTTTTACTTTCTGAAGAGCGATAGATGTCCTCCTTTTAATTTCCCTCATTGTATTTCCATTGTTAGTTAGTAATGATCCAAGATATTCAAAACTCTCCACCTCGTCCAATTTTTCTACAGCAATATACAACAGCAACAACAAAAAAAAGCAGAACTAAAGCTGACAGCTGCAGAAATAACAACAAAAGCAAGCCACTTCTAAACTGCAAGTCCTGACCAATGCTTTTACGTTCTTATAATCCTGACCCGAAGAGCTCTTTATATATTAAGATCAATATTATTTATGCCATTATACCAGAAATAAACCAAGAGACGTAGGGAAAAAAAGCGCCGGGTTTCAGCTGAAAGTAACAGTACGCCTGCAGAAAGGTGAATCAATAAAAACGATAAACTGGACCCAGTGTGACTGATCATGACGGGAATACCAGTCACAGAAACGACCAGTTACCAGAGCTCATGGAAACAGACGGATGATAACATGAACTGAACTGAAACTAAGGCCCCTCTCATAAAGTGGCAGAGAAAGCTTTAGTATTATTATTTTTTGAAAACTTCTTCAGAACGGAAATTGTCTGCACTTCTTTTTTTTAATTTTGAATTAGTCGTGGACTGGCCTTCTTTGTTACTCTCAAATTTTTCTTTTGTCTTTGCTTCAATTGAGTGTCTGTTCTTTGCTTAGTTTAATGTCTGAAGGGGTTCTTCTTTTTTTCTTTCGCATTTATATCCACTATCATAATTCCATTATCTGATCTTTTAAAATCTATGTCCCGTAGGATTTGCATGCCTTAGAGTTGTGAAGTGTTAGTGCCTTCACACTACTAGGCCACTACAGCTCTTGGTTGCTATGGATAGCAGCACTTGTTTTCGCTGCCTTTGTTTTCCTAAGGAAACCACAGGTACTTGGCCCAGGGGCCGGTCGGTCTGAAAAAAAAACCAAAACAGAACATTTCACCCAAGTGCAGAATCGAACCAGGGGCTTTTTGTTCGGCACCCGACTTACGAAAAATGTATTATTTGTTAAAAACTCCTTACTTTTTGGATTACACTTAAATATCACCTTTCGCCTTAAAGTTTTCTTCTCTCACAGTTTCCCCCTCTCTATTCGTGTTTAAAAAGATTCTCCCTCGGAATCTCCAGACATGAACCACATACAGCCACTCATTCATGGCAACAGCCAAAAAGGAAACGGACAAGAGTATACCTAGAAGCCTAAAGCTCATGTACAAGACAACAGCAAAAAAGAACATGGATGAATGAAACAGCACAAGCTTTTCTGTCATGGTACCTGGGCAAGTTCGCTCTTGTCATCTCTTCATGTGTCAACGGTATTATAGTTGTCAGAAACATAGTACATATGTCAATTCAATTCAAGTGCTAACCGCGTGGCGTAGACGATCATTTCTCTCCACAATTCCCTAGCTTTTGCGTTGATTATGAGATCCGCCGGTGACTTTCTTCCTAGCCACACTGACAGCCCATCCAGTAACTTCTCTCTCTGTTTTCCTCTGTCTCTTCTTCTTTCAATTTTTCCAGTTGCTACAGTGTGTTCAAATTTTCCTCTTCTCAGGAAACGTCCTATAAATCTCGCTTGTCTGCCTCTGATCTTTGCTATAATTTGCTTTTTAACTCCAGCCTCTCTTAAGACTTCTTCATTGGTTTTCTTGGCTGTCCATGGTACCTTTATATAAACCACATCTCCATGGCCTCCATTTCTCGCTGTACTCTCTTATTCATAGACCATATGTAACCTGATATAAATGTTTTTCGACCACTTTCCCCTATTGTATGTTATACTTCTTCCGCACGATGATATTATGTTTATTTTTTACTTCTATGTGCATGTGTGTTCGTGTGTGTATATGTACTTTTGTTGCGGTAAATATTGTTAAAATATCATAAAAATTACCTACATAATGATACCTACACTAGAATTACCTACAGGAAGATACTCACACAAAAATTATCCACTGAATGAATCAACACTCACAGAAAATTATTCAAGGGCAGATAATCACACAAAGTTACTTAAGTTCCAGGGAAAAACAAAATAAATGTCTCATTTGACTTTTATAAACCAGTTTATGAAAACGTTTCTAGATTTTAGGAAGCGCAAAAATCATAAACTCCAAAGACAGATGATTTGTTTAACGTATATCATGGCGAGAAACAATGCTAACTTCTCAAATATAAGCTAAAAAAAATAGGATAAACCTGTAAATGGTTAAATAAAATGCAACAAAAACTACCACATAAAAAAAGAAAGAAAAAAAAAACTTTCCTTAACACTGATCTATGTCAGTGGTTCCCAATCAACAAACGTTCACGGACCCCTATACTGTGAGAAAGTTCCATATCTGTTTGGTAATCATGTGTTTTAAATGCAAAAGAATTTTTTCCAAAAAAAAATGTGGGTAACCTTTAATAAGTAAACGCTACACAGTATAAACTTCGTAGATTTTCAAAATGACAGTAATGTAGTTGAGAAAAGGAAATAGACAGCAACAACGTTCCTATTTTTTCTAACAAACAACAGAATATGAAATGTATGACAGCTAACCAACCTGAATAATGATGAGAGAAATCATGCCTCTCTTTATTCCGAACAATTCCTTTCACGTCGTGGAAAAAAAAAGTTCTTTCCTCTATACGGGATTCGCCGAAAATCGGTTGTTAAATAATTCACAGGGAACATTTTAAACCAAAAAAAGGACCCTATGTTTTGTCACCGACCTCCACGGCAGGTTCCGAGGACCACCAGTTGGGAACCACTGATCTATGTCAACTCCATAACATCCTCTATTTTTTTTATGCTAGAAATGAAATGTGTTCTGGATTAAAGCTCTATGTTCTTAATAAAACATTACTAGTATCACGAGTTTCGACTTTCGGCCAAACAGAAGAGCAAAGGAATACTGTTAAGCGTATTAGAAGAAACTAAATGGAGACTGGAAACACACAAGAAAGAAAAAAGCTGGATATGTTATGGTGAAATTAAACTTTCGTCAAAAGTTAAGTAATTACTAGTTCATTTTGTCATGGTCTTAATATCACACTCAAAGATAACAGTCAAGTACTCGTGTATTTAGTGCTGGTCATAATATCACACTCAAAGATAACAGTCAAGTACTGGTGTATTTAGTGCTGGTCATAATATCACACTCAAAGATAACAGTCAAGTACTGGTGTATTTAGTGCTGGTCATAATATCACACTCAAAGATAAAAGTCAATTACTGGTGTATTTAGTTCTGGTTACAATATCACACTATGAGAAAATGTATATTCTTGTCTGCGAAAGTTTATATTTTTTGTGATTTGTTGTAGTTTAAAATCTTGCAGTCTGAGAAAATCCACTGGGGGAATCTACAGACTCGTAGTGTGGAGGAATCTACAATCTTGTGGTCTGGAGGCATCTACAATCTTGTGGTCTGTAGGAATATATAATCTTGTGGTCTGAGGGGATGTACAGTCTTGTAGCCTGAGGGAATCTACAATCTTGTGGTCTGAGGGAATCTACAATTTTGTATTGGGGGGGGGGGGGATCTACAGTCTTGTGGTCTGGGGAATCTAATCTACAATCTTGTAGTCTGGGGGAATCTACAATCTTCTGGTTTGGGGGAATCAACAGACTTGTGATCTGGGAGAATCTACAATCTTGTGGTCTGAGGGAATGTACAGTCTTGTAGCCTGAAGGAATCTACAATCTTGTGGTCTCATAACAAGGTCACAGAGAGGAAGGGGAGAATAGTTTCAGAGGTGGAGAAATATGGCGAAAGTGCATGTGGCCTTGGCCGTGCTAGCCAAATCTGTTTTGATCGATAATATAGACCGCTAGGAGAGCTGAAAACAAAATCTGATAATGTAAGCGATCGATAAATGAGTACACCAGGCAGCCAGCCATCCAGACTACTTCGAATTTCATGTAGGAGCACGACTGAACCGAAATGACAACAGAAGGGAACGTTTATATTTTAGTTTTATTGCATAGGTGATTTTACAGTCCGTGTGGTCTGGGAAAATGTGCACGCTTGAGGTCTTGGGAGGTTTAAAGTATTGTGGCATACTGAAGTTTAAAACAGTGTAGTCTGAGAAGATTTATAATATTGTTGTCTGACAGAATCTGCAGTCTTTGTGATCTGACGAAATCTACAGTCTTTGTGGTCTGACGGAATCTACAGTCTTTGTGGTCTGACGGAATCTACAGTCTTGTGGTCTAGGGGAATTAGCAGACTTGTCGCCTGGGGAATGTACAGTCCTGTGGTCTGTAAGAATCTAAATCTTGTGGTCTGGGGAATCTATAGTTTTGTGGTCTGAATTATGGGTCTAATTCAGCCCCAGCGTAATTTTCACATATATATTCTGGATCATCATATGTATTCTTGTTTCACGAGGTATCATGCTCAGAAGATTTACCACACCAACAGAGGCCGGTTGTCCTTGTGGGCGTGTGTGCGCAAATGTTAATTATCGACCAGATCGAGCTTCGTTGGTTACATTTTTTTTCTTTCCGCTTCAAATCTTTTTTCCCTTTCAACAGTGGTGCAATCCCGCAGCGAGGCATCCATATTTATTTCACCTTGACTTCAACTGGACTAAAAGGCAGAGCCCTGCGCTGTGCGTGTTCGAACTACCCATCAGCCACTGCGAACGTGTTGAAGTGTATCTGCTTCTACTCTTTATGGCTAGAGCTTAACTTTGAAATCGTTTTTATATTTTTATTTTCTTTGGTATCAATCATCCATCCATCCATCCATCTATCCATCCATCTATCCGTCCGTCTGTCTGTCTGTCTGTCTGTCTATGTGTGCGTGTGGCGTAATGAACTTTTGTGTATAAGTTTATAAAACTAGATACATAAACATACAGTGCTGTAAAGTAAATTATTAGACTTTTTAAAACACGCAGGAGCAGATTTATTCTGAGAAAAGTTCGTGACATTTCCACTTACTCCTCACTCATGCAAAGACAGGAGGCTTGTGAGAGGAACTTTGTAAGACAGCGCAAAAAACTATTTATCCTTTCAATTTTCCTCTGTTTGCTCACGTGATTACCCATTCTTCTTACACTTCACCACGACCCCCAGTCTCCCCCCCCCCCCCACTTAAATACAGGTGAAGCCCAATCACTCCTCTCTCCCCCCCCCCCCACCACCCCCAGCTGACCAACCATTCGGCTCCACTTAACACAGGAGAAGCTCTCTACCTCTCCCGCCCCTTATTCATCAGCCATTCCGCTGTCATTCCTCCATGACCCCCACTTAAAACAGGAGAAGCCCTCCGTTCTTTTTTTTCACCTTCCCCCTCCCCCAACCCCCGCCCTAATGATTAACTATTCCGCTTTCACTCCTCCACACAAGCCCAAATTAACACAGGAGAAGCCCTACGCTCCTCCCCCTCTCTTATTGAGCAGTCATTCCGCTTTATTCCACCGAGAGCCGCACTTAACACAGGAGAAGCCCTGTTTCTGGAGAAACAATTACCTCTTAATTAACATCACTTTACACCCTCTTTTTAGCAATTTCCCGCTCAACAGTTTCTCAATCGCAGTTTTGTTTCTTTAATCATCGATGACTTTCAGAGTGTTCTATGTGTTGTTACAGCTCGTTAGATTGGCCAAATATTTCAAGAAACGACAAAAAACAATTCAAAATTATACCCCAAGCCTTGAATAAACTATTTGCTTCTAGCTACTTCACCATTCTTTTTAAAACCATACAAACTATTCATTGTGGTTTTATTTTGAGTATTTTCTCAACAAAAGGAAAAATAGACATAGAGATCGAAAACAGATGTAACAAAGCGAACCAACTTATCGGGCAAATGGCTCCCATACTAACAACAAGCATGTCTCACTGGAAACCAAAAGAACTATCTGTAAGACAATCTTCATACCAACTTTGTGCTACCAATGCCAGGCATGGGCACTGACAGCAAAAGACAAAAGGAAAATTACATCAGCTGAAATGAGATTCTTGAGAAGAATTCTTAGAATATCAAGAATGGACAGAATCAGAAATTATGTCATTAGAAATAAAGTAGGAGTTGAACCCGCTCTGAACTATATTCAAAAACAGCAAATAAAACCACCAACAGAACGTGTACCACAGAGAGCAATGTTTTACAGACCACACAAAGGCAGAGGAAGGGGCCGCCCATGCAAACGATGGGCCGATGGTATAGCAGACTCCCTGAACATCTCAATGTACGAAACCAACAGGCGAGCAAGTGGGAGACAATTGCACTTCACCTCTACACCTAACAGTAAATGAGGAAAGACAAGACAAGACAGTGTTGAAAACAATTTCCTTGTCTCCACTTTATCACTTCCATTTTGTTAACTGCCTAGTTTGCTACCCTCCCCCCAACCCCCCCCCCCCCCTCACGGCTCTGAAGATTTGTTCTTTGACCGCTTGCGCAACTTGGGGAAGAAGCTGGATGCTATCAAGATTTCACTGCAAGAGCTAGAATTGATCCATTTCCAACAGCGAAGTTCTCGTTGCGCAATCTCCACAAAACTGGGTTGAGGTATAATTGGACACTGACCTAAAGCACAGAGGACCCTCGGATATCATTTTGGCTTTTATTTCCATCTTAAAGAAATAATAGAAATAAATATGTTTCTTGCGATATGCCATTGTTGCTAATGAAAAGTATATTTCAGTGTGTGGGGGAAAAAACGAAATGTGGCTAGTTCTTAGAGAAAAAGAAAGAAAGAAAGAGAGAGAGAGAGAGGAGATAGAGATTGATTGATTGATTGATCTTTATTTCAAAAGGGTTAAGAATTGGGCACGCAGGCCCGTCTGACATTCTGCCCTTTATCATACATCTTTCACTCTATTTCAGACATTCTACAAATATGCTGTTCATATAACAAACATAACTAACATTGAAGCTGAGAGACATAAAATAAAATATAACATTTACGTTTCGCTCTTAAACATTCACTCAGTACAGAAGTAACTACATACATTATAAATGACTATCTACTAAACAAAATTTTGGGGACTATTAAGAAAACAGTTAATTGTATTCGGTGTCTGTAAGAGCAGCTTAAGATAACTTTTAAGTTTTATAATTCATGGAGGCATGTAGTCGACATCAAATAGATATTGGGAAAGCTTGTAGTTGTAGAAAGGAGTATAATTTATATTTTGTATAAAGGATGGGAGGGTATTCCAAAGATGAGCAGCAGAATAACTAAAGCTTTTCTTGTAAAGATCAAATCTAGGTTTTGGAAGACATATGTTGTTCCAAAACCTAGACTTGGTCTTTACAAGAAAAGTTTTAGTGATTGTTAGAAATGTAATGAGGTCAGTCGGTGTTAGAAATACTGTACAATGAGTAGATCAGTTAGTGTTAGATATATAATGAGAAGATCAGTTAGTGTTACGTATATAATGAGTAGGTCAGACAATGTTAGCTATATAAAGAGCAGGTCAATCAGTGTTAGATATATAATGAGCAAGCCAATCAATGTTAGATATATAATGAGTAGGTCAGTCAGTGAGACTGTAAGGCACCGTTATTGTTTTTTGAGAACTTGTGAGACTGGTTTTCTAGATATATATTATTAAGAAACAGCGATTGAGCGAAGAACTAAAATAGCAACCATAAAAAAGTCAGTGTCCCAAGAGAGAGAGAGAGAGAGAAATAAGATAGAGGGAGAGAAAAAGAGAGAAAGAGAGGCAGACAACTACGAGCTTGACATTACGAAATCGGTAAAGTGTGAAAAACAACTGTGCTATATGGATTCTTCTCGATATTTCTCACAATATATTTAGCTTTAATCATTAATCTTACTACAATGTGCGTACGTTTGTTAATCAAATGTGCTGAGTTCTGCCGATACCCTTTCTCTAAGAGCTTTAGTCTTCTTAACAGCCAACCCAGATACTGGTCGGAAAAGAAAAAAGCTGGATGACTGTATAGGACTAGAGGACTGTATAGGACTAGAGCCCAGAAACTGAGTGGAAACTAAGCTGGAAGACTGTATAAAAATTAATTCATTCATTCATTTGCATGTCCCTTGCGGAACTTTGCCTCCCTAACAGCACTCCTGTAGGCCTCTCGGTTGTGAGCAAGATGGCCTGCTGCTGATGCATCCATTTGCAGATAATCAACGATGTCTTGCAGCCATCTTCGCCTTGGTCTTCCTCTCTTTCTTTTTCCCATTATGTACCCTTCCAAGACGGTCTTCTCTAGATTATCATAATGTGTCCAAAATATTTAAGTTTTCTCTCTTTAATCCTCGTTACTACCCAGCCTTCTTCAATATTAAGCTATTATAGAATAGATATATTTGTTCTTTTTTGTGTCCACGATATTTGAAGAACTCTTCTGTAGCATTTCTATTCAAAGGCATGTATGTGTTTCTCAGCTGTTTTGTTAAGTGTCCACGTCTCACAGGCATATGTTGAGACGGGAAAGATGGATGGCCTTAAAAATCTTATTTTTGTGGTTCTGTCTGCTTCTCTCCAGATTCTTTAGTTGTTTTACTTTCTGAAGAGCGATAGATGTCCTCCTTTTAATTTCCTTCATTGTATCTCCATTATTAGTTAGTAGTATATTAGTTAGTGTATAAGTCTAGAGCCCAGAAACTGATTGGAAACTAAGCTGGGGGACTGTAGAGGACTGTATATTTGTCAGTGCAAACTTATCACAGCTGACGAAGCGCACTTCTACCTTCTTGTGGTACTCACTGCACCAGGCTGTTGTGTTTAACCAATCCAGCCAGTGGCGTGCTGACTGGCATGTCCGCCATGCTGGTCTGTTCTTCTGAAAACTCTGCTCCTTGAGTCCATTCTGGAAATTAAAATATGTCCAATTCAGGTCCTGAATTTCCAGTTCTTGACCACTTCTTCAGACTCAAAATGACTCAAGTTTAGAATAACAAATGACGAGATATATCAGCCTCCAAATACACTAGTTCAGTTCGTTTTCAGTGCTAGTACCGTTTTGTCTGTAATAATTTGTCTGTCAATTTTTGACAGGTTTGCTTCTGATACTGTAACGATATACATCAGACTGCACGTATCAATCTTATTACACGCCGGTAACTCATTACTAACAAAGTTATTGCTCTGTCTCCTACAGAATCTGTTTCAGAAAAGGGTCAGAAAATAATTTATCTCCAGCACAATCTGGTTTAAACAAGAATCGAGAAATCGCGCTCCTCTGAGAGAATTTGGCTCATATAAGAGTCAGGAAATACATTTGCCTTCTACAGATTCTGTCTCAAACGAGAATCAGGAAACAAGCATGCCACAGGAAGACCTTAAAAAATTTATTGAATTCGCCAATACACTCAATAACAACATAAAATTCACTTATGAAATTTCTGACAAGTCTGTTAACTTTTTAGACATTAAAGTCTCTATTGGCACAAACAGGCTTGTCACCTCTGTATTTTACAAGCCCACTGATAGTCACACCTATTTGCTTTACACCTCCTCCCATCCTGAAGCCTGTAAGAACTCCATCCCACATTCCCAACTCCTCCGTCTTCGCCGCATTTGTCAGGATAATTTGGACTTTATAGATCAGTCCAACAAGTTATTAGAATTTTTCCGTCATCGCCACTACCCAGAAAAGGTCCATCGTGAAGCCTTCAACCGTATCCAACTAGTGAGCCGCAAAGAAGTATTCAGGAAAAAGCCTGTTACTCCATCTGACAGAGTTAAGTTAGTACTGCCTTTCCACCCGCATGGTCAGATGGTTAAGAAAATTCTTTATCGTCATCTGCCGATAATCCAACTCGACTCCGACACTAGCGACATTTTCTCTGATCCACCCCTATTGGCATACAAACGTGAGCCAAAGCTTAAGGACATCCTCGTCCACAGCCACCTGAAGCAGAGCCTTACATATGTTGGCACCAGAAAATGTAACCGCCCCCGCTGCGTTACCTGCCCTGTAGTCTGGGAAACGAAAACAATCACCTTTCCCAAAACTATCCTCACCCTTCATGAGGGATTCACATGCGAGTTCCGTAATGTGATATATGTCATCGTTTGCAAAAGATGTAGGATAACATATATTGGTGAGACTGGCCTCAGATTAGGGGACCGCATGCAAAAAACATCTGTACGACATCACCTAGCATGCTTCGAAACCAGTCTCAAATCATTTCAGTGGCCCCAACCACAGAGGCAAATCTGACTTTCTGGTTACAGCCATCAAACAATGTCACGCAGATGACACAAGCCGCCTGGCACTTGAGAACCGCTGCATTCAAAATTATGGGACGCTGGAACCACATGGGTTAAACTCGCTGTTTAGTTACACGTAACATTCTATTCAATCATTACAGTACCTCTCCACAAAGTCCACCCCTTCTTACTTTTCAAACTTCCTCACAGCATCACTCTGCAACCCCTCTTCCCCAATCATCTGTTTCAATTTCTCCTAGCAAGGCCAATATTGCATCACACACTCTCTCTCCCTTCCCCGGTTCCCCATCCAACACCCCCAGTTACAACCCACCGACCACATGTCACAGGTCTCTATTTAAAGTCTCCACGTTCTACTAAATCCATTCCTGACACACACCGCCGGACAAGCCACACCTTACAATTTACAGCTAAGTACTCTTTAGAAAATTTTTTTTATTGACTATTATTATTATTTTTTTAAAAATTATTTTAAATAGCATTCATGTGAATCCATACTTTATCCCCTCTCTCTATTTCTTCGTCCTGTATGTTTTTGTATGATTAAGGCTCACGCCGAAACGTCACAACTTTGTAATCATTAAGTAATAAAGCTGCTCCTACTTTTTCCTGTTTTATACATTCCAGGAAACTGTTCGTCTTGTATAGAATCTGATGCAAACAAGAGTCATGAAATAATATGTCTTCTCTAGAGTCTGGGGCAAACGAATAAGGAAATAATTTGTCTTCTATAGAGTCTAGGGCAAACAAGAGTAGGGAAATAATTTGTCTTCTATAGAGTCTAGGGCAAACAAGAGCAGGGAAATAATTTGTTTTCTATAGAGTCTATGGCAAACAAGAGCAGGGAAATAATTTGTCTTCTATAGAGTCTAGGGCAAACAAGAGCAGGGAAATAATTTGTCTTCTATAGAGTCTAGGGCAAACAGTCGGGAAATGATTTGTCTTCTATAGAGTCTAGGGCAAACAAGAGTCAGGAGATAACAAACAAGAGTCGGGAGATAATTTGTCTTCTATAGAGTCTAGGACAAACAAGAGTCGGGAGATAACTTAGTCCTGGTCTCGGGTGGGACAGTAATAAATGCACATTTGTTGTTCCCGTGCAGAAAACACGTTACCATGGCTACCACATTCTCAGACTGGCACAGGCTTCCGTGTTTGCAGTACGGATAAGCGGTTTCGTCAGATGAAAAAAAAAACTCATATCTCCAAGCTGGATTTTACGATATTCTTGGCATCAATAAATAATAGAAACTTACCTGCTGACTGTGAACAAGAAGATATACATGTCATAACAGAAACAAAAAAAAACACCACTGGAAATAGATTGATCATGTGCTTCGAAGCAACAATGTTAGAACAGCCGTGAGATGGACACCCAAGACTGACCAAAGACTACTTTGCGGAGAGCTGTTGAAGCAGAAATGATTAGCATGCAGCACAGCTGGCCCACAATACAAAGGTGGAGAGAATTTGTTGCTGCCCTGTAGAACGCCACATGGCGTACTGTTCGATGTTTGCGTAGCCGATCGTCGACCAAGGACATGGATAGATGAGAACAACAGGAAATGTAAGTTTATAAAAATGATCTCCTCCTTCTTCTTCTTTTTCTTCTTCTTCTTCTTCTCCTTCTTCTTCTTCGTCTTCTTCTTCTTCTTCTTCCGCGTTCACTTTCACATGCTCAGCTTTCTAAACAGGATGCTGGGTCGGCTTCATGAATGCTGCTGTCAGCGGGAGGTCTTCATAAGAACCCCAGAGTTTCTCCTCCATGCTTCTCTCTCGGGGCCATATCTGGGCTCTGAGGTCTCTGTATATGCTGTGTAAAAATTAGCCAAAACTGTTTATTGTGATCAGCCATCAGACAGAGACAAAAGAGGAACTCCTATAGACAGAGCGAAGCAGATTCTATAATTTCCCCCCCCCCCCCAAAAAAAAAAAAAACGTCAAAGAAGTAGGAGGTGATTCAAACGAAAACCTTAAAATTACGATAGAAATTCTGAACATCATGTCATCGTCACGTAAGCTGACAGCATTGTAATAACGAATAAAGAAAAGTCTTGTAGTGACAGCGTAAATATGGCTACTCTTCTAGAGGCATGCATGAAAGTGAAAGATCTTTCTGCCATTCATTTTTTTTCTTTTTTTTTTTTTAGCAGTGAAGATGTGAAACTTAACGAAATCCATTGGTGAATGAAGGATCTGTGCGGTCTCTCATTGCAGTAATTTTGTGAGAAGTAGGAAGTTCCGAAATGGCTTAAGTTCTGTAGCCAACCCTCCTCGTCCAGACCAGGCACACCAAGTAGTGAAAGCGGGATCGATTTCAGAAGCTGAACACACCGTGATGGAATATCGTCGAGTGATGGTGACTGAAATAGTCGCTGTTCTGAATTATCAATCTTGTTCAAGTGTAAGGTGAATGAATGAAGGTGTCGAGTGAGTGCGTGCGACTAGCGGGAAATGTGACGTCAGACAGAGAGAAATGCACGGCAGCCACTAGTAATGTGTGCCAGATGTACAGGGTGTTGATAATCGTAAGTATTGGGCTAAAAACTCATATGATGCATCATAAATAAAGTGACAGTTCACTGAAAACTACGCTATATACTATGTGACTGATGTTAGATACGAATCGTACCTAACGGCGCTCCGATTTAGATACAAATTCGATTACGAACGAACGGACTTAGGAACGGAGCTAGTTCTAACTGATATTCACTTGTTATACCGAGTTATCTTGCTCTGTGGATAATAAGCTGACTAATACAAACATTAATGGACATAATGGAGGCGTGGCTTCTCTGGTGAACGCATACAGTGCTATGACTGATGAAATGATAAATGAGGTAGGTCAGATAAAGCCAATGAAGAAAAAAAAGAGATATAATTCAAAAAATGATAGAAAAATAAAATATTCACCAGACTATTATAATAAATTACTTGATACATAGGAGGAAATGTAGTGATAAAAGAAAGAAGCAAGCAGAGAAAGAGGATGTCTGACAGTCTGTAAAGGTGACATGATGGACAAAACAGGAACTTGAAGAAATAATAAAGAAAACAAATAAAAAAAAACTATGGGCACTCAAGACATCAGACAGAACACTAGATTGTGGCCAGTCCTAACACCAAACGGATCACTAGATTGTGGTCAATCTTAACACCAAACGGATCACCAGATTGTGATCAATCATAACACCAAACGGAACACTAGATTGTGGAGGAACATGGCACCAAATAGATCACTAGATTGTGGACAACCATGGCACCAGACAAAGTACTAGACTGTGAACGATCATGACACCAGACAAAGCACTAGATTGTGAACGATCATGACACCAGACAAAGCACTAGACTGTGAACGATCATGACATCAGACAAAGCACTAGACTGTGAACGATCATGACACCAGACAGAAGACCTGATTTCTCTGTCAGTTTTTCTTTCAGTTGTGATGAGATACTTTATTAAATGAAATAATTATCTTTTTGTTATAAAATTGTAAATGTTGGTAAAGATATGATTAGCTTCTGTAAGTGTTCGATCTCCACAGCAACAGCGTCTCAGACTTCGTCTAGCAAAGCTCTGAACCACTCTGCTGATTTCTCCATTTCTCCCTGCGGTCACATGATCTTGAAAACCTCACAACAAGAAAGATAAAAGAAAGTTTATTAAGCCATCACGTTGTCCTTCAAAGCGCCGTAAGAGTTCTTGACAGCCATCAGCACGTTGTTCTCTCAAGTCTGGAGTCATCTCCGTGGCACTCATCATCTTGGCATTTTGTTGAACTTGAGCACATCGTGGATGGTATGATGTGCTTCTGTAGGCAGGTTCTCAACATGGCACACATGCAGTTTGTCACAGAAAACTAGATTCCACATATCAGTGCCAGATCAATTTACTCTCTCATCAGGTAGCTAACACATTGTCACTTGTCCTCATTAAAGAAACCAACGAACTACAGTAGACGCACTGTGTTTTGATGCCCGCTGCACCAAGTACTGACCATTTATCATTACGAATCATTATATGTAACTCGAGTTATTTAGTATAATACGCTTTACGTGGGAGTGGGGGGGGAGGGGGATTGTACGGACGTTCGTAAATCGGGGATTGCTTGTATCGATTTTTGTATATTCAAGAACAACAAATAGGACGTTTCTTTTTATTCTTTGGAATAGTTTTATCTTTGATATACAAAAGAAACTAGTAATTTACCTTAGAAATTTGTCGTTTTCTTTTTTTTTTTACATAACGTAACTTTGTTTATTTGTTCATATTTGACAAACATGGACAGACCAAGAGAAAAAGCAGAAATAGAAAAGAAACAAAGAGAGAGATAATGTCTCGATGTTCATAAATTGTTATTTCACAATGGAGAACGCTAGAAAATCGTTTAAAAACTACCGTTTGCGCGTTAATTAAGTGTACACACAAAATATTTCGGGATGTAACTAGGATATCTGAAAGATCAAGAACATTCGTGTGCTCTGTGCAGGAGGCAAAAGGCACATTTCATTTTCGAAATAAACATGCATCAATGTGGAACAACAGAATCAATTATACAAGTAGGTTCCACAGCGGCTGAAGGTACGCGCAATCTACAGGTCTCATTACATCCTTCACGCTTTGAAGAGGAAGTGCAATCTACAAATCTCTTTCTGACTTCTTGTTTGTAATGAGAACTACTCAAAGCTTATTAAGTTAAACTTACTGTTAAGTCCATCAACTTTTCGTAATACAATCAAAATTCTGACAATGTGTTAATAAGTTGATTTTCACACAGATGTTATCGCATTCAACTTCTCCACAAAACAGAAGTCCTGAAACAGATTGTTTATCGCGTAAACTGCGGTTACATGAAATAGTTTTCTTGGCATTCTAGTTTTTGTACATCATTTATTTCGAAATACTGGGCATTTCGTGAAACCATTGGTAATTTCTGTGAGTTTCACAATATGCTTCAATATAAAAGCAGAGAGAGAGAGAGAGAGAGAGATACAGACAGACAGAAGGGCGGACGGATCGATTCGACAGACAAACAGACAGATTTAGATAGATAGATAGATAGATAGATAGATAGATAGATAGATAGATAGATAGATAGATAGATAGATAGATAGATAGATAGATTTGTTTTATGTAACACTAAAACGGCCCTGAGGTCGACCCAGCCTCGTAAAATGGGTACCAGAGAAAATCTGGGAAGTAAAGGCAGCGAGGAAAGGAACTGGTCACCCTACCTCATACGCTGATGACCCAGCATAATGAGGTCTCTAACGCTTCACCCCCTACGGCATTTGAAATGCTATGGGACTATCTTTACTTTTACTTTAACACTAAAACATAACTACATTCGCCTGAAATTTGTGTAACATTAAAGCCATTAACATGACCCATTCATTTGAATAGACGAATAAATTAAATTTTTCTGGAAAGGGGGGGGGATTAATTTCAGTATCCAGAGAGAAACAATACGACTTTAGGAAGTTGCATAAAGGTAAAGGCAATCCTCTCATGCCTTAGAAGCACATAGGGATATGGTGTTAGTGTCCATCGTATAGCTATGTCTGAGAATCAATATATATTTATATAATAATGTATGTATGAGTTTCAGATTAAGTTCCTACAACAATATAAATGAAGAGGCCTATATATAACAACAATTTCAGGTTGTGTTAGAAGAAAAAACACACACACATACACACTCTGGACTCTGGTTGTTAATCTCGGACAGCCCGCAGGCTGCGCTATAATCACTGCTACCTTACACTCACTGGCACATTAAATCATAGAGCACTGTCCTCTGGAAAAAAAAACACCGAAACTTTCACAAACACACACACAGACACATTCACATGTGAAAACCATATCCAATGTACACTTCACAGAGCGGCGGAGGTGTCAGTAGCCCTGACAGTTGGCAGTGTCAACACAGTGCAATGATCCCAGGATCTCTTCCCCCGCGCTGGGAGCGAAAGGGCTGTCCCCATCACACAACTGGTAGCGTTTCTAAAATGGATTTTCTCCCCGCGGCCCTACGGGAATCTGTGTAACCACAGTCTGGGAAAGATTCTCGCAGACCTAGAGAGGCGTCAGCTATCATCATCATGTGTCTTCTTGAGAACGTTGACTAATTATGCATTAAATTATAAAAAAAGACTGTAAATGCCTTCTGATTCAGCGTTTAATATAGAGCCTGGCGTTTTATTGTTAGGAATCTGTGATACACCATTAATGGTAATTTAAACCACTATGACCGACAAATTGTGAAATGTGGCAAAACCTTGTTCCATACTGTATTGTATTCATGTAACTTAAAATATTGATCTGGCAATGGCAGGAAAATCAGGATACGCTGGACTCACTCCTCACAACATTTGCAATCATATCACTGTCATATACGAGGTTACCACTAATTTCTCCCGTGTTATACGAAAACTGAGAATGAGGTATTTGTAAATAATAAAGTGAAGACAGATTTTTTAAATTCATAATTATTATATTTCTGATTAGATAGAAACGTGAAAGAGGGAGATTTGCAGATAGAAATACAACTGAGAGGGGGGGGCGGGGGGAGGATACAGTGACTGAATATATGTTCCACAACAAAGTGTATAATGTAAATAGGATGTAAAAAAGTATCAATTTGAGCTGATTAAATAAATTTCCAGTAAATTACACACACACACACATACACAGACAGAGAGAGAGAGAGGAGAGAGAGGCACACCGTGACAGAATATAGGTTATACAACAGAATAGATACAATATAGTATTATTCTGGGCTGATTACATATATTTCCAGTAAAGTACATACACACAGAGAGAGGAAAGAAAGAGAGATAGACAGACAGACAGATAGACATACAGACAGACAGACAGAGAATATAAACGCTGCACCAAAATAACCAAAGCGTTAGCAGACATATTGCAGAATCATATTATAAAACAAAACTCTCACATGTCTATGGCCACTGGCAGAAGAGAGCTAATGATTCTAGGCTATCACTGGACAAACTTTAAACCTATTCTTATTATTCCCTTATTTCTTCTTGTTTTCTTTCCTACTTACTGCTTATTGCATTCTATCCTCCTACAACAAAATGTGTACACTTTCAGACTTACTAAAACAAAACGGAAAACTATGCTCACTTCCTTTGTTTTATTGATTTACCTACCCTCAAAAGCTGAATGTGACAAATCTGAATTTCATTAGTAAAATCAAGAAAGGGGATGTCTGCTGCGCTTTGCTTGCCGCGTTATAGCCAACATTTTCTACTAATGTTACATGGTCAAAGATTCTAGGCCTTATCAAGTGCCGGAAACAAAATTTCTACAAATTTCTTCTGTATATGACCATGCGATATCAGCTACAATGTTCAAGTATTCGGTATTAGCCTAACAATTTCCTTGACCTAACAATTTCCTTGACCTAACAATTTCCTTGACCTAATCTGGCGTCCAGATGTTTTCAGGAATCTGACAATGATTAGAAGCTGTACCCGTAATTTCAGAAATGAAAACATTGCGCATCACTAACTTGTTTTTGTCAAGTCTCAATCTTGATTCACAATTTTGCTAATTTGGAGATCAGCACGCACGCTGGGAGTTTTACTTACATGCGAGTTCATTTTCTGACTGGTTTGTCTGTTCACTGTACTACTGCAGGCACTGACTTGTCCAGGAGGTTTGTCATAAAGGAGTACTTAATAGAAAATTTTGTTAAGATATGATGTTTATTAAAATAAATTTTTTAAAATAACATTGTGCATCGGTTTACTACGTCGACATTTACCGTCATTGGTAAAAGTTTTTTTTGCTTATGATAAGAACATAAAATGGCTGCCTGCACACAGATATGTACAAGATTTTGTACATGATTTCAGCGCTTATGGATTAACTGTCCGATGTGCAATGAGGTTGATGCATCGACTAACTAACTAACACACAGTAAATAGTGTATAAGTATACAACTATACACAAAGCACTGCAGTACAGCTGTGATACCAAAATATGTAAACTAGGAAAAAAGTAGGAACAGCTTTATTATTTAACGAATACAAAGTCGTGACGTTTCGGCGTGAACCTTAATCATACAAACACATACAGGAATAGATAGGGAATTATAATGCTAGTCTATTCTCGACCATGTAACACTACTTTTTACTCCCTTAAGAGTATTGTCCATGGTTATTGACTCTCCGATCATCCCAGTTCTTTGTAGAATTCTCTGCTCTTTCTCTGCCCATCCCTTTTCTCTCAGTATTTCTTACACTTAATCACGCACTATTTTACACTTTTCAGAACCTATTACCCTGGTAACAGTCACATCATGTTTATATTGATTGCGCAAATCGAGAATTATTTGAAAGCCGTCTGAAATATTCAGATCAGTTTTGTTCTAATTATATTTCTTGATTAATCTTTTCACTTGTTGTTATTTCTTTAACATAGTTTTATGTGATCCTATACTTTGTCTCCTCTCTCAAATTCTTCGCCCTGTGTGTGTTTGTATGATTAAGGCTCACGCCGAAACGTCAAGACTTTGTATTCGTTAAATAATAAAGCTGTTCCTATTTTTTTCCTATGTGCCTCTAAGGCATAACAGGATTACCTTTACCTTTACCTTTTTTTTAAAAACTTTTTTTCTAGTTTATACATTTCGACTAACTAACTAAGATACAACGTAACTATAATCAGCTCATTCCCATATCTGCTCCATTGCCCGTTCTAGTAATCAACGTAAAGTGTGTGTGCATCGTCTCTTTCATGCACTGATTGTACCTATCTTCGTTCTCGTCCATGGAGGAAACTTATCCTTCTCTCACTCTATCTTACTCCGAATTTCTTTATTCTGCGGATGTAGGATTTGTTCTTCTACTCCAGATATTCATATCCGCCAAAATTGTCCGTAGCAACCTACTTTTTGACTGTACTTTCTTCTTCTTCTTCCTCTTCTTCTTATTCTTCTTCTTCGTTCGCACTGTCTGTCTATATCTGCAGTCCTGTCTCTTGGATAAATTTCACTGTTTTTTGTAATTCATGTATGGAACCATAGAGCTTATCTTCTTTAGTGGTTTCACTGGGCCAGTAATTATTTCTCAGTGTCTCGTAGTTGATGCAGTTCTGGAGGATATGTTCCACAGTTTGGGGCACCTGGGCACGTGTACATAGATTAGTAGTACCAACCTTAAACTTTGTATACATATGACTTCGGAGTCGGCTGTGTCCTGTTCGGAGACGGAAGATGGTGACTTGTTTCTTTCTGTTTAGCATGTGATAGTCATCATGTGGTGGTGTTTGTGTGACTGTACTTTGAATCTGGCATCATAACTGCTGTTCCTTTTATGATTAATCCTTCCTATATTTTGTATTGCTCTGTATTGATCCGTGTCCACAGATTACTCTTCCTCTTGTCATGAAGCTAATGAATGTGTTATCTGGAGAAAGCAACGTTCTTGTATTCATCTCTCTTGCTACACATTTCTGTAAGTATCGGAGCTAACATATCCCGTACAGTTAAATCCGAATTTAACGTTTCTCAATTTTACGTGTATCCGGATTTTACGCCAATCTGTAAAGGTCCCGACTATTAATTCAATTAAAAAAAGAAAAACAATGTAACTTAAATTTCAGTGTAACATTTCTTTTTTAAGATACGTTTAGCCTCACTTTAAGTAAAGAAATTTGGAGCTACACAAATAAAAGCGGTTGCATATTAACGTACATGAGATTGCGTGTGTAGCTTTTTTTCTTCTTTGGGTGGATGGGAAGAGAGAGAGAGAGAGAGAGAGAGAAAGAGAGAGAGAGAGAGAAACATAAATTTACATTCCTGCCCTCCCCGCGGTTTCAAATGGACCCGTTCCCTCAACTGAAGGTCATAACGTTGCAGCCAAGGTCAAGCATGTGCGCTGGTCAACTGATTGTAACTCCTTTACTCCAGTCACATACATAGAGTGCTTCAATATGTTAACTAGGAAGTAAGAACGATAAACTATTTTTTTATACATTCTTAATGCTTTCATGGTCATATACTTCAAATATGAAATTGTATTGCCCTTTTCATGAATTATTTCCTATTCTAGATGGTAGTGTCAACTGTTTACTGAGTGGTAGTATCGACTGTTTGCTGACATTAGTGGTGATCCCGGCTGTTTACTGACATTATTGTTGATGCCGGCTGTTTACTGACGTTAGTGGTGATGCCGGCTGTTTACTGACATTATTGGTGATGTCGGCTGTTTACTGACATTATTGTTGATGCCGGCTGTTTACTGACATTAGTGATTGTCAAAGTTCCCTCTAAGATTATGCAAAAGTTTCTGTCCGTGTGGAAATATATTCTCAAGAAACATTTTGTGCGCACATTTGCATCGTAATCTCGAATTGCAAAGTATAACTTAAGTTCTCATACAATAACAATAATAATAATAAATGAAAAGAAACTGTGAAAACATATAGTGCTATCACAGTTTTCTTCAGCGCAATGGAAAATAGCGCAAAGAAACATCAGGAAATTGAAAACAAATAAAAACATCACTTTTCTTAATTTTCCGCAGCACGGAAAATTTCATGAGTGGCAGGCTATGTGTGGGCGGCCGCACTCCCGCGCAGATTAAAGAGAACACTAATACTGGTGCCGGCTGTTTATTGACATGAGTGGTAGTGGCGGATATTTATTGACATGAGTGGTAGTAGCGGATATTTATTGACATGAGTGGTAGTGACGGATATTTATTGACATGAGTGGTAGTAGCGGATATTTATTGACATGAGTGGTAGTGACGGATATTTATTGACATGAGTGGTAGTAGCGGATATTTATTGACATGAGTGGTAGTGACGGCTGTTTATTGACATGAGTGGTAGTAGCGGATATTTATTGACATGAGTGGTAGTGCCGGCTGTTTATTGACATGAGTGGTAGTAGCGGATATTTATTGACATGAGTGGTAGTGACGGCTGTTTATTGACATGAGTGGTAGTAGCGGATATTTTTTGACATGAGTGGTAGTGACGGATATTTATTGACATGAGTGGTAGTGACGGATATTTATTGACATGAGTGGTAGTAGCGGATATTTATTGACATGAGTGGTAGTGACGGATATTTATTGACATGAGTGGTAGTAGCGGATATTTATTGACATGAGTGGTAGTAGCGGATATTTATTGACATGAGTGGTAGTAGCGGATATTTATTGACATGAGTGGTAGTAGCGGATATTTATTGACATGAGTGGTAGTAGCGGATATTTATTGACATGAGTGGTAGTAGCGGATATTTATTGACATGAGTGGTAGTGACGGATATTTATTGACATGAGTGGTAGTGACGGATATTTATTGACATGAGTGGTAGTAGCGGATATTATTGACATGAGTGGTAGTAGCGGATATTTATTGACATGAGTGGTAGTGACGGCTGTTTATTGACATGAGTGGTAGTAGCGGATATTTATTGACATGAGTGGTAGTGACGGATATTTATTGACATGAGTGGTAGTGACGGATATTTATTGACATGAGTGGTAGTAGCGGATATTTATTGACATGAGTGGTAGTAGCGGATATTTATTGACATGAGTGGTAGTGACGGCTGTTTATTGACATGAGTGGTAGTAGCGGATATTTATTGACATGAGTGGTAGTGACGGATATTTATTGACATGTGGTAGTAGCGGATATTTATTGACATGAGTGGTAGTGACGGCTGTTTATTGACATGAGTGGTAGTAGCGGATATTTATTGACATGAGTGGTAGTGACGGATATTTATTGACATGAGTGGTAGTGACGGATATTTATTGACATGAGTGGTAGTAGCGGATATTTATTGACATGAGTGGTAGTAGCGGATATTTATTGACATGAGTGGTAGTGACGGCTGTTTATTGACATGAGTGGTAGTAGCGGATATTTATTGACATGAGTGGTAGTGACGGATATTTATTGACATGAGTGGTAGTAGCGGATATTTATTGACATGAGTGGTAGTGACGGCTGTTTATTGACATGAGTGGTAGTAGCGGATATTTATTGACATGAGTGGTAGTGACGGATATTTATTGACATGAGTGGTAGTAGCGGATATTTATTGACATGAGTGGTAGTGACGGCTGTTTATTGACATGAGTGGTAGTGCCGGCTGTTTATTGACATGAGTGGTAATGACGGCTGTTTATTGACATGAGTGGTAGTAGCGGATATTTATTGACATGAGTGGTAGTGCCGGCTGTTTATTGACATGAGTGGTAGTGCCGGCTGTTTATTGACATGAGTGATAGTGACGGCTGTTTATTGACATGAGTGATAGTGACGGCTGTTTATTGACATGAGTGGTAGTGCCGGCTGTTTATTGACATGAGTGGTAGTAGCGGATATTTATTGACATGAGTGGTAGTGACGGCTGTTTATTGACATGAGTGGTAGTAGCGGATATTTATTGACATGAGTGGTAGTGCCGGCTGTTTATTGACATGAGTGGTAATGACGGCTGTTTATTGACATGAGTGGTAGTAGCGGATATTTATTGACATGAGTGGTAGTGCCGGCTGTTTATTGACATGAGTGGTAGTAGCGGATATTTATTGACATGAGTGGTAGTGGCGGATATTTATTGACATGAGTGGTAGTGACGGCTGTTTATTGACATGAGTGGTAGTAGCGGATATTTATTGACATGAGTGGTAGTGACGGCTGTTTATTGACATGAGTGGTAGTAGCGGATATTTATTGACATGAGTGGTAGTGCCGGCTGTTTTTGACATGAGTGGTAGTAGCGGATATTTATTGACATGAGTGGTAGTGCCGGCTGTTTATTGACATGAGTGGTAGTAGCGGATATTTATTGACATGAGTGGTAGTGACGGCTGTTTATTGACATGAGTGGTAGTAGCGGATATTTATTGACATGAGTGGTAGTGCCGGCTGTTTATTGACATGAGTGGTAGTAGCGGATATTTATTGACATGAGTGGTAGTGCCGG
This sequence comes from Achatina immaculata, assembly GCA_009760885.1. Taxonomy (NCBI): domain Eukaryota; kingdom Metazoa; phylum Mollusca; class Gastropoda; order Stylommatophora; family Achatinidae; genus Lissachatina; species Lissachatina immaculata. The sequence goes on from CM019696.1 coordinate 17,773,031, forward strand.
CTGTTTATTGACATGAGTGGTAGTAGCGGATATTTATTGACATGAGTGGTAGTGCCGGCTGTTTATTGACATGAGTGGTAGTAGCGGATATTTATTGACATGAGTGGTAGTGCCGGCTGTTTATTGACATGAGTGGTAGTAGCGGATATTTATTGACATGAGTGGTAGTGGCGGATATTTATTGACATGAGTGGTAGTGCCGGCTGTTTATTGACATGAGTGGTAGTGCCGGCTGTTTATTGACATGAGTGGTAGTGCCGGATATTTATTGACATGAGTGGTAGTAGCGGATATTTATTGACATGAGTGGTAGTGACGGATATTTATTGACATGAGTGGTAGTGACGGATATTTATTGACATGAGTGGTAGTGACGGATATTTATTGACATGATGGTAGTGACGGATATTTATTGACATGAGTGGTAGTGACGGATATTTATTGACATGAGTGGTAGTGACGGATATTTATTGACATGAGTGGTAGTGACGGATATTTATTGACATGAGTGGTAGTGACGGATATTTATTGACATGAGTGGTAGTGACGGATATTTATTGACATGAGTGGTAGTGACGGATATTTATTGACATGAGTGGTAGTGACGGATATTTATTGACATGAGTGGTAGTGACGGATATTTATTGACATGAGTGGTAGTGACGGATATTTATTGACATGAGTGGTAGTGACGGATATTTATTGACATGAGTGGTAGTGACGGATATTTATTGACATGAGTGGTAGTGACGGATATTTATTGACATGAGTGGTAGTGACGGCTGTTTATTGACATGAGTGGTAGTGACGGCTGTTTATTGACATGAGTGGTAGTGACGGATATTTATTGACATGAGTGGTAGTGACGGATATTTATTGACATGAGTGGTAGTGACGGATATTTATTGACATGAGTGGTAGTGACGGATATTTATTGACATGAGTGGTAGTGCCGGCTGTTTATTGACATGAGTGGTAGTGGCGGATATTTATTGACATGAGTGGTAGTGACGGCTGTTTATTGACATGAGTGGTAGTGGCGGATATTTATTGACATTAGTGGTAGTGGCGGATATTTATTGACATGAGTGGTAGTGACGGATATTTATTGACATGAGTGGTAGTGGCGGATATTTATTGACATGAGTGGTAGTGGCGGATATTTATTCACATTAGTGGTAGTGGCGGATATTTATTGACATGAGTGGTAGTGACGGCTGTTTATTGACATGAGTGGTAGTGGCGGATATTTATTGACATGAGTGGTAGTGGCGGATATTTATTGACATGAGTGGTAGTAGCGGATATTTATTGACATGAGTGATAGTGGCGGATATTTATTGACATGAGTGGTAGTGGTGGCTGTTTATTGACATGAGTGGTAGTGGCGGATATTTATTGACATGAGTGGTAGTGGCGGCTGTTTATTGACATGAGTGGTAGTGGCGGATATTTATTGACATGAGTGGTAGTGGTGGCTGTTTATTGACATGAGTGGTAGTGGCGGATATTTATTGACATGAGTGGTAGTGGCGGATATTTATTGACATGAGTGGTAGTGACGGATATTTATTGACATGAGTGGTAGTGACGGATATTTATTGACATGAGTGGTAGTGGCGGATATTTATTGACATGAGTGGTAGTGGCGGATATTTATTGACATGAATGGTAGTGGTGGCTGTTTATTGACATGAGTGGTAGTGGCGGATATTTATTGACATGAGTGGTAGTGGTGGCTGTTTATTGACATGAGTGGTAGTGGCGGATATTTATTGACATGAGTGATAGTGGCGGCTGTTTATTGACATGAGTGGTAGTGGCGGCTGTTTATTGACATGAGTGGTAGTGGCGGATATTTATTGACATTAGTGGTAGTGGCGCCTTTTTATTGACATGAGTGGTGTTTCCCTGGTAGGGTTTTGCTTACATTGCACCCCTACTCCAAGTCTGCCTCAATTTTAGGCTGAAATCTGCTGGACCCTGTGAGGTAGGGGGAGGAGGGTTCACTGTCTGGGATAGTCGTCAAATTATGAAAAAAATAGAAGAAAACAGACAAACATCGCCTACTTCTCCCAGTGCTTGGACTGCATCCTTCAGGGGCATTCGGTATGACCGTCGGTTGTGTGCAGTTCAACCACAGCCCTTCAATTATCGTTAAATTCCACGTACCTGCAAAGACAAGCCAATCCTTCAGATAGTGCTGCTCTTTTCTAACATGGAAAATTTGAAACAGTGATGGAGAGAAAAATCCAATATTTTGTGATCGATTGTGCCAGTGGACATAACTTGTGCAGGCAGAAATAATAAGTAACAGTTACCTCAAAACAACAATAATAATAGTTAACAGATGTACTGCTGATATCATGTTGATAGTAGAAGAATGAAAAGATACACGTTTCTACAAAAAGGAAACAAGGAGGATTTCGCACAGTAAAGCAACAGAACACAGTCTTGTATGGTTAGACCCTGAAAATATCATAGACAAATGGACTTTTAGACTCGAGAGAAAGAAAAATGACAAGAGAATTGCTTTGAAAGTCAGCCACGGACTCCAGCAGGACGACCACCCGTCTAGCCTCGAGAGAACAGTGCGTTAATAAACTTCGCTATCTCGCACTCCCCAACAAAAGGTGTTTGATAGCAAAGCCATCAATGCCTGTCTGGTCGAAAATCGTGATACCGAGAATGAAGTCATGATACAGAAATTCCGCCGGTTAGATTCAGTCTTCCGCAGGTATGATATTGTGAGACATAAATATACACACATGGTCCCCTGCAAATGTCTTGTGCTTATCCAGACTTGTGCAGGAGACCATGTATGTATATTTGTGTCTCAAAATTTGATAGCTGCAGAAGACTTAATTATAAGCGATGGAATTTCTGCCTCGTTCTCTCTCTGGGTGCCACGATTTTCCTATCGAATAGACATTGATGACTTCGCTGTCAAACACCTTTTGTTGGGGGTAGGGGAGGGGGATGCAAGATAGCAAAGTTTGCTGATGCACTGTTCTCTCTTGGCTAGACCGCTGATCGTCCTACTGGAAGTCCTTGGTTCAAGTCCCAGTGAATTTTCTTGCCATTTTCCTTTCTCTCGCATCTAAAAGTGCTTTATTAATAATTTTTTTATAGAGAGAAAACTAGATTTTTACTAGAAGAAAAAGAAGGAGAATATATGAATAAATTTGAGACTGCCATAAACAGTAATAATAGAATACCACAAAGGTAAATAGAGCCATTTTTTTTTCAAACAGGAAAGAACGAGGCTTTCGTACAGTAAAGCGATAAAGCAGAGTGTTGTATGGTTAGCATTCTAAAAATAGTAGACAAAGATAGTTAGACATGATAGATAGCCTAAAGTGCTTTGTCTACTATTTTGAGAAGACTAACCATTGACTACTATTTTGTGAAAACTAACCACTGTCTACTATTTTGTGAAGACTAACCAATGCCTAGTGAAGACTAACCATTGTCTACTATTGTGTAAAAACTAACCATTGTCTACTATATTGTCTATTACTGTGTGAAAATTAACCACTGTCTACTATTTTGTAAAGACTAACCATTGTCTGCTATTTTGTGAAGACTAACCATACATCTCTGTGCTCTATCACTGTATAGAATCAATAGCTTTGCTTGGAGATTCGGAGCATTGGAAACAGTTAATATGTGGCTTTGAACAAGGATGCATCACATATTCTTCCTGGTCAGAAGTACAAGAAATGAAGAAGCCCTAACAGAAGATGAAAAACATTGAAAACAATATGATAAACATAAGAGAAAGAAAATTAACATTGACTAGATATATCCTGAGTAGACAGAAGTTAGAAAACCTGAAAATAAGTGGGAAAACGCGAGGGGAAAAAAAGGACAGGAGATTAAGAGAAGCATATCTGAATGCATTGCCAAAAGCAACATAGACAACGAACAACAAAAATTACAAACATGATAACAATACCGTTGAATCTGTATTACCAGAAACACCGACAGCACAAAACAAATGAAGCATTATCTCGACGTCTGTTCCAACAGAAAGAATGTTTTAACAATTGTTCATGTTACAAAACTGACTACTGATCATCTGTGCAATTTTACTTATAATTTTTATGTAAAGGGAACCAGCGCATAATGAGTCTAAATCTGCAACATTGACCAGTAATTTCAGGAACGTAAAGTCAACTGTCGAAACCAGTGCCGTACCAGGGGAAGCAAGCCATGAAAAGGATGTGAATTATGAACTCGAAGTTACCTCTCTTAGCAATTGTGCAAGCCGTGGAATTGCACTAAGTTGGAACTACTTCACAAGATTGAACTATGCAGGTTCAACTTATGCGTGTTTTTATTTTTTAAATAAATAATGGAGATTTGCGACAATCTGGAAAACAGATTTTCTGATAAACCACAGAGTAAAAAGTGATCACTGATGGTTCTCGCGTAGTTTTCATAATATTTAGTGCAGTACGGAAAAATTTGAATAACTGTCTGCCTGTCTGTCTCTCTTTGAATAATATACGTGGTGTCACATTTATGATGTTATAAGCTCTCACAAGGAGCAGAGAAAAGTCAGGCATTACAAGAACAAGCTGATTTTTTTTAAATTTCTACCGCAGACTGAACCATAGAAGACAGAACCACAAAAATAAGATTTTTAAGGGCATCCATCTTTCCTATCGCAACATATGCCTATGAGACCTGGACACTTAACAAAACAGCTGAAAAACACATAAATATCTTTGAATGTAAATGCTACAGAAGAATTCTCCAAATATCGTGGACACAAAAAAGAACAAATATATCTATACTACAAGAGTTTAATATTGAAGAAGGCCGACTAGTAAAGAGGATTAAAGAGAGAAAACTTAAATATTTTGGACACATTAAACGTCATGATAATCCAGAGAAGACCGTCTTAGAAGGGTACATAATGGGAAAAATAAAGAGAGGAAGACCAAGGCGAAGATGGCTGCATGACATCGTTGATGATCTGCAAATGGATGCTTCAGCAGCAGGCCAACTTGCTCACAACCGAGAGGCCTACAGGAGTGCTGTTAGGGAGGCAAAGTTCCACAAGGGACATGCAAATGAATTAATGACCGTAGACTGAATGAGAAGAGGGGCATTGAAAATATTGTAAAAAAAGGTAAAAGTAAAGGTAATCCTGTCATGCCTTAGAGGCACATAGGGAAATATTGTAACAACAGGAAAAATAGAGGGAAGAAAAGCCAAGGGAAGACGGAGAGAAATGATACTGGACAGTCTGACGAGATGGTGTGAGAGGAGATCACCAACTGAGCTAATGCCCTGTATGGAGAAGTAGAATAGCCAACGACAGTCGGCACGGCACCTGATGATGATGACCGCAAACTGAGCTCTGTTCCTGCGGCTACACGATCAACCCCTCCACTTCCTCCTCCTCAGCCTTGTCAGCCTGAAGACGATGAGGATAAAGAGATCTTTGTGATGATTCACTTTTATTTCACGAATAGTAAATAATCATCATGTGCCGTACAGTTAGTAACTTTTTTTGTTGTGTATGTGTATGTGCCTTCGTGTGAAAATCTAATAACTGTACGGGAAAAAGTTGTATGAGAGAGACGTTTTGTGTCATCATCACCATTACCATCATCTTTATCATATCATCATCATCATCATCATTGCCCAAGCACTCATCGTGTAGAACATCGTGTGCAAGATTTGTGTGGAAGTGGGTTGTTTGCCCTTACATAAAGTGAATGATGTTTACTATAAAATTAATATTTTTTTTATTGTTTTGTACCTTTGCTTTCAAATAATTACATTACCACCACAGTATGCCTCTCTCTCTCTCTCTATGACTCTTTCTCGCTCTCTCTATCTCTAGCTCTATATGTCTCTGTCTGTCTTCTCTCTGTCTCTTTCTATCTCTCTCTGTATGTCTATGTCTGTCTGTCTCTCTCTGTATGTCTATGTCTATGTCTGTTTGTCTCTCTCTGTATGTTTATGTCTGTCTGTCTGTCTTTCTATCTCTCTCTGTGTCTCTCTCTGTATGGCTATGTCTGTCTGTCTGTCTGTCTGTCTGCCTGCCTGTCTCTCTCTCTTTGGAGAAACTGTGCATCAGACTGTCATCATGGGTAAGTGTTCTTATGTAACAACGTTCAACCTCCATTTTGAATGTAGATCAAATTCCCAGATAAACTTTCTTGTGAGATGCACACCTCTAAGAATATGAAGGTATACCTCGTGACTACGCTGGGGTAGCAGGTACAAAGACAGTGGTACACAGTACAGATCCAGTCATAAGACGGGAAGAGGCATGCTATCATGCACAAACTCCCCTCATCACAAACTGTTGTGACCACACCCTTGTAATGGACCCTATCTTATTGTGACATCGAATGTGGTGACCATATCTCTATGCCGACTTCACCTCATTGTGGCATATTAGCCTGTTAATTAATATTATTATTAAAGAAGAAGTTATAGTGATTGAGCTTATAGTTTCCTATGAAACAAGAACAGAGGAGCAGCAACTAAGACAGATGGCAGGAGTCAAGGTCAAGCAACTAAGGCAGATGGCAGGAGTCAAGGTCAAGCAATTAAGGCAGATGGCAGGAGTCAAGGTCAAGAAAATATGGCAGATAGTAGGAGTCGAGGCAAGGGTATTAGCCGTAGAAATGGGAGCGAGAGGATTCGTAGCAACATCTGCATAGGAACAATTTGTGCGACTGGGCATAAAAGGGCAAGCAAGAGCAAGGGCATTGAAAAGTCTTTCAGAAACAGCAGAAAAGGCTTCATGGCGAGAAAATTATGGAGAACTTAAATAACTTCAGTTGTCACATCTAGTACCCGTCCTCCGTGGCATAATTGCTAAAATGCACTCCTAGGTTCGGTGTAACTTTGAAGAGCATGGTTCAATTCCTGAACGGGACAAAAAGAAAAAGAAGAAGAAGTAAAAAACAACGCGTGGAGTCATGACCCAGGGGGCCCACCCCCTTAGAGTGTGATGAGTTTAATAGGGCCGAAACATTAGTCTGTTGGGGGGAAGGGGGGGGGGTTACTTCCTCTGATGATCTAGGGAGTTGTGTTGTTCCGCTCTCTACAGTAGAGAGTTTCCCTCACGCCGTATCCTTAAATGGACCCTATCTCGCTATGGCATAGTCGGCAGATCAGCTGGGGAACACACGATGATGAAACACAAGAAACAGGCCTTATCTTAAATTACAGCAGAACTAGGTCAGTCACGTAAATATATCATAAAAGAAAAATGGATACAAGAACATTCGCATACAAAGTAGGGTCAGAACCTGCAATATCATTAGGTTCAGATTAACTAGAGAACACTGCAGAAAAGACCACAAGCAAAATAAATACGAAATAACAGCCTGCCTGAAAGAACGAAAGAAAGAAACAGAAAGAAAGAAACAGAGAGAAAGAAAGAGAGAGAGAAACAGAGAAAAGAAAGAAAGAAAATAGAAAGGGAGGGAGAGAAGTAGGGGAGAGAGAGAGAGAGAAAGAAAAAACAGACAGAGAGAGAGAGAAGTAGGGGAGAGAGAGAGAGAGAAAGAAAAAACAGACAGAGAGAGAGAGAGAAAGAAACAGAAAGAAAGAGAGAGAAACAGAGAGACAGAGGAAGAAAGAGATCGAAAAAAGAAGGAACAAAAGATAGAGAAAGAAAGAGACAGAGAAAGAAAGAGAGAGAAGGAAAGAAAGAGACACAGAAAGAAAGAGACACAGAAAGAAAGAGAGAGAAAGAAAGAATGAGTGAGAGGGAGGGAGAGAAAGAAAGAGACAGACAAAAAGAGAGAGGGAAAAGAATGAGCAAGAGAGAGAGAAACAAAGAGATAGAGAGAAACAAAGAATGAGCGAAAAAGAGAAAGAAAGAGAGAAAGAAAGAAGGAGCGAAAGAGAGAGAGAGAGAGAGATAGGAAGAGAGAAAGAAAGAAGGGGCGAAGGAGAGAGAGAGAAAGAAAGAGACAGAGAAAAAGGGAGAAAGAAAAAATGACCGAGACAGACAGAAAGAAAGAGACAGAGAAAGAATTAATGAACGACAGAGAAGGAGAAAGAGATATAGAGAAAACATGAGCGAAAGAAAGCATGAGCGAAAGAGAGAGAGAAAGACAGAAGCAGCGAATGAGAGAGAAAGAGAGAGAAAGAAGAGAGAGAGAGAGAGAGAGAGAAAGGAAAGAGAAATGAAGAAAGAGCGAAAGAGAGAGAGAGAGAAATAAAGAAGGAGCGAAAGAGAGAAAGGGAAAGAGAGAGAGAGAAAGAAAGAAAGAGTTAGAGAGAAAGAAAAAGCGAAAGAGAGAGAGAAAGAAAGAAAGAAGGAGCGAAAGAGAGAAAGAAAGAAAGAAGGAGCGACAGAGAGAGAAAGAAAGAAGGAGCGAAAGAGAGAGAAAGAGAGAGAGAGAGGAGCAAGAAAGAAAGAAAGAAGGAAAGGGTGAAAGAGAGAGAAAGAAAGATAAGGAAAGAAAGAAGGACCGAAAGAGAGAGAGAAAGGAGCGAAAAAGAAAGAAAGAAAGAAAGTGAGAGAAAGAAAGAAGGAGCAAGATAGAGAGATAGAGAGAGAGGAAGAAGGAGCGAAAGAGAAAGAAAGAAAGAAGGAGCGAAAGAGAGAGAGAGAGAGAGAAGAAGGAGCAAAAGAAAATGAAAAAGAAGGAATGAAAGAAATAAAGAACCCACGTACAATTTTAATATGGCAGCGGTGGACAGCTTCTCACTTTTGTTTCCGCTATACCAGTGTCGGATCTGTCAGCGAAACGAAGGCTGCTCAGGTCATAACACCCCTTATCTTTGTAACTATGATTTTTATGAAGCTCTTTCATTCCACACTCTTTGCTCTTTATAAACAATCTACATAAGTATCCTGCCATTAGTTTCACCTGTTTATTCAGGCATTGCTCCTGTACAGGCAAATTTCAAAAAACAGAAAACTGCACCCACATCTTCATCTCATCACTTGCGAGTTTCGGGGAACACAAAAAAACATACGAGTCAATTTTACTCGAGGGCCGCACAAGAGCACATCTACTCTCATCGAGTGAAGATTGTCCTGAGCTTGCGTGACTTTCTGGTAGGCATAATGATGGAAAATCGAACACTGGAATGGAGTGCTTCATCAGTGGAATTGATGAAGATTGGTCTCAGATAGAATGAGAACAGTTTTGAAATGATAGGCGTTGGCTTATAAAACCATGGGATTCAGTACAAACAGCCTGGAGGAAGACTCGCATGGATGCAGTTCTGCTTCTGCTGATGCTTTTATGTGCTTATTTTGGGACTTCAAAAAAAAAAAAAAGAGTAACTGCTTTATTGTGCCACTGTTTGTACGTATGTTGGGTTTCTTTGCTTTCTTTTTATAGCCTATAAGGTGTGTCTATGAAATTGGAGCACACACAGAGAGAGAGAGAGAGAGAAAGAGAGAGAAAGAGAGAGAGATGAAGAAATAATAGGAAAAAAAATAAACACTGATACAGATATGCATATTATAATACCAAAATAAGAATGCCCATCTTTGTCTGGACTTGAAGAAGGAAACAAAACTGCTGGTACTTGAGTTAAATCTCAACAGATGTCACTTTACAAGCTACTGTATATAAGGACATTCATCTACATTCTACTGTATATAAGGACATTTATCTACAGCCTATTGTATAGTAGGACATTCATCTTCATCCTACTGTATATAAGGACACTCATCTACAGGCTACTGTATATAAGGACACTCATCTACAGGCTACTGTATATAAGGACACTCATCTACAGGCTACTGTATATAAGGACACTCATCTACAGGCTACTGTATATAAGGACACTCATCTACAGGCTACTGTATATGAGGGCCATCACATTCAGACTTGAGTGCGATGAGGATTTCAAGTACGGATATGCTGAGTTTGTTTCTGTTTTTTTTTCTTCCGAGTGTCGCCTGGAGAAGGGGTGGGGGAAAAGACGTTGGGGGGTGGGGGGGCTGACCAAGCAGAGAAATTTTTAATTTATTTATCTCAGGAAGATCTGGGTTGTGGGCGTGCCAGAGGACTGCTAACACTAAATGCTGTCAGCCTTCCTTCTCCCGCCCCCCTCCTTTCCGCCCTGCCCACCCCACCCCCTCCACCACCCTGTTCTTTTTGCTAAATATAGGTTTAGAAGTACAGAATTTAGATAAAACAGGCCAGAGTTTCTCAGCCATGCTCCCTTAGGAACATTCCACCCCCTACCCCCGTCATGCAAGAGAATGTCATTTTTTTTTATCTTAAAAAAAACACGTGGTTGGCCACGTGGTTTGTTACCATATTCTTATAAGTAAGTGTGTTTATTTCACTCAACAAAGTTTATCAGAAGTTGTTGGATCAGCATTACTATAACTCGCAAAGCGCACGAAATACAGCGAATGTTAGATATAGCAGAAAACACAGTGAATGTTAGATATAGCAGAAAACACAGTGAATGTTAGATATAGCAGAAAACACAGTGAATGTTAGATATAGAAGAAAACACAGTGAATGTTAGATATAGCAGAAAACACAGTGAATGTTAGATATTTTAAGAACATAAAGTATGCGGCATATATATTAAGAAAATTCGATGTGCGGTACAATAAATAATTTTACGTGTGTGTTGCCTGAGACCCGAAGTTAATGTTAAGAGTTCTTCCGTAGCCAATTTAGAGTTCACTCTAGAGTTGTTGATGGCTAAGTCATAGTTCACTCTAGAGTTGTTGGTGCCTAAGTCACAGATCACGTCAGAGTTGTTGGTGCGTAAGTCACTGTTTTCTCTATCTATCTATCTATCTATCTATCTATCTATCTATCTATCTATCTATCTATCTATCTATCTATCTTGCCTAGGCATACCGTCACCCTCCCTCCCCCCGCCCCTCACCCCCTGCTGGAGTCATCTACATCGGAAACTTATTCTGAACAATCAACAAAACAAATTTCAGAAAAAGGCACGAAAAGACTCAAATAGTATCACCTTCTGTTCTCAAAAGTTAAGATTATTGGTGGAAATGTAAAATTATGAGGTGTCACACACACACACACACACGCACGCACACACGCACGCACACACACACACACGACTGTAAATTATCTCATTTTGCTGAGCAAGTTGAGAAAATCTAATTCGATCTCCTTCAGAAAAGTTCCCATTTGAGTGGACACAGAACTGCATGAGATGCTGTCAACGTTCATAGCAATTCATAACAGATAAGTTTTTGAAAAGCTGTTGAGGACCTCCGTCGTTTCTGCTTTCACATCTTCTGCTGACAAAAAATGGGTTTCTTTGAGCACCACCTTTGCGAATAGATAGAAGTCATAGAGAGCCAGTTCTAGCGAATATGGTGGGTTCTCGAGCACAGTGACATTGTGATTTGCTAAAATCTGTCTCAGAGACAAGGCGCTATGGCTGGCACATTGTCTTAGTGCAAAATCCAACCGACGGTCATCATCTTTAAGGCTTTCTTTGTCTTCCGAAAATCGTTTGTGCCATTCAGAAATGCGCGCACGAGACAAGCAGCCATCACTGAAAGTCTCTGTCAAAGTTTCCATCATAGATTTCTTCAGCTTCACAAGAAACTTCATGTTAATTCGCTGTTCCGTTTGCACTGCACTGTTCTCCGACCGAGCGTAGGTATACGTCTCGTATCTGAACACGCTCCCGCTGGTGCTGAGTAAAGCGATGAGTTTAGCCTTGTCTTACGGTGACAGGTTAGAGCACGCCCTGCAACCACCTTTTTGTCTCTCCCCTTTCACTCTTGGTTCCCAGACTATAGGGTCAGTCTCGTTGTGTATGTGTGTGTGTGTGTGAGAGAGAGAGAGACAGAGAGAGAGAGAGAGATCTCGTCCTTCATTAGCAATGTCACCGAAGTTTACTTGAAAAAATCTCACATGAAAATCAATTCAATCTGGGCAAAGAAACTGAAAGTCAAACTTCTTTGTTGTATATAAAAGCACAAGTGAATAAACATCAAACATGAATTTTAACACACCCTCCCCTCCCGTCTCTATTAAGAAACGATTAGATTCAAGTGAGAATGGGAATCCAGTATTTATCTCATAAATATGGGAGACCATTTCAATAGAATTTTCCCTGTAATAAAATGGGTCAACTTTGAAATAAAAATAATTTTCTTCTGTGAGACGTGAGGGAAAGAAACATCACAAGAGAAATACCTGGTATTCGAACCACGAGAGAACAGCGTACTAACGAACTGCAAGATAGCATGTTTGTTTGTCCAAAGTTGGTACCTGCTAGAGAGACTGAATCTAAGCTACGGAATTTCTGTGTCATTACATAATTTCTTTTCGGGTGTCACGATCCTCGTGTTGACTGAACTGTTACTAATGACTTCGCATTCAAACACCTTTTTTTTGGAGGTGCGAGATAGCGCAGTTCGTTAGTACGCTGTTCTCTCATGGCTAGCCGGCTGCTCGTCCTACCGGAGTCCGTGGTTCGAATCCCAGATAATTCTCTTGTGATTTGTCTTTCTCTCTTATGTCAAACTAAAGTGCATTGTCTACGATTTTTTCGAGGTCTAATCCTACAAAACTATGTTCCTTTACTTTACCGTACTAAACCTCGTTGTTTCCTATTAATACAAAAATTGTTCCTGGAGTGAGTCCCGCTGTGGTTGCTGCTTGCCTGCTACGCTGCTCTATACTAAAACCTGGCTCCTCTTCTACCCTCAGTTGTATATGCTCAGCCAAAAGATAAAAAGGGCGGTATCCATGAATTCCATCTTAAACAGAAATTCATCAAGCGTACCCGTAGTGTTTTTTCTCCATTTTCTTTTTCTTGGACCAAGTGTAGGCTCGTATTACGCTTCTGTAGAGAGTAGACTTTTAAAGGACGTGTTCTGGGGTCATTTATGTATCATAAATTTGATGCCTTGTGTCACAGATCATGTTTAGGAAGCTTGTTACTTTTTTCTATGCCAGCATCTCCTAGAGCCATGATTATTTCTGCTGTGATGTTATCAGGTCTTGGTGGCTTCCTTGCCTGCATTTATTTGACTGCATTTCTTACTTCCATTTCCAGTATTGGTGCTCCCTGTTATTCTTGTTTACACAGAACTGCCGATTCCTCTAGTCTTTGTGCAGATCTCTTATGTGCTCAAGCCATCTCTCCATGATTTCATTTCTTTCCATAATAATCTTAGCCTGCTTTGTTTTCAAACAGCCTTTTTATTTTCTTGTTCTTTTTCCCACAAAAGTTCTTTTATTTTTTTCTATGAAATTCTTTGCCTTTATAAAACTGTTTTTCAGTCTTATCACATTGCTCTAATAGCCATATATCTTTCTTTCTTGCATCATCTTATTATTTCTTTGTTAATCTCTTCATACATTGTTTGGTTATTTTTGTTCCTCCTCATCTTCTCCAACAATTCTAGAATGCCGTCTGTCATCTATATTTTCTTGGCTTGTCTCTGTGCTTTTTGACTGAAGCCTCTTTGTGAAATGATTCTTTTAAGATTTCCCATTTATCTATCTTGAAATAATATTTCGCAATCTGATAATGCACCATATCTATTTTTAAACTTATATGATAAATTTCTCTTCTATTTTTTTTCTTTTCCAGCAGATCTTTTCAGATAAGTTTTCATTGAAATTCCAAAGAAAGCTGGACCAACAGAATGTGATCAACATCGCACAGTCTGTTTAATGAGCCACGTCATAAAAACACGATTAAGAATACGAAATAAAATAAAAACTGAAATCTCAGAAGAACAATCCGGTTTTGTTGAAGGAAAAGGCACAAGTAACGCATTTTTTAAATATTAAAAACTATAAAAGAACGATCTCTAGAAGTAAACAAAAATTTGTACTTGTGCTTTATTGATTACGCGAAAGCTTTTGGCAAAGTTAGACATGAATATACGTGTATGACACATGCTATAAAAATGTAATACAGATTATAAAGATACGAGAATTATTAAGAATATATCATCATCATTATCATCATCATCAGGTGTCGTGCCGACTAGCGTTGGCTATTATGCTTCTCCAGAGTACACGATCCTTCATGTAGGTCATCAGCTCAGTTGGTAATCTCCTCTCACACCATCCCGTCAGACTGTCCAGTATCATTTCTCTTGGTCTTCCTCTTGATCTTCTTCCTTCTATTTTTCCTGTTGTTATAATATTCTCAATGCCCCCTCTTCTCATTGCATGTCCTACGAAAGTACATTGTCTCTCTTATCTTTTTGACAAGAATTTTTTTTGTCTCTCCAGCTCTTCTCATACATTCTTCATTAGTTATTTTTGCTGTCCAGGGGATTCACAACACTCTTCTAATAAACCACATTTCTGTTGCTTCCAATGATTTTTGTGCAGACCTGCCTATTGTCCATGATTCACTTCCATATAACAAGATAGGTTCAATATTGCATTTTAGGACTCGTTTTCTAACACACATTGATAAGGATGTGTTGGACAATATGTTTCTCATTCTCTGAAATGCAGTCTTTGCTTGACCTATTCTGTTCCTAATTTCTGTTCTGCATTTCCCATCTGAAGTTATTACTGCTCTAAGGTATTTGAATTTCTGCACCTGCTTTAGAATAGTTCCGTTTAATTTAATACTGCATGTCAGTGGATTCTGTTTCTTAGATATAACCATATTCTCTGTCTTTTTTATGTTCAAAGTAAGGCCTTTCTGTTCACTTTCTTTGGCGACTTTATCCAAGAGATTTTGCAGGTCTTGTTGGTTCTCAGCAGTCAATACTGTGTCGTCAGCATACCGAATGTTGTTAATATTGTATCCTAAAATTTTTATGCCTGGTTCTGTGATGATCGTTCTTAGAATATTCTCCCTATACAGAGACAAAGGTCTGGAGATAGTACACATCCTTGTCGCACTTCTTGTTTTATAGGTTGATATTTTCCGGTTCTATTTTCAACTCGAATTTCTGCTTCTTGCTGCCAGTATAGATGTTTTACAATTCTCAGGTCTTTATTGATGTCTTCAAGCATTTTAATAATTTCATTATGTTTCACCTTGTCGAATGCCTTGGTGTAATCAATAAAGCATAAGTAGAGATCTTTCTGTACTTCTAAAGTTCTTTCTATTAGTGTTCGTAAAGCATAAATGGCATTGTATGTTCCCTTTCCTTCAACAAATCCAAACTGTTCATCTGCTATTTCCATTTTTATCTTTTTCCTTGTTCTTCTCATAAGATTCTCAGAAGTAGCTTCGTTGTATGACATGAGAGGCTGATAGTCCGGTGGTCATCACATTCCTTTGCACCTGGTTTCTTTGGTAGTGCTATAAACGTGGATTTAACCAAGTCACTGGGCATATAACCACTGTTGTAAATGTCATTCAGTAACTTGGTTATTATTTTTTTTATTCCTGTCTCCTCTAGTGCCTCTATTTCTTCTATTGTTATATTATCAAGCCCAGTCGTTTTTCGTTTTTCCTTTCTTCATGTGGTTGATGGCATCTATGATACTCTTCAAGTATTGGTGGTCCATCACAGTTTTCAATATCTGGTGTTAATTCTGATCTTTCTCCTCCATACAGCTCACCAATGTACTCTGTCCATCTGTCCACAATATCTTCTTTTCCCATTAACATTTTACCTTCTTTTGATTTCAGACACCCTATGGTATATTTTGTTTTTCTACCTGTGAGTTCACTAATTCGTTTGTGCATGTTTTTGCTGTCTTTATTATGAGACTCCTCTATTTGTCTGCACTGTTCATTTAACCACACTTCCTTTGCTTCTCTGCATATGCGTCTTATTTCTTTATTTATCTGGCTATATTTTTCTTGGTTATTTTTACTCCTCCTCCTCTTGTCCATCAGTCCTAAGATGTCGTCTGTCATCCATTTATTCTTAGGGGCTTCTTTTTTTCGGTGGTATTATCTCCTTAACAGTTTGGTGGATAGAATCCTTTAACATTGCCCATTGTTCATCTATACTATTTATCTTTGCTATTGCATTGTATCTATTTGTTATAATAACTCTGTATTGTTCTCGCAGTTCTTGGTCATTTTTAAGGAGTTCTGTATTTAGTTTTATGTTTCTCACTTTTCTCCATGCTTTCTTTAGCTTTATTCTAATTTTTCTACAGAGTGGATCATGGTCACTATTGGACTCGGCTCCTGGCAGGGTTTTTATTGTTAGTAATGCATTCCGGAATCGTTTGTTGATTAATACATAGTCTATCTGTTTAAAAGTCTTTTTGTCTGGGCTGCACCACGTTGCCAGTCTTCGAGGATGTTGTTTAAACCAGATGTTTCCTACAACCATGCTATGTATTCTTGCCCATTCAATTAATTTACTACCTCTGTCATTCCTCTCCCCCAGTCCATAGTCACCAACAATGTCTGAAGTTCTTCCTTTACCAACTTTGGCATTAAAATCTCCCATGACTATAGTAACTTCATACGACTGTGTGTTTCAGGGCTGTCTTTATGTCATTATAAAATAGCTGTACATCTTATTCAGAACTCTCAGATGTTGGAGCGTACACTTGTATAATATCTATGTTTGTTGGTCGTCCGAAAGGCTAAGTGCTAGTTGGGCTAGCAGGACTCGGTCCGAAATGTTCAAATATCCTACAGTTGTGCTTTCTATTTGTTCGTCAAGAATATACACTGAAGTCAAAGAGCAGCAATAAAGATGAACATGCGTGATTATCAGGATATAAAACGAGGGACAAGACAAGGGTGAGTTCTGTCAAGTGATGTATTCTCATTATATAGTAAAACCATAATGAGGGACAATAAAATGTGAAAACAGTTAACACAGGAGGTAGTAATATTAACAACCTGAGATACGCGGATGACAGCGTTCTGATACCAAAAAAACAGAATTTGTGAACAAGGTTATTGTAGACAACAATAGAAGAAGCCTAGAGCTAAACAGTAGCAAGAAGGAAACAGTGGTAATCTCGAAAAGAATAAACATATCAAAGTGGAAAATCCTTTCAAACTGTAAGACACTGACACAAGTAAATAAATTCAGTTAAGTCATGTCAGGTTATGCCATGCCATGTCATATCATGTCATGTCATGTTATGTTATGTTATGGTATGTTATGTTATGTCATAGATGCCTCATCATCACTGCACTCCGGACACGCCCACAGGTGCTCCAATCTCCTCTTCACTCTTTTCCTCAGCGTGCAGCGACTAAGTGTACCAGGTCAGCCTTGTCAGGTGATTTCTCTCATGGTCTGGATTACTGCTCAGTCCTTGCTGTGCCATTCTTCATTCTCAACTCGCACATCCCAGAGAGCGGTGCCAAGTCACTTCTCTCAAAGCCCTCCACTCTTCCAAGCTCTCTGAGGGCAACAAGACAAACACTGTCAGTGCGGTCCATCCGTTGACCGTCATCTATGGTGACAAAACCAGCCAGTCTACCATCTCTCTCAGTCCCCAGAAACCAGCATGACCAGGCAAAAAAAAATTAAGGTGACACTGCAAACCTTTGATCTCTGCAAGGATTCCACCCACTGCCTGCTCTGAACATATCTGGACCTTTCGGATTCAAAATTCAAAATTCATACTCCGGCTTCACTGCATTCGGGTCCACCCCATATCTGTTCCGCTGCATGTCGCAGCATCCATCCAAGAGTATGACTGCTAATAGTTCCTGTAAAACGTTGGTGGTTTACAATGGGTTTTCTGCCACACAGTTCGGATTTCCTGCCTGCACCTTTAATGTGTCCTAGCTCCAGCAGTCTCCTCACAGCTACATTGTTCGTCCATTCCCGCTCTTCATTTTCCAGCAGTCTGTCCAGTACAGCCCTAGCAATGTCCCTCTTGTCCATTGACAATCTGCCGTTTATTCTAGCCTTTCCAGCAAGTCTGTCTGTCACATCATTGCCATGTACTCCCGCATGCCCTGGACAGTAAAGCCACGTTAGGCGTGTCACAGTTGATTGCCTTAACAGATGAACCCATTCTCTTCGAAACAAATTTTTCTCAGTCTTACGAAGCATACTCCGTGAATCCGTCACAACTGACACAATTAACTACATCATGAGCAACTAACTATTTCATTGCCACCGACACAGCCTCAGTTTCCATTCGCATGCTTGAAGTGGTGACTTTAAAGGCTCCCGAACCCTGTGCCATTACTCTTCCATTTCTGTAGGCTACAAAACCCCAACCACTTCTGTTCTTCAGAGTCACTGAGCCATCTGTATATATGTATATGTTACCATGTGGGAAGACCCACATTGATGCTGGATAAGATCTTGAACTCTCAACATTCACGAGCCTTCTATATAAGTGTCACGGCCAAAATATTAAGAGAACACATTGCATGAGGTATCTAGGGATTACATTTGATCGTTCATTGTCTTTTGCACACCATGTGGACATGCAATACAAAAGCCAAGAAAACACTGAGAGTGGTCTTGAGTTGCACCAGGGATACTCCGGTGACAGCCATGCGCTTTCTGCTTGATATGCTGACTATGATGTCTAAACACAAGCTCAGGTAAAGACATACATCAAGGTTGCTGGCATGAAGGATCATCCTCTCCATAAGGAGCTGGGGTTGATAACGGGAAAACGCATCAAACGGGGCAGATCTTGGATGGCTGAGGCGAAAGTTACAATAAAATCAATTTGCAACCTAGATGAAGTGCCTAAAGGTGATGACTGTTACGGGTACAGGACCGACCTCAGCTTCGGATTATGCCCACTGAGTCGTCCAGCACAGAGGCACGGGTGTAATCCTGTGATTCCAACTGTAGGGAATAGATAAGCTCATAATTACCTGGGTTAGCTGACAACCCTAAGAGTAGGAATAATGGGTCAGTTACCGGTCAATTTTCAGAGGTGAGCAACTCTGAAAAAATATCGGCTTACTGGCCCAGTATATAAAGATAACATGATAGAATTTTAAGAGGTCGGAATTCGTAACCTGAGCGGATCGGAGGAGGTCATGCTATCGTTCGAGAACGTTTGAAAGTGTATTTCGTCTATGGATAAACATGTAAGTGTTAGGTTAATATTGGGGCTTATATTTATATTTCTGTCATGTGGACGCGTGCAAGGCTGTGCTGTCGACTCCTCCGATCTATCCCGACCCACTTAGGTATGATTAAGATAACTGAAGGGTACATGGAAAATTATATTTCTGGCGGAACATATTTGTCTATGTAAGATTTAGAGGTTTTGGTAATGTGCAATGATGGCTCACGTGTGGACATAAATACGTATTCCTGAATTTTATGAATATGTATGTTGCAACAATTATTCCCAGTTAGTTCATTATAATACATCAGATATTCAATCATTTAGTGATGAAGATTAGAGATTTGTTGGATGATTATGTATAAGGGGTTAAATTGATTCTCTAGAAGTTCCACTGTCGATCAAGATAATGAATCTGAACATTTAAGGAAATCATTCTAATAATTATGATGTTAACGATATAGCTGATGAGTAGCATAATAACTGATGATTCTTTTGTTGATTTTGCTAACTGTGTAAACTGATATTTTACAACAATATAAGTTCCATGATTATTTTAAAGAAGAGTTGTTTTATTGTTTTTCTTTTCGTTTGTGTAATATGCCAAAGCGTAGTCGTATAATCACCTTCCAACCATACAAATAAAAATACAGTATAACATCTTATAAACTACAGGCAATTATCACCCCATTTAAAATAATTATAATTACTACACAAGCACAAAAATGACTTCTTCACTGCCATGATCTCCATCGTCAATGCATAGCAACCGCTAACTTCCCGGGCTGTTCTCCATAAAATAAACTCAGTTACCTTGGAACAACCTTGACAGCTGATCCCCAGCATACAAATGAAATAAACTCGAGAATAGGTAAGACAATTAAGTCAGCTTTTTATACATGAAGAAGATACTATCAAATAAGATGTCCCTAAAAGTGAAGAAAAGAGCATTACTTTGTTTATGTATGGTTGTGAAACTCGGGCAGTGAACAAAAAGATGACAGAGAAACTGAAAGCCACAGAGATGTGGATTTGGAGAAAGATGCAACATATACCCTGGACGGACATAAAAAACAAACGAAGAGGTCCTCAAAGAAGTTTCAGAACAACGAAAACTAGTTAAAATGATAGAAATAAAAGATAATCAAAATTTCTTGGACATGTCATGAGAGGACAGAAGCTGGCGAACCTAGTGATGACTGGAAAATTAAATGGAAAAAAGAAAGAGAGGAAAGCCAAGAGGAAAACATCTCAATGCATCACCAAGTCGCATGCTGGTTAGCTGAGTGGTTAGGTGCTAGGTTTACTAATCCGGCGGTTCAAGTCCCAGCAGTGACACATCAAAAAGCCCCAAGGTCCACCCAGCCTCTAAAAATGGTTACCAGAGAAATTTGAGAAGATAAATGCGGGCCAGACTTGATACCGACCACATCACACTTTCATGTTCCGATGCTCCTGGAAATACGGGCCCAACACTGTATCCCCAGAAAGTCTTAGTGGCATGGAAACAGGACTTTTACCTTCACCTTTATCTGAACCAGATGGAAACACCAGAAACCTTAGAAGACAGAGAAGGATGATCGTTAGCGCTATCCGCCACGGCACATGATAAAGTTCTGACGCATGAAATGCCTAGAGCTTTCTATTTGTGCCTAGAACTTCCAGAAAGATACAAACATTCAGATAAACAGTAACAATTCGGTTCTTCAAATCATCAAATCTATCCGAACTTCAGAATCAAAAACAAACAAAACAAAAACAAAAAACTTTATATAAACCTCGCAAAATAAAGACAAAAAAATTATCTTTAACAACAATATCGATAATAAATGGGTTCGTTTCCTTTGAGTTCTCGTCCTGTATGGCTCTAATATGATCGTGCACACTGAACCATGTAGCACACAGCACAAACTGTCTGATCCAATGATGAGAAAAGACAGTAAACCACGTCATGTGGGACTGGGTGGCTGTGGATGAACGTTAATTGGGCGACAATGGGTCAAATAATTTAATTCTTGGGAATACCGATTCTGGGAGTACATTACGCCCTTGTATATCCAACAATTGTTCTAACGGCTAACAATATTAATTTGTTCGTGTGTTATTAATATTAACTCTGCAATGACCAACAATATTATCCTACAGTGACCAACAATATTAATCCTACACTGATCAACAATATTAATCCTACAATGACCAACAATATTAATCCTACACTGATCAACAATATTAATCCTACAATGACCAACAATATTAATCCTATACTGATCAACAATACTAATGCTACATTGATCAACAATATTAATCCTACACTGATCAACAATATTAATATCACTTTTCCCCTCTGATTAAACCGAAGAGTAATAAAATTTATCTCAACAAAGACTTTGTCTTTTGTTTTCATTTTTCTATTTTATCGTGGAGAATTTTAACTACTAAACATTCTATTGGGCAGGCAGGCAGGCAGGCGGACGGACGGACGGACGGATAGATAGATAGATAGATAGATAGATAGATAGATAGATAGATAGATAGATAGATAGATAGATAGATAGATAGATAGATAGATAGATAGATAGATAGATAGATAGATAGATAGATAGATAGATAGATAGATAGATAGATAGATGGAAATTCTTACTTTTACATTAAATTCATCTTATGCCACATGCATCAGAGATTGACTAAAACTGAAACATACACAAATATTAGCATTTGGCAAAAGTCCTATTTTTTGTCAATTTAAAATCTTTACTTTTTTCTTTAGCTTTATAGTTTCATTTTGAAGAGAAAGTACTGGTAAATTTAATTTATGACTGAATTTTTTTAAAGTATAGAAATACAGGAAGAAAATAGGATTAAATTGCATATATAAGAAGCACACACGTAGATATTTTAGCCACACATAAAAATTCATGCTCTAAAATACATAATTTGGGACACCGAATATCAAAGCAGAATAATTAACAGATGTTACGACATTAACAAGAAACACTGTGTAGAAACATTCATTAACAAGGAACACTGTATAAGATAAACTCATTAACAAGAAACACTGTATAAGATTAACTCATTAGCAAGAAACTATGTATTAGAAAAATTCATTAACAAGAAACATGTATAAGATAAACTCCATTAACAAGAAACATGTATAATATAAGATAAAGTCAGTAACAAAAACATTATATAAGAAACATCCATTAACAAGAAACACTGTATAAGAAACACGCGTTTTCAAGAAACACTGCATAAGAAAAATCCTCTAACAAGAAGCACTGTATAAGAAACACCCGTTAACAAGAAACACTCCATAAGAAAAATCCACTAACAAGAAACACTGTATAAGAAACACTCATCGTATTGTCTCTTCTTACACACAGCTGATGTTAGATCCGAACCATTCAGCATTTGTCTTCCAGCCCTAAAACATCCACAAGCTCTACATGCGTCTGGACTCAACCACCGCCATGTGTTTTTACAGGCAGCATCAAGCTGTCGCTTCTTTGTTAAACTGCGTGACAGATTTTCTGGACAAAGTGGTGACAACTTGCTCTCTAAATAATTATGAGCCAAGACCACTTGCTGTGTCTCAGAATTGCTCATTTGTCATAAAAGAAATGATGAATCAGTAAAACTGGTTGTAGTAATAAAGGTATGGTTAAGTTTTACAAAAATATAAATGGGGGCGGGGCGGGGGAAGTGGGCAAGAATGACTGTAGCAGAAAGTAAGATGACTGAAGAACATACATCAATCCAATATTTCGGCAAAGGCCTTTTTCAAGGATCACATACAAAAAAAGCACAGCAGATAAAAACACGAACAATAAATTATGGAAATTAAACACTAAGACAGATAAAAACACAAGCAATTATATAAAAACACGAATAATAGATGTAAATTAAACACTTGGACAGAAAAAAACATGAACAATATATGGAAATTAAACACTTAGACGGATTAAAAACACGTACACTCGATGGAAATTGAACACTTGGATAAAAATACGAACAACAGATGTAAATTAACCACTCAGACGGATAAAAACACGAACATTAGATGAAAAGTAAACACTTAGACGGATAAAAACACGAACATTAGATGAAAAGTAAACACTTAGACGGATAAAAACACGAACATTAGATGAAAAGTAAACACTTAGACTGATAAAAAACGAACAATAGATGGAAATTAAACACTTAGACGGATAAAAACACGAACAATAGATTAAATTTAAACACTTAGACGGATACAAAACGAACAATAAATTAAAATTAAACACTTAGACGGATAAAAACACAAACAATAGATGGAAATTAAACACTTAGCTTTTTCGGTATCCTTAAAACTGAACCATACACCTCTTTACATACACCATACGCCAGAAAAAAAAACAAAACTCTAAATTCTACAGTTTCAACTGGTAATGATAATTCTTCAGAATAAATCAACATGAACGCTACGATGGGTCTAACTAAAGTAAAACTTAGGAGAAGATATAAAGAGTAGGGAGTTGATCGAATTCAGCAAAGTGAAGTACATTATGATATTTTTTAATAAATTTCACACGTAATGATCAAAATACATCTGACAGGTATAAGAAAGATGACTTTCACACACTTGTACATCTGACAGGTATAAGAAAGGTGACTTTCACACACTTGTACATCTGGCAAGTATAAGAAAGGTGACTTTCACACACTTGTACATCTGGCAGGTATAAGAAAGATGACTTTCACACACTTGTACATCTGACAGGTATAAGAAAGATGACTTTCACACACTTGTACATCTGACAGGTATAAGAAAGATGACTTTCACACACTTGTACATCTGACAGGTATAAGAAAGGTGACTTTCACACACTTGTATATCTGGCAGGTATAATAAAGATGACCTTCATACACCTATACATCTGGCAGGTATAATAAAGATGATTTTCACACATTTGAATCTCTGCACTAGGACAGTCTGGAGGTAGAGATATATCGTGAAACCAATAAATGCATGAAATTTTGTTACGGAAAGCAAAACAACACAATTCCTCACATCATCAGAGAAGTTCCCCCCCCCCCCCACCCCTTTTCCGGCAAGCATTTCGGTCGTTTAAACTTCTGACGCACTTAGAAAAAAAATGTGTATGTGTTGGGAGGGGGGGTGTGGGTTGGATCCTGACTCCCAGAAGTCTGTGAGTTGTTAACCGCTATCGTTACTGTATTGCCTAGTAGCTGGGTCATCGCTTATTTATAACTAGCTGATTATCCGGCGTTGCCCGGATATTTATTTAGCCAAATCTTCTATGAGACAGGACAAGGAATGAATTCTATCTAAAGTGTAAAATCGAAGGAATTTTATTTACAGGTATTTAAATACAAGTGCAGTATACAAATTATAAAGTAAAGTCTTTTACAAATTCGCTATAATATTAACTTAACTCAAAACTGGATTATAAATAGCATTTTTGCTTTCACCTCCAGGAGCAAGAATAAATGAGTTCTTGGGTGAACCCACCACCCTTCAGTAAGCAACATGAGGTTGTCCGTGGGAGAAGCATGGCGATCTCAAATCTATCTCCCTTTCTTTCCCTCTCTCTTTCTGCCTCTCTCTACCTCTCTCTCCATCTCTCTCTCCCTTTTCCTCTCTCTCTCCCTCTCTCTCCATCTCTCCCTAATTTGAAAAGTTAATTTGAAAAAAATAAGAAAAAGGCACACTGTCACTGAGCAATGAAATCTACTATAGAATACAATAAAAAGCTAATATAAAAAACAAAATTACAACTTATTTATTTCGACTTGCCATGGGAGGTTACAAATGCTGCTCTTAGACCAGTACCGCTCAATTGCGCGATTATCTCCCTTAGACCACTTTTTTCTCCTTGAATTTAGTAGATAAAACCTCAACCCCTTCGTATCCCCGCTCCCAGGGGTGGTAGGGGTGTAATACCCTCCCCCCCACAGTACTTTTCTCCAGATTGTATGTCATAGGTGTACCAAGTTTGGTTGAAATTGTTATAGGCGTTCCAGAGTGATGTTGGAACATACATACATACATACATACACACATACATACATACATACATACATACATACATACATACATACATGCATACATACATACATACATACACATATATACATACATATATTTATATATATATATAGATAGTGTTCATAATAGTTGCAACACAGTGATTTGTATGTTATGACAGTAGTATTATTATAGTTTCGTAACGTAGGATAGTATCGTTATTATTATTAATGTTATTATTATTATTATTAACATTTTTATTGTAGTTATTATTATTATTATTGATAAGCAGAAAGTAAGTAAGAAATGATGAAATTTTGAGATCCGATCGGAGAGGAACACTCTCACGGTATTAGTAGCAATTTTATAACAGTGACAGGATGGACGCCGATAATATAGGACAGATTAAGGAAACACACCCAGAATACGAACTAGGAGGATTTTCTGAGATAATAATAGTACATATGTAGACAGACAGATGGACACTGTGTAAAAAGATAATCCCCAGAGGTATCGTAAATAGCTAAAGAGTTTACCCACGCGAGAAAATTGAATGGACAGATTTAACGCAACAGAATTGACAGGTGAGGCGTATTGTATTTGCTAATCTTAGGATGCATTTTACACACATGAATCTTCTAGGGGACCAATAAGATGACCAAAAAGAGTGGACCGAATCCTCCCGAAGTCCACCCAGTATGTAGTCAACTAGATGACCAATAGAAAGATCTATAGGTGTGTCCTCCTGGACAACTGACACGATATATAAGCCAGCAATGCAGTTTTGAAGGAGAGACAAAATAGAAAAAGAGGAAGACAGGGAAGACAAAAGAAACGAAATACAGAGATAGGCAAAAAGAAGAAAGAAAGTTAGATAGATAGAGCAACGACAGATAGAACAGATGGGCAAGCAAAGCCAATATATACAGTACATCAGTTTAGAACCAGAAGAAGTTTATGTCAGACAGAAGATGTGTTTCACGTAAGAAAGTGATTATTAATACTGAGTGAGAAATGCGAAAGATTTGATATTTTGAAACTTTGTGTAAAATGCTTTCGGAGATGACTTAATATGATGCTTGTGAATTTCGTTTGGTGAATATTAAAAGTGACAAGGAATATCAAATGCTGTCGCGGCCACAGCCTAAAATAGAAGTGAGAGAAGGTCAACTTAACGACCATATAAAAGAACAATAAAGACTACAGAAAAATCAATCGAAGAACACTTCTTCGAAAGAAAAGCATCCATTGATTCAATTGCTAGAATTTACAAGACACTATTAATCAGAGAACTCCAACCATAAATATTATAATAGGACAGAATTAATTTGTGTTATATAGTCTATCCCTTTGAACATCTAAAAATATTATTGCAACTGCTTGTTGGGAATGCCATGACAGTAGCTGATCCTATCATGTGTCATGGCCTCGTTTCCTTTTCGGTGTGTCACGATTTTCGGTCAGACAGACACTGATGTCTTAGCTATAAAAAATTGTTTTCTTTGTGGGGGTGCTAGATGGCTAAGTTGATTAAGGCGCTGTCCATACTTCAAGTCCCAGACATTTCATTTGTCATTTTTCTTTCTCTTATGTCTAGTAGTGCTTCGTTTATGATTTTTTTTAACCAATGTCTAACCACATAATATTGTGCACTGTTACTTTACTGCGCGAAAGCCTTGTTGTTTCCTATTTGTTAAAATTTGTGTCTGATCAAAGCAGACGTCAACAGAATTAGAATTTGCACAAATGGAGAAACATTAGAAGAAATCATTTTAAGTCACAGAAGATAACTGGTTTTTTTAATAATCAGATCAAATTTAACATTAAATATTGCTTGCTGAACCATAACGAAATATATATATATATATATATATATAATGGAACACAACAGGCCGAAGGAAAAGAGGTCGACCACGTGAAACTCTAAAGAGGATATTGATAAGAGAAGCCAATTCAGTGGGCATAACATCCCTTGATGAGATTGAAAAACTCGCCGAAGACAGGACATCTTGGCGAACTACCATGCAGGCCCAATATGACGTTTAACGACACGGGAAGGATGTAAGATCATATCCTGCTATAATTCACACTTTTATCGGCTTATGTTTAATACCATGGCCGAACAAGCAAGCGAAATATGGAGAGGGGGGGGGGAGAGACTTTTCACCCTACATGAAAGAAAACAACAATTTATAAACTATCAACAACAATTTATAAACTTTCAACAACAATTTATAAACTATCGACAACAATTTATAAACTGTCCACAAACAATTTATAAACTGTCAACATACTATGTGATGTTACAATGAGAACTGTGAATTCTAGAACCAATAAAAATAACATCAACGCAGGTTCCATGTAGGTACAAAAGATTAAAATTGATAGAAGTGAAAACGGAAAAAAAAACTTCCTCGCTGGTTTGCACCAGAAACAGCTTTTCAGAGCAGTCGGTTTCATGCTCACAGATTTCATGAAATATACATGAGAATCAGCACAAAAAAAATTGTTATCTGCTCGCCCGAGAGTATTCCCGTGCAACAAATGAAGACTTAGTCGAGCAAAATCTGGCACAGAGAGATGTTGGTATTGTTTATGGTTTATGGTTTGGATCATTATCATTACACTCCGGACATGTCCACAGATCCCCCCCAACCCCCACCCCCACTTCTCAATATACCCATCAGCGTCCTACGACTGATAGTGCCCGTTCTGTGTTGGTATATAAGACCTCTCAAGAGCCCCATGTCCCTTTCATTCCTGGCCGTGCCAGTCTGTACTCCCAGCTCTCTCAGTCTAAGCAGCGATGTAGATTCGCTTCTCTGGAAGTCCTCCACTCTGCCTGTCTCTTTAAGCGCATTGATAATAGGTAAGGTAAAGATAAAATTCCCGTTTCCATGCCATTAAGACATATTGAGGAATACGGCGTTAGGCCCGTATTTTCCATGACCTTCGGCACATGAAAATGTGTGGTCAATATCACGCTTGGCCGCTTTACTTTCACAGATTTCTCTGGTACCCATCTTTAGAGACTGTGTGAACCTCGGGGCCTTTTTTGTGTGTACCAGAAATAAACCCATTGCTGGGACTGAACGCGGTACTCCGGATTAGTGAACCGAGCGCCTAACCACTCGGTCAACCAGGCTCCATATCATCAGTGGGAGAGACAACAGCAGGTTCTCTGTTGGTCTTTGTGAAATGCAGGATATAGCTTAAGGAAACAGCCAACATGTGCAAAACCCAAAATAAGACAAAGTGACTAGCATTAATTGCAACAACCAGATCTTTATGTCGTTATTGTTTGATCTCCTTGGACACGTGAGCAGGACATCATCACAGAAGCATGCTGAAGAGAAGACGCTGGCACGCAGTATCATGTTGAAAATGGAACAGATTGTGGCAGCTGGCATGAAGACTTTGAGCAGGATCCGAAAGGCAAGCTCGTGACCCACTGTTAGCCTGGCTGACCCCGTAGTAGGAGCACCAACGAACACATGGAACTGGGTCAAGGACGTCACTCTCCCACAGTTATCTTCGCTACAAGACGTGGCTGTTATCTTCAGCAGAGTCGGTGTCATAATATGGAAAAGATAATGGAGATCGGCAGAAATTTTTCTACAGTCTAAAGGAAACATATTTGTTTCATTAAAAAAAAACAACAACAACAAATCTTTCATTCTCTGTAAAATGCCCAGAATAAATCATAGCACTAAAGTGAAATTCAGTGATTAAATGATGAATGAACATTTCTTTTATCCAGATAAAGATTAACAATTTGATCGTTGGACCAAACTTTATTTTTGAAAAAGAATGTTTAAAGTTTGACATTCATGATTGAAAGTAATTTTAAATGTGGCTGTTCTAGTTCGCATTTCAACACTAAGATTTATAAAAGTACTATCACAGCAGGTGGGACCACTGTCATTGGTAATAAAATCTTTGATGTAGCGTGGAGGGAAATAAAGGTGAAAAGTATGACAATCTATGTAAGACAGGTCTCCATCAAGACAGCAGCGCTTCCTCCAAGTCACTGAGAGTTTGAGTTCTGACCATCTGTTTCTGTGACATAGTTCTCCATCAAGACAACAGCGCTTCCTCCAAGTCACTGAGAGTTTGAGTTCTGACCATCTGTTTCTGTGACATAGTTCTCCATCAAGACAACAGCGCTTCCTCCAAGTCACTGAGAGTTTGAGTTCTGACCATCTGTTTCTGTGACATAGTTCTCCATCAAGACAGCAGCACTTCCTCCAAGTCACTGAGAGTTTGAGTTCTGACCATCTGTTTCTGTGACATAGTTCTCCATCAAGACAGCAGCACTTCCTCCAAGTCACTGAGAGTTTGAGTTCTGACCATCTGTTTCTGTGACATAGTTCTTCATCAAGACAACAGCACTTCCTCCAAGTCACTGAGAGTTTGAGCTCGGACCAGAATGTCGTAAACAGCTCTACTTAACATTTCCCAAGCCTGTTTAGTGAGGTTTAGGTTGAACGAAACGAGCTGGCCAGGCGAGACGCACGATACTGTTGGCATTTATCTCATTGTCGATAATGTTTGTTTTATGACATGGCGCGCTGTCGTGCATAAAACTGAACCCAACCCAAAACCCGCTTCGGTTAGGGGATTATGTGTTATCTGACTGCAACATCCGGGCACCGCTGTGCTTTCTCTGAACAAATACTGAATACAAAGGACGTCAGCATGTAACTGGCTCCATGCCACCAGACTGCCTCCATCGTACCTGTCATGTTCTACAATAGAACGGTCAGCAAATCTCTCTCTCTCTCTCTCTCTCTCTCTCAGGCAAAATAAAATGGAGTCCTCTTCCTATGACTCCATGTTCCCACCCTTTCCCACGTGTCATCCACAATCAGTCAGGCCAACCACCACAGACACTACACAGAATCTACCACCACAGACACTTCACAGAATCTACCACCACCACAGACACTTCACAGAATCTACCACCACTACAGTCACTACACAGAATCTACCACCACCGCCGCATTGGGATCAGGATGTACTTTACCTGATGCAGTTCGGCCCAACAGCTTTAAGTCAAGCTTTCATGACGTCTGTCATCCACAAGCAACATATGACTCCAATGTTCAGACAACAGCTTTAACTCAAGCCTTCATGATGTCTGTCATCCACAAGCAACAGATGACTCCGATGTTCAGACAACAGCTTTAAGTCAAGCCTTCATGATGTCTATCATCCACAAGCAACAGATGAATCCGATGTTCAGACAACATGGAGAGTGAAAAGTGACTAAAGTTCTTCTGGTCATTTCCTCTTCATACGCACTTTTAGGTCATTGTGACTGACATCTTTGTTCTTACACTCGTTTAGATTTTGTTTGCATTTTATTATTGCACCTTATTTTTTGCCCCTCTTTTTCTTTCTTCTTGACCTAGTTTGTGAGTTGTATCTGTTGGTGTGTGAGAACTGTCTGCTTAATTATTTCATCCGCTAGAGAATTCTCATATTTGAACGTTTTATTGTTAGTAGCTGGGCGTGTTTCTCTCTTAGTCTCTAATTATTTCAGCTGGTGAATTGTGTACCAGTTGAAAGTTTAACATACATAGTGTGGATGTGTGCAGTAGTTAGTAGTATGTGTAATAAAGGGAAATATTATCAAACCAATAACAGTAGACAATAATACAAAATTACCCTTACCGAAAAATGGCTACATAAAGGACTCCGAATAGGTCATCTGAATATATATATCACTTATTAGATAGAATTCCCGAAGCAATATGCATATTAAATAAAAATCTCCACATTTTTGGCTTCTCTGAAAGCCGTTTAAATAGGAACACAACCGATGAAGGTATTAGAATTAATGGTTTTAACCTGATCCGGCGTGACCCAACTAGAAAACTAGAAACAGGTCTAATAATGTATGTCTCCACAGATATCCAGTTTAATCGTAGAGAAGACCTCGAATCATCGGAGGTAGAGTGTATTTGGGCGGAAGTTAAACTGCCAAATCAGAGTCCATTAGTTATTGGACTTTTGTACCGTAATCCAAATGCACCATCCGTGTGGTATGATCACTTTACAACTATGATGGATAAGGTTTCATCCTTGAAGTTCAATAATATTATCATTCTCGGAGATTTCAACATAGATCTAACACAGTCAAATCCAACTTGGAGCAACATTCTATTATCCTACAATTTTTCCCCAAATTGTCACCAAACCTGCCAGAGTAACAGAAGTATCATTCGCATTATTAGATCATATATATGTAGCCCAACCAGAAAACATCACTGAATATAACATCCCTCATACTTCGTTGAGTGTCTGCTGTACGTGGGCGAAAAAGGGGGTATAAACTTCCAAAACGCAATCACACCACCATGAAATTTAGAAGTTTAAAAAAAATTAACCTAGAATTATTCCTTAATGATCTACAAGGATCTTCACTTACACACGTGTACCAACTAACTGACCCTGATGAGGCAATAGAACATTGGCTAAAGATCTTCAGGGATATATCAGACATGAAGTCACCTTGGATAACAACTGAAATACTACATGCCATGAGAGACCGGGACGCACAAAATCAAGGACTTAAGGACCTACCGTTCACTCAGAAACAAAGTTCAGTATTTAATAGGACAGGAAAAAAAAAGATTACTTTAGGAATCTAGTACAGAATAAATCAGACAGTAAATCAGTTTGGAAAGCCATAAATACCCTATCAAATAACAGGAAAGAATTTGACTTTCAAACCAGTAGTCATGCATACACTAGAGCACAAATTAGCACTCATTTCAGAGAAGAAATCAATCAGCAATACCAGCTCCAGTATGTGACTTACATGAATTACAAACATTCTTAGACAGCAGATGTACTGAATTTAAACAGTTACACATTCCATTCCTAACAGTTAGTGAAGTTCACAATTATCTCTTATCCTAAAAAACAACAATACAGCTGGACGATGATATTAGCAATTAAGATCTTACGTTACGCTGTACCTGTCATTTCACATACACTAACATACATTTACAACCAGTGCATTGCAAAATGTTATTTCCCCGAGACTTTTAAAACCACTAAAGTGTATCTCTCTTTAAATCTGGCTCATCCAACAATCTTAGCAACTATAGACCAATATCCATATTATCGTCACTATCAAAACCTCTAGAAAAACACATACACAAAATAACTCTACGGCATATGCAAGAGAACAATTTACTGACAGTCAGTCAGGTTTTAGACCCAATCATTCCTGCCACACAGCTCTTACCAAAATGAACGAAAACTGGTTAGTAAACATAAATGACTACAGACCATGTGGTGCCATCTTTGTCGACTTTAAAAAGGCATTTGATATCATTGACCATGATATTCTTGTAAAAAATAAAGACTTATAGACCGACCTAATAAAATTAATTGCATCATTTCTTTCAAATAGACAACAGGTAGTATTCTCCAACAATTCTCTATAAAATACTGCTATAATTGACACTTGTGTTCCCACAAGGTTCTATTCTAGGTCCGTTGCTCTTTGCTATCTACATCAATGATCTTCCACTTCATCTTAAACACTCTTCTTGTGACCTTTTTGCCGATGATTGCAGTCTACACAAGTGATTATGACTGTATTAACTTAGAATCAACTCTTCAGGTCGAGTTAAACAATCTAATTAAATGGAGCAACAACAATGGCATGATTATAAATACTGATAAAACAAAATCAATGCTCATAATAATGCAGAAACTACCAAATGCAAAAAAAAAACACTTTGGCTCTGTACGGAAACATCACAGATAGAAAACGTTAGCGAGCACAAAACACTAGGTCTTATTATTGACCAACATCTGCCTTGAACTCTCATGTGCAAGGCCTAACAGAACTCATAGCGCAAAAAGGATATCAATTAGCCAAAATTAAACATTTCGTTGATCAAGACACAAGGAAGACATACTACATATCACATATACAAACAGATTACTGCTCAACAATCAAATACAAAGAGACTTTACTGACTTCAAAAGCGAGCAGTAAAACTTATTAGTCACAAAGATCAAGCACAAGCACCTAATCACCACAAACGTATTAGAATACTGCCTCTTAAGAACAGGTTCCTCTTTAACAAAGCTAAGTTAGTACATCAAATTCTTTCACAGTATGCTCCGCCTTATCTATGGAACATGTTTAGACTTAGCCAAAGTGTAGCCAACGCTTAAACAACATATGTCTTCCAAAACCTAGACTTGATCTTTACAAGAAAAGCTTTACTTATTCTGCTGCTCATCTTTGGAATATCCTCCCATCCTATATATAAAATATAAGCTATACTCCTTCCTACAACTACAAACTCTTCTAATATCTATTTGATGTCGATTACATGCCTCTATGATTCACAAAGTTATTCTAGACTGCTCTTGCAGACACCGAATTTATTATGAATAGTACCAAAATTCGGTTTGGTAGATAGTCATTTATATACGTATGTAGTTACTTTCTGTAGTAATTTATATATGTATATAGTTAGTTTCTGTAGTCATTTATATATGTACGTAGATACTTTCTGTATTAAGTGTATGGATAAGAGTGAAATGTGAATGTTATACTTTAATTTTTAATTTTATGATTCTCAGATTTCCAATGTTATGCTGGTTATATGAGCAGCATATTTGTAGAATGTCTGGAACAGAATAAAAGTTGTATGAAAAAGGGCAGAATGTCAGACGGATCTGCATGCCCAATTTTTAACCCTTTGGAAATAAAGATCAATCAATTAATCAGTCAATCAATCAGTCAATCAATCTCTCTTCTTTGTTTGTCGCCAAATTCGCAAACATCTATTGCAAGCATAACCGAAACTTTTCGCAGAACACAACTAGATGCCATTGATTTCCTGTTCATGGAACTATGTTTTCTGGTATATATGGGACTCAATGTTAACATCTGTTTATCTATATAGTCTAGCATTTATGGGACTGAATGTTAATAACCTGTTTATCTATGTCGTTTGGCATATATGGGACTGAATGTTAACATCCGATTATGTATATTGCATAGCATATATATTATAAAATATTAACATCCGTTTATCTATGTTGTCTAGCATATATGGGATTGAATGTTAACATCCGTTTATTCTTTTATAAGATTTAAAACCACGCATATAGTGCACTCATCTGTACTTGCCGCAGCAGACAGTCTCGTATTTCATAAATCTGAACTGCTCATAACACACATGTCAAGTACCCGTTTGCACGGCTAGGTTCGCTAGGTAGAATCACCGCCTCGGTCTCATGAGAGCATG
Source organism: Achatina immaculata (assembly GCA_009760885.1). Taxonomy (NCBI): domain Eukaryota; kingdom Metazoa; phylum Mollusca; class Gastropoda; order Stylommatophora; family Achatinidae; genus Lissachatina; species Lissachatina immaculata. The sequence goes on from CM019696.1 coordinate 17,807,254, forward strand.
CTGTGACTTTACTACTCTCTCACTCTCTGGTACCCTTATCGGGCATTACATGTACAGGTCACATGGTACTTTATGGTGCTCATCTGGGAAGTTTTTCCTACCAGGCTGTGGAATAATCCATAACATTGTCCAGTCTCCGGTGTGATTTTTGGCCATGTTGAAAATCAAATGGCAGAAACTTGCTTCTTTTATTTTTAGTCTTCGTCGATACTACTTTCTCTCTCTCTCTCTCTCTCTCTCTCTCTCTCTCTCTCGTTCACTCACTCTTTCCCTTAACTTTTCTATATGTATCTTCTCTTTCTCATTCTCTCTCCCTTACCTTCTCTCTCTCTCACTCTCCCTTGCCTCTCTTTTTTCTCTAATTTATCTTCTCTGTCTCTCTCTCCCTTACCTTCTCTCTCTCTCTCCCTTACCTTCTCTTTCTCACCCTCTCTCCTTTACCTCTCTCTCTCTCTCACCCTCTCTTTCCCTTACCTTCCCTCTCTCATTCTCTCTTCCTCTGTGTAATATCTATCTGCCCATCTTTCTCTTTGACTGATTTTAATTATCATTTTAATAATCCTCTAATCAGAAATCTTTACTCTTATAAAATTCTTCTTCTTCGAACATTTTCAGACGTCGACTTGTATACTTTTGAAGTAGTTGGTGGTCATCTGGAGAACGTGGATATCCCCATATAGTTTGCATAGCAGTTTGCCATATTTGTTTTCTCTGTTGTTAATATATTTGGCATTCCTGCAGAATGTTGTCTGCTGTCATCTTATTGGTGCTTCAAGCACACTCGTTAGTTGATCCTATCTTGAATTTGTTGTACAGATGGCATCTGAGCCTGCTGTGCCCAGCAGGTAGCCTTAGGATGATGAGTTGTTCTTCTCTATTTAGCTGTTAGTAGGCTTCATTTTACCCTTATATAAAAATTGTTCTTCGATTTGAGAAGTTGAAATAAAGAAGCAGATATTGCACTAATGACTGCAGTACTCTTAATGCATGCCTTGTGTCTCGAAACGTGTACTCACTTGTACAATGTTAACTGAATTGTTTTTGTTAAAACACTACGATAAAAGACAACGGCAAAATGTTAACTTTGTTTTTTCATGCTAAAACACCAACGGAAAGCAACGGCAGATGTTAATTAGATGTTCTTGCTAAAAAAAAACGAGAAAAGCAATGATAAAATATTAATTTAGTTGCTTATTAAAACGCTACAAAAAAAGCGGAAGTAAAATGTTAACTTAATTGTTCTTATTAAAACACTACAAAAAAAAAGCAAAAGTAAAATGTTAACTTAGTTATTCTTGCTAAAACACTACAAGAAAAGCACAATTAAAACATTAGCTTAGTTGTTCTAGCTAAAACAATACAACAAAAGCAATATCCTCAGACTATCCTGGTTTCTAACATTTGGACAAGGTCGATCAAGCAATCTTGCAACAATGCCTTAGCAATCACACCAGGAGCTGGTTCGAGCTGTCAGGGAGGAACTCATTAAAACTAACCTAGAGTCCTGGCACTTAATTAGGTCAGCAAAGTCTACTGCGTAATTTGTGTCAAATCATTCTCTCCACTCCCAGTCCCCATGTCTCTGTTCTTGTGGCAACCAAAACCTGGCCAG